>CM061139.1:28474866-28670871 GCA_030789695.1 Scilla litardierei
CTAAAGGTTTTAACGAGGTAAATCTCACCAACTCGGGATCCTGAAGCATCCACCCCATGTGAGACTCTTCTATGCTCAGAATCCCGAAGTATTCACAAGCAGAGTCCACTCATATGGCTGGATAATGGGGAGTGTTGTGAACGGTTAAATACCGGAGTTGGTTAAGATTCTGGGTTATCTTAGAAATATGCCCATATCAATGTAGCCCACATTTGCATCCTCCCTACTTGCCTATAAATAAAGAGCTGTGGGCTCCTCCCTCATTAGTTGATTCATAATAGTAGGCTAATTTTGTCTTCTCTTATTTTTCAATTGAAGATACCGGTTCCAACGGACATTTTTGCCTATATTCTCAGCTAGACTAGTTTCTACATTTTCTTGTAAGATATAGATCTTTATATTAAATGATATGATTTTTCTATCCTGATTTTGTCTTCTCTTATTTTTCAATTGAAGATGGCGATCTATCGGTTCCAACGAAAATTTTTGCGGATTTTTCAAACCCCGATGCTATTTTCTGTGTTTTATTGTCGATATGGATATTTTTATTAAATGATATGATTTTTATAGCCTACGTTTATCTTCTCTTATTTTTCACTTGAAGATGACGTTCTCTCAGTTCCAACGGATATCTTTGCAAATTTTTTCTGAAGCCGGGGCTATTTTTTGTATTTTCTGGAAGCTATCAATCGTTTTATTAAATGTAATGATTTTTTGGTCTAATTTTGTCTTCTCTTATTTTTTCGTTGATGATGGCAATCTCCTAGAGCCAAAGGATATTTTGCGGTTTTTAGGAGTTATGACCTATTTTCTAAATTATTTGGAAGATATCGATCATTTTATTAAATGATATGATTTTTTCACCTAATTTTGTCTTCTCTTTTCTCGTTAAATTTTGTGATCTCTTGGTTCTGACAGATATTTTTGCTGATTTTTCTGAGTTCGGTGATATTTTCTACATTTTATGGAAAATCAGAGTCTTTATATTAAGGGTTATTTAGTACCGACCCCCTGTGTTTTCTCCATAATTAGTATCAGCCCCCTATGGTTTCAATTATTAAGTAAGACATCATGGCGGTCTTACTAATAATTGAAACCATAGGGGGTGTTGCTAAATACGGCGAAACCATAGGGGGCCGGTACTAAATAACCCTTATATTAAATGATATGATTTTTATTGCAAAATTTTGTCTTCTCTTATTTTCAAGTTAAACATGGCGATCTCCAAGTACCAACAGACATTTTTTCTGATTTATGAGATCAGTGCTATTTTCTTTACTTTATGGAAGATATGGATCTTTTTATTAAATGATACAATTTTGATATCTTAAGTCTGTCTTCTATTAATTTTAAGTTGAAGATGATGATCTTCCGGTTCAACGGACATTTTTGTGGATTTTTCTAAGTTTCGGGCTATTTTCTACATATTATGGAAGATAAGAATCTTTTTATTAAATGATATGCTTTTTATAACATAAATTTGTTTTCTCTTATTTTCCAGTTGAAGGTGGCGATCTTTATATTGAATGATATGCTTTTTGGCCTAATTTTGTCTCTTATATTTCCATTGAAGATGGCATTATCTCGGTCCTAAAGGAAATTTTTGCGGATTTTCTGAGCTCCGAGCTATTTTCCACATTTTCTAGAAGATATGGAACATTTTATTAAATGATAAGATTTTCGGCCTAATTTTGCCTTCTCTTAATTTCCAGTTGAAGTTGGCAATCTCCCTGTTCCAACTGACATTTTTACGGATATTTCTGAGCTCCGGGATATTTTCCATTTTTTCTAGAATATATGGATCGTTTTATTAAATGATATTGGTGAAAACAAAATTAGGCCAAAAACTGTCCATTGGAACCGGGAAATCGCCATCTTCAACTGAAATGTAAGAGAAGACAAAATTCGGAACCGGGAAATCGTAATCTTCATATATAAAAATGTCTGTTTTAACCGGGATATTGCCATTTTCAACTGAAAAGATTTTTTTATCATTTTTTGAGCTTGGTGCTCTTTAATACATTTTATGAAAGATATGGATCTTTTTATTAATTGATATGATTTTCTAACATAAATTTGGTTTCTCTTATTTTCCAGTTGAAGATGGCGATCTTTTTATTAAATGATATGATATTTGGCCTAATTTTGTCTTCTCTTATATTCCAGTTGAACATGGCGATCATCCGGTTCCAACAGATATTTTTGCGAATTTTTCTGAGCTCCGGCCTATTTTCCACATTTTTGGAAGATATGGATCGTTTTATTAAATGATATGATAGTTTGGCCTAATTTTGTCTTCTCTTATTTTTTAGTTGCAGATTGCGATCTCCCGGTTCCAACAACCATTTTTGCGGATTTTTCCGAGCTCGGAATTATTTTCTTTATTTTCTAGAAGATAAGGATCTTTTTATTACATTATATTGTTTTTGTAGCCTATTCTCTTATTTTTTTAAGTTGAAGATGGCGATATCCAGGTTCCAACGGACAGTTTGGCCGATATTTCTGAGCTCGGTACTATTTCTACATTTTCTTTAAGAATAGATTTTTATTAAATGATCTGATTTTTTAGCCTAAAGTTGTCTTCTCTTATTTTTCAATTGATGATAGCGATCACCAGATTCAAATGGAAATTTTTGCGTATTTTTCTGAATGTGAGGCTATTTTCTATATTTTATTGTTGATATGGATCTTTTCATTAAATGATATGGTTTTATAGCCTTCGTTTGTCTTCTCTTATTTTTCACTTAAATATACCGGTTTCCCGGTTCCAACGGACATTTTTCGAATTTTTCTGAACTCGGGGCTATTTTCTGTATTTTCTGGAAGATATCGGTCGTTTTATTAAAATGTTATTATTTTTTTGCCTAATTTCGTCTTTCCTTATTTTTTTCCTTGATGATGGCGATCTCCCGGAACCAACGGATATTTTTGCCGATTTTTCTATGATATGGCCTATTTATGTATTATCTGGAAGATATCGATCGTTGTTTTAAATGATATGATTTTTGGCCTAATTTTGTCTTCTCTTTTTTCGTTAAATTTGGTGATCTCTAGGTTCTAACGGATATTTTTGCGGATTTTTCTGAGCTCGGGGATATTTTCTACATTTTACGGAAAATGAGAATCTTTAAATTAAATGATATGGTTTTTATTAACTAATTTTGTCTTCTCTTATTTTTCAGTTGAACATAGTGATTTCCAGGTTCTAACTGACATTTTTGTGGATTTTCTAAGCTCTGTGCTAGTTTCTTTATTTTATGGAAGATATGGATCTTTTTATTATATGATATGATTTTTATAGCTTAAGTTTGTTTTCTATTATTTTTAAGTTGAAAATGGGAATCTCCCGGTTCCAACAGATATTTTTGCGGATTTTTCTGAGCTCCATGCTATTTTCTACATTTTATGGAAGTTATGAATCTTTTTATTAAATAATATGATTTTTATAACCTAAGTTTGTCTTCTCTTATTTTCCCATTGAATATGGCGACCTTTATATTGAATGGTATGATTTTTGGCCTAATTTTGTCTTCTCTTATATTTCATTTGAAGATGTCATTCTCTCGGTCCCAACAGACATGTTAGGGGATTTTTCTGAGCTCCGGGCTATTTTCCACATTTTCTGGAAGATATGGATCGTTTTATTAAATGATTGATTTTTGGCCTAATTTTGTCTTCTCTTATTTTCCTATAGAATTTGGCGATCTCCCGGTTCCAACGGACATTTTTGTGGATAATTCTGAGCTCTAAGCTATTTTTCACATTTTCTGGAATATATGGATTGTTTTATTAAATGATATCAGCGAATAGAAAATTAGGCCAAAAAATGTCCCTTGGAACCGAGAAATTGCCATCTTCAACTGTATAAGAGAAGACAAAATTCGGAACAAGGAAATCACAATCTTCATCTATAAAAATGTATGTTGTAATCGGGATATTGCCATCTTCAACTTAAAATATTTTTATATATCATTTTCCGAGTTTGGAGCTATATTCTACATTTTATGACAAATATGGATCTTTTTATTAATTGATATGATTTTTCTAGCCTAAATTTGTCTCCTTTTATTTTTCTGTTGAAGAAGGCGATCTTTTTATTAAATGATATGATTTTTGACCTAATTTTGTCTTATCTTATATTCCAGTTGAAGATGGCGAGCACCGGGTTCCAATGACATTTTTGCGGATTTTTCTGAGCTCTGGCCAATTTTTCACATTTTTGGAAGATTTGGATTGTTTTATTACATGATATGATATTTTGGCCTAATTTTGTCTTCTCTTATTTTCCAGTTGACGATGGCGATGTCCAGGTTCCAATAGACATTTTTGAGGATTTTTCTGAGTTTAGGGCTATTTCTACATTTTCTGGAAGATATGTTTCTGTTTATTAAACGATATGATTTTGACCTAATTTTGTCATCTCGTATTTTTTCAGTTGAATATGTCGATTTTTCGTTCCAACGGACATTACGCTCGGAGCAATTTTTCTACATTTTCTAGAAGATATGGATCTTTTTATTAAATAATATGATTTTTTGACCAAATTTTTTGACCAAATTTTGTCTTTTGCCTAATTTTTCTACATTTTCTGAAAAATAAGAGAAGACAAAATTAGACCATAAAAATCATATCATTTAATATAAAGATCCAAATCTTCCAGAATATGTAGAAAATAGCCTAGAGCTCAGAAAAATCCGCAAAAATTTTCGTTGGAACCGAGAGATCAACATCTTCAACCAAAAAAAATAAGAGAAGACAAACATGCGCTATAAAAATATATCATTTAATAAAAAGTTTTTATCTTCCATAAAATGTTGAAAATAGCACCGAGCTCAAAAAATTTCGTAAAATTATTCGTTGGAACCAAGAGATCGCCATCTTCAACAGAAAAAAATAAGAGACGACAAAATTAGGCTATAAAAATCATATCATTTAATTTAAAGATTCATATCTTACAAAAAATATAGAAAATATTCTGGAGCTCAGAAAAATCCGCAAAAAATGTTCATTGGAATCGGGAGATCGTCATCTTCAATTAAAAAAAATAGAGAAGACACAATTAGGCCAAAAATTATATTATTTCAAAAAAAGATCCGTATCTTTCAGAAAAAGTAGAAAAATAGACTCAAGCTAATAAAAATCCGCAAAAATATCCATTGGAACCGGTAGAACGCTATCTTCATTTGAAAAAAATAAGAGAAGACAAATGTAGGCTATTAAAATGTAGAAAATAACACCAAGCTTTTAAAAATCTGCAAAAATGTCCTTTGGAGAAGGGAGATCCCCATCTTCAACATAAAAATAAGAGAAGACAAAATTAGGCCAAAAATTATATCATTTAATATAATATCCAGATCTTCCAAAAAATTTAGAAAATAGTCACAAGGTCGGAATAATACAGAAAATGTCCGTTAGAAACGGGAGATCATTATCTTCAAATAAAAAAATAAAAAAGGAAAAATTAGGTCAAAAATCATATCATTTAATAAAAAGATCCATAACTTCTCGAAAATGGAGAAAAATAGCTTCGAACTCGGAAAAATCCGCAAAAATGTCCCGTGGAACCGGGAGATCGATATCTTCAACTTAAAAAATAAGAGACGACAAAATTATGTTATAAAAATCATATCATTTAAAATAAAGATTTATATTATTCAAAAAATATAGAAAATAGCACGTAGCTCAAAAAAATCCACACAAATGTCCATTGGAACTGGGAGATTGCCATCTTCAAATTAAAAAAGAGAAGACAAAATTAGGCCAAAAAATCATATCATTTCATAAAAAGATACATATCTTCCAGAAAATATAGAAAAATAGTCTCCAGCTAATAAAAATCTGCGACAATGTCTGTTGAAACCGGGAGATCGTCATCTTCAACTAAAAAAAATAAGAGAATACAAACGTAGGCTATGTGTAACACCTCGTTCTACAGGATACAGGGAAAGTACAATTCCGTCCCAAGAATTCATAGAGCAACGAGAGTTAAAAAGAAAGAGAAGGAAGAGAGTCTGCAAGAATAATAATGCAGGTCACTGCACACATGCTGAGAATTACAAGTAATGCTACAACACAGAAAATAAGAGACAATCATACACAAGTCCAACATTATTTATTATTAAAACAAAGGTACCACTTTATTTACATCATCTCATCCTCAAATAAAAAAGTGAAAAACAGAAGAAATCCCATAAAAATTCCAAAAAGACATATAGGTCCACACCAGTACAACTCACTTCGTAGACTACCCTGAGAACCAACTGAAGAGTCTGCCCTTTGAGGATTCCATCTCTACCACGAACTGAAAGCTAACTCCTGAGTCAGACCGGATCTGGCTGTACTGCTCTGAAACCTGGAAAAAGTAAATGGGACACGTCAATGCGTGACCCAGTAGGAAATCCTAACATCGTTAGGTTGGGTCTAGTTTTAGAACTATTATTCCTAACTATGGTCTGGTCACTTAACTGTAAGCAAGTTACTATTTACGCATAAGGAACAAGTACTGTAAATAAGGTCTACTGAATTAACATGCAGGAAAAGTAAACAACATCACATGCAAATATTGAAAAGTAAGAGCTACAGAATTAAATAAGCGTGATGTAAAGGCAGACAATCATAGATATGCATTTGATGCATATGAATGGTTATGAATACAAATGCAACACATAAGGGATCCCATGTATGCCAACGTGCCTACAATGTGACTCATGGATTCTAGAGGTTGCTCCCATGGATTTAGGATATGGCCCTAGGCATTTACGTGGCACGCTGGTCTATGTAGCACATAGGTCCATGTCGTCTATCATACCACACATTGATTCAATAGGTGCCCCCATGGATTCAGGAGGTGGCCTTCGACATTTCTGTAGCACGCTGGTCCATGTGGCACCTTGGTCTATGTGGTGTAAATTCTGTTAAGCTACCATGAAAAATTTCACTTACACTATAACATCTTATGTTTCCAATTAACATTTAACTCCATCATTCTTAATATGAAACACATCATGGTATGGAAGCATCTTGTCATAAAGTGGGCAAATAAGAGACTAAGGAGCATAACGTGGCATTTTTTGTGACATAGTACAAGCATAACATTACATCCATAAGCATGAACTATTCTCATAACATAATTTACTACATGGATAACAACATTACATCCATAAGCATGAATATAACCATTCTTAGCACCATAATTTTCACAAACTTTAGCATGATATTTATATGACAACTACAAAATTTTATTTTGAATCTAGACTCTGATATATTAATCAAAAACAGCTATCTAAGACCATAATATGGTTTAGTGCTGAATATAAAAGTTGTAATGCTTAAGTTTTGTTTCCATATTATCTAAAATTGTGTCATTTAGGGATCTGTAGAGATAGTTATGAAAAGTTTCCCACAATGTACCAGAATCTATCTAAAACTGACACCATGGTAAAGTCGTTTGTTTACACCTTCCTACAGTCAAAACTAGGCCCCGCTTCCTCTAAAGAGTTATAGTAACTTCATGAACTTTCCAAGACATCTTGAATCATCCCATTTGGAGGTCTACACTAGCAGATATGAATTTTTTAATCTACAAGACAGAAATGAAAATTTTACAGCATATCATTAACATAGATATTATATCATATTGATTGACTAACATAATGCTACTAGTCATACTCCCATTACCATCCTAATAATTTGACATTATAATGATTTTAAAGCTAAGAAAGGAAGCATAATGGCAACATGGTCTACACTAACATGAGATGTTACATGGTATATTTTGGCAAACTATGCATACTTCCACTAAATAAAACATTACATCTTAGCATAACATGTCACTTTACTAGCATGGTGCTTAAACTACAATTCTACATCAAATTCCAACTTAAAATTAAATAGGTGATGAAACTATATAACCACAGTCCTAAAACTACATCCTAACTAGGAAGTTAGAACTCCTAACTCAAATATCTCCATCTTAATTTATTTGGCCCTTCTTCTCCTTGAAGACCCTATCAATCCCCAAGCTTTCTCCTCAAATACTCCCCAGGATACTCGGGAAGTACGAATCCGTCCCAAGTAATCCTAGAGCAGCGAGTGTTAAAATGAAAGAGAACGAAGGGAGTCTACAAGAAGAATAATGCAGGTTACTGCGCACATGCTGGGAAGTACAAGTAATGTTCCAACACAGAAAATAAGAGACCGTCATATACAAGTCTAACATTCTTTATTATTAAAACAATGGTACCTCTTTATTCACATAATCACATCCTCAAATACAAAAGTGAAAAACAGAAGAAATCCCATAAAAATCCCCAAAAGACATAAATGTCCACACCAGTACAACTCACTTCCTAGACTACACTAAGAACCAACTGAAGAGGCTGCCCTCTGAGGATTCCATCTCTACCACGAACTGAAATCTAACTCCTGAGCTAGGCCTGATCTGGATCTACTGCTTTGAAACCTGTAAAAAGTAAATGGGACACGTCAATGCATGACCCGGTAGGAAATCCCAACATTGCTAGGTAGGGTCTAGTTTTAGAACTGTTATTCCTAACTAGGGTCTGGTCACTTAACTGTAAACAGGTCTACTATTTACGCATAATGAATAAGTACTGTAAATAAGGTCTACTAAATTAACATGCAGGGAAAGTAAACAACATCACATGCAAATATTGAAAATTAAGAGCTATAGAATTAAATAAGCGTGAAGTAAAGGCATACACTCATAGATATGCACTTGATGCATATGAATGGTTATGAATACAAATGCAACACATAAGGGATCCCATCTATGCCAGCGTGCCTACAATGTGACTCATAGATTCTAGAGGTTGCTCCCATGTATTTAGGATGTGGCCCTAGGAATTTACGTGGCACGCTGGTCTATGTAGCATATAGGTCCATGTCGTCTATCATACCACACATTGATTCAAGAGGTGGCCCCCATGGATTCAGGAGGTGGCCTTTGGCATTTCTGTGGCACGCTGGTCCATGTGGCACTTTGGTCTGTATGGTATTAATGTATGTTAAGCTACCATTCTTTTCATGACAAATTTCACTTACACTATAACATCTTATGTTTCCAATTAACATATAACTCCATTATTCTTAATATGATACACATCATGGTATGGAAGCATCTTGTCATAAAGTATGCTAATATGAGAATACAGAGCATAATATGGCATTTATGTGACATAGTACAAGCATAACATTACATCCATAAGCATGAACTATTCTCATAACATAATTTACTACATGGATAACAACATTACATCCATAAGCATGAATATCACCATTCTTAGCACCATAATTTCACAAACTTTAGCATGATATTTACATGACAACTACAGAATTCTATTTTGAATCTGGACTCTGATATATCAGTCTAAAACAGCTATCTAAGGCCATAATCTGGTTTAGTGCTAACATAAAAGTTGTAGATGCTTAAGTTTTGTTTCTATATTATCTAAGATTGTGTCATTTGAGAGTCTATAGAGAGAGTAATGAAAATTTTCCCACAATGTAGCAGAATCTGTCTAAAACTGACACCATGATAACATCGTCTGTTTACATCCTACAGTCAAAACTAGGATCTGCTTCCTTCTAGAGAGTTGTAGTTAATTTCGTGACCATTCCAAAACATCTTGAATCATCCCATTTGGAGGTCTACATTAGCAGATATGAATTTTTGAATCTACTGGATAGAACTGAAAATTTTACAGCATATCATTAACATAGCTATTATAACATATTGATTGACTAACATGATGCTACTAGTCATACTCCCATTGCCATCCTAATAATTTGACATGATAATTATTTTAAAGCTAAGAAAGGAATCATAATGGCAACATGGTCTACACTAACATGGGATGTTACATGGTATATTTTGGAAACTATGCATACTTCCACTAAATAAAACATTACATCATAAGCATGCATATTAAAATTAACATAACATGGCACTTTAACAGCATGGGGCTTAAACTACAATTCTACATCAAATTCCAACTTAAAATTAAATAAATGATGAAAATCTATAACCACGGTCCTAAAACTACATCCTCACTAGGAAGTTAGAACTCCTAACTGAAATATCTCGTTCTTAATTTATTTGGCCCTTCTTCTCCTTGAAGACCCTATCAATCCTCAAGCTTTCTTCTTCCATACCTTAAGCTCCAAGGTGGATGTCAATAGGTGGATTGAATTAAGGAGACGATGGTGGAGATGGTGGTGGAGTGGGAGGTGCAAAGGGAGGAGAGGAGAGAGAGAGAAGAGGGGATGAGAAATTGAATTTCTTCTTCTTCTTCTTCTTTTTCTTTTTCTTTTCCCCAATTTCTTCTCTTTTATTCATCCCCTCATCCTTGTCATCCCTTAATTCCCTCTTAACTTGCCAAATGGAGAGAGTTACGTGAAAATCAAAGAGGTGATGACATCTCTTAGGCTAGGTGTCTCCATTAGGAAATTTAGGTATTTCTATTTTCTAATAAATAGAAACACTCCACTAAAATACCCTTGCTCACCAAATACCATGTATACCATCTAAATACTCATCCATTTAATTCACATGATGTTTAAAAAATTATTTAAAAATAATTTGGTCATTAGAAAATTATGGAAAAATTTATAAAAATACCCAAAAATTTCATACGTACAAATACGTCTAGAAATACGTACATTATACCTATATATACGAAAACATGGTATTACACTATAAAAATCATATTATTTAGTAAAAAGTTCTAAATCTTCCATAAAATGTAGAAAATAGCACCGAGCTCAAAAAATACGCAAAAATATTCGTTTGAACTGGAAGATCACCATCATCGACTAAAATATAACAGAAGACATCATTAGGCTATAAAAATCATATTATTTAATAAAAAGATCCATAACTTTTCGAAAATGTAGAAAATAGCCCGTAGCTCAGAAAAATCCGGAAAAATGTTCGTTGAAACATGGAGATCGTCATCTTCAACTTAAAAAATAAGATAAGAAAAATTATGTCAAAAAATTATATCATATAATAAAAAGATTCGTAACTTCTTGAAAATGTAGAAAATAGCCCGAGCTCAGAAAAATCAACAAAAATATTTGTTGGAACCGAGAGACCGGAGAGAAGACAAAATTAGGTTATAAAAAGCACATCATTTAATATAAAGATTCATATCATACCAAAAATGTAGAAAATAGCTCGGGGCTCAGAAAAATCCGAAAAAATGTCCGTTGGAACCGGGAGATCGCCATCTTCAACTGAAAAATATAAGAAGACAAAATTAGACCAAATATCATATCATTTAATAAAAAGGTACATATCTGCCGTAAAATGTAGAAAATAGAACCGAGCTCAGAAAAATCTGCACAAATGTCTGTTGGAACTAAGAGATCACAATATTCAACTAAAAAAAGAGAAGACAAAATTAGGCCAAAAAATCATTTCATTTATTAAAAGATTCATATCTTCTAAGAAAATGTATAAAAAAGCCCAAAGCTAAGAAAAATCTGTAAAAATGTCTGTTGGAACCGGGAGATCTCCATATTCAATTGAAAATATTAGAAGACAAAATTATGATACACAAATCTTGTCATTTAATAAAGAGATCTATATCTTTAATAAAATGTAGAAAATAATCTGGAGCTCAGAAAAATCTGTAAAATGTCTGTTGGAACTGAGAGATCGCCATCTTTAACTGAAAAATAAGAGAAGAAAAATTAAGTTATAAAAACCACATCATTTAATATAAAGATTCTTATCTTCCAGAAATTATACAAAATAGCCCCGAGTTCAGAAAAATCCGAAAAATTGTCCGTTGGAACCAGGAGATCGCCATCTTCAACTTAAAAATAAGAGAAAACAAAATTAGGCCAACATATCATATCATTTAACAAAATGATACATATCTTCTAAAAAGTGGAAAATAGCCCGGAGCTCAGAAAAATCTGTAAAAATATCCGTTGGAACTGGGAGTTCGCCATCTGCAACTGGAATATAAGAGAAGATAAAATTAGGCCAAAAAATCATATCATTTAATAAAAAGATCGCCATCTTCAATTGGAAAATAAGAGAATAAAATTTTAGGCAATAAAAATCATATCAATTAATAAAAAGATCTGTATCTTTCATAATATGTAGAAAATAACACCATGCTCAAAAAATGATATATAAAAATCGTATCAGTTAAAGATGGAGATTTCCCGGTTGCAACAGACATTTTTATAGATGAAGATGGCGACTTCTCGGTTTCGAATTTTTTCTTCTATTATATTTCAGTTGAAGATGGCGATTTCCAAGGCTCAACGGACATTTTTGGGCTAATTTTGTCTCCTCTGAAATCATTTAATAAAACGATCCATATCTTCCAAAAATGTGAAAAATAGACCGGAGCTCAGAAAAATCTGCAAAAAATGTCTGTTGGAACCGGGTGATCGCCATCTTCAGCCGAAATATAAGAGAATAGAAAATAAGACCAAAAATCATATCATTTAATAAAAGAAACGCCATCATCAACAGGAAAAAAAGAGAAGACAAAATTAGACAACAAAAATCATATCAATCAATATAAAGATCATTACCTTCCAGAAAACATAGAAAATAGCACCGAGCTCAGAAAAATACGCAAAAATTTTCATTGGAAACGGGAGATCACCATATTCAACTGAAAAATAAGAGAAGACAAAACTAGGGCATTAAAATCAAATCATTTAATATAAATATTAAAGATCCATATCATACAGAAAATGAAGAAAATAGCACAGAGCTCAGAAAAATCCGCAAAAATGTCCTTGGAACTGGGAGATCGCCATCTTCATCTGAAAAATAAGAGAAGAAAAAATTAGGTCATAAAAATCATATATTTAATATAAAGATCCATATCTTACAGAAAATATAGAAAATAGCCCAGAGCTCGGAAAATTCCGCATAAATTTCCGTTGGAACTGGGAGATCGCCATCTTCAACTGAAAATTAAGGGAAGACAAACTTAATCTGTAAAAAATCATATCATTTAATAAAAATTCATATCTTCATTAAACTGTAGAAAATAGTTCCAAGTTTAGAAAAATAGGCAAAAATAGCAGGTGGATCTTGGAGATTGACATCTTCAACCGAAAAATCAGAGAAGGCAAAATTAGGCTATAAAAATCATATGATTTAATATAAAGATTCATATCTTACAGTTAAAATAGAAAATAGCCCGAAGCTCAGAAAAATCCGCAAACATGTCCTTATGAACCAGGCATTAAAGGAAAAAAAAATAAGAAAAGACAAAATTCGGCCTAAAAATCATACCATTTAATAAAAATAACTATAACTTCCCAAAAATGTAGGAAAATAGCCCCGATCTCAGAAAAAGTTGCAAAAATATCTGTTGGTACCGGGAAATCGCCATCTTCAACTGAAAGAAAAAGAGAAGACAAAATTAGGCTATAAAAATCATATCATTTAATATAAAAATCTATATCTTCCAGAAAATTTAGAAAATAGCCTGGAGCTCAAAAAAATCCGCAAAAATGTCTCTTGGAACCAGGAGATCGCTATCTTCAACTAGAATATAAGAGAAGATAAAATTAGGCCAAAAATAATATCATTTAATAAAAATATCGACATCTTCAACTGGAAAATAAAAAAAGACAAATTTTGGCAATAAAAATCATATCAATTAATAAAAAGATTCATATCTTTCATAAAATGTAGAAAATAGCACCAAGCACAGAAAATGATATATAAAAATCTTATTAGTTGAAGATGGCGATATCTTGGTTACCACGAACATTTTTAAAGATGAAGATGGCGATTTCCCGGTTTCGATTTTGTCTTCTCTTATATCTGTTGAAAATCGCCATCTTCAACTGAAAAATAAAAGAAGAGAAAATTAGGCTATAAAAATAATAAGATTTATTATAAAGATTCATATCTTACAAGAAATATAGAAAAAAATCGTGGAGCACAAAAAATCCTGCAAAAATGTCCGTTGAAACCGAGAGATCACAATCTTCAACGAAAAAAATAAGAGAAGACAAAATTAGGCCGTAAATCATATCATTTAATTAAAAGATCCATATCTTTGAGAAAATGTAGAAAAATAGCACCGAGCTCAGAAAAATCCGCAAAAATATTCGTTAGAATTGAAAGATCGCCATCTTCAACTGAAAAATAAGAGAAGACAAAATTAAAATACAAAAAGCATATCATTTGATAAAAATATCCATATATTCACTAAAATAAAGAAAATAACATCGAGCTTAGAAAAATCAGCAAAAATGTCTGTTGTAACCAGGAGATCGCCATCTTCAACTTTAAAATAAGGGAAGACAATCTTAGGCTATAAAAATCCTATCATTTAATATAAAGATACATATATTATCGAAAATATAGAAAATAGCTGGTAGATCAGAAAAATACGCAAAAATATCCGTTGGAACATGGAGATCGCCATCTTCATCTTAAAAAATAAGAGAAGACAAAATAAGGCCAAAAATAATATATCATTTAATAAAAAGAAACATATCTTTCAGAAAATGTAGAAAATAGCCCCAAGATGATAGGAATCTACAAAAATATCCTTTAGAGCCGGGAGATCGCCATCTTCAACTTAAAAATAAGGGAAGATAAACTTGTGCTATAAAATTCATATCATTTAATAAAAATATTCATATCTTACAGAAAATGTAGAAAACTGCCCGGAGCTCAGAAAAATCCGTAAAAATGTTTGTTAGAACCGGGAGATCACCATCTTCAAAGAAAAAATAAATGAAGCCCAAATTAGGCCAAAAATCGTATCATTTAATAAAAAGATCCACATCTTCCTGAATATGTAGAAAATCACCCTGAGTTCAGAAAAATCCGCAAAAAATGTCCGTTGGAACTGGAAGATCACCATACTTAACTGAAAAATAAGCGAAGAAAAATTACGTTACAAAAATTATATCATTTAATAAAAAGATACATATCTTCAGTAAAATGTAGAGAATAGATCTGTGCTCAGAAAAATTCGCAAAAATGTCCGTTGGAACCAGGAGATCGCTATCTTTAACAAAAAAGAGAAGACAAAATTAGGCTTAAAAATCATATCATTAATAAAATGATCCACATCTTTTAGAAAATGTATAACATAGTCTAGATCTCAGAAAAATATGCAAAAAATGTCCGTTGGAACTGGGAGATCACCATCTTCAACAGAAAAATAAGAGAAGAAAAATTAGGCTATAAAAATCATATCATTTAGCACAAATATTCATATCTAACAGAAAATGTTGAAAATAGCCTGTAGGTAATATAAATCTGCAAAAATCTCTGTTATAACCGGGAGTTTGCCATTGATTCGGGTTGAATATTGCATATTAAACACCTCATTTAGACCCATTTTGTGCATATATGGTACGCATTTGATCTCTAATACGATTGTATTAAGAATATTCTTAATTATTAGAGAAAACTCTCATTCTATGCACAAAACAGCAATATACTGAGTATTTCTGCCCTTTTATATTTTTAATAAGAAGATCTCGATCTCACGATTCCAACGACTATTTATTTGTATTTTTCTGATATCTGTGCTAATTTCTATAAATTTTTGAACGTAGAATACCATTTTAAATGGAGAAATACGACAGAAATACGCATGAATTACGACATATATACCCCCGCTCAAATGAGGGGACACATGGCGCACATCCACCTGCTCGTGCTCTAATCCGACGTCTCATAGCAAGCGGTGACACGGCACACTACAAGCCGCAAGATCATCATCCAACGACCGAGAATCATCCCGATTTTGGATTCGAATTGAGTAAGTTATACGGGTGACGTGGCAGAATCAAGGCCATTGCTCGGACATCGCATGGTCGAGAGCGAAGCGGCGATGCGACGATATCACCACCGTTGGATCAAAATCCAACGGCCAGCAACGCAAAGAAACACAGCTTTGCGGGCGACGATCTGACCCGCATGCCACGTGGCGCGTCCAAGGCAATCCCGCCCAAATCTAGCGTCTAACATTTGTACCGACATAATGAAGCGTGTTTCGAACCCGCTAAGGCCCCCAAACCTGCAATGCTCCTATCTATATGTATGTTTAGGGTTTTGGGGGTATTCTTGCATATTTGGGGCTCTAGGAGCCGTATTTTGGAGTGAGATTTGGAGGCCCTGGAGACAGAGACACAGGAGCTATCATTTGAAGGAGATCTAGGGTCTATTTGGAGAGATTTGGTGATATTTTTCCTATCGTTAGCATTGTATTTCACGTAGTTGCTTGTATTTGGAGTATTTGTTACGTATTTTGAGACTTTGAGCATGTATTTGTTTATGAATATTGTTTATTTTCTCTCCATGTGTGGCTAATCTCTATATGTGTTGATGTTGATATAGTTAGGGTGTTGTAATCATCGATTTCAATATCTTTTTGCCCTATATTCACGTTATATTGCGTATTTCATTGATTTCTATTTATATCTTGTTTGGGTATGTTATACGGAGACGTGGGTAAGCTTGAATCGAATATGATCTGAGTAAGACTTATTCGTGATGTGATCCTAGAGGATGTATCGTGACCCGAGAGGACACTTGTGCGTATTTTCTTCAGGAAATCGATGATATACGTGATTACTTTTTGGCACTATTTTACGCTGTTTATCGTCATACCTTTCGACGTTCTCGTGCTCTAGCCGGACGGAACGTTGAGTTATAGAAAAGATATTAATAGTCATTGATTGTACATACCCTAACAAAATCACTACCACCACATACTCTCCATATTAGTACCCTAGTATCGAATTCACCGTAATTATCGTAGGATTCTCTTTTATTATTTTAAATCATCGACGCCATTACTTATATCTCTGATAGGTGGTTGTTTATTGTCGTTTTAGTACTCTTTATAAACTGAAGTTCGTGGTTTTGCAGGTCAGTTGTCCCGTGGATATGATACCTGGACTCACCAGGATTATTACTTGTTCGATCTCCTACACTTGGGAGTAGCGCTCACATATTTTGAGATGAGTCAAGTTTTTGGTGCCGTTGCCAGGGATAACTGTATTATAAACTACAATTTTAGTTCGTTTAGGGGAACATTCAGTGAGACCCTTCCACCTTCTAGCTTGGGATTTTTTTCTTTTTATTTTCATATCTTTGTTCTTTTTAAAAAAATATATGGATGGTGATGCATACTTTTTAAACTTTACTTATTATTTGATCCAAATCCTACTAGTCTTCCTTCGTACGGAGGAGGAGAATCCATATTTATACGTGCAAGAGTTTGAAAAGATATGCTACCAATTGTTTCATGGGAAAAATCTTGAGCACATTGAAAGACTATGTATTAAAGATTTCCCGTATTCTTTAAGAGACAATGCTATATCTTGGTTTGATGCTTTACCGCATGACTCATTATTTACTTGGTTATCATTTCAGGCTGACTTCCTTAAGAGATTCTTGCCTCCTTTCGTGTGGCAAGCATAGAGGCAGCAGGCTATGAAGCAACAGATTACGAACTTCATCCAAGCTGATGGGGAGGCCTACCATCAGGCTTTGAGGAGGTTCAATGATTTAATGCTTGTGTGCCCATCCCATAGATTCCACGATGATCGTCTCCTGCAGATTTTCTACACAGGATTACTCCCTTCTACGCTGGATTTCATGCAGAAGAGCTGCAATGGAGAATTCTTTTCATATATGACAGATGATGCATGGTGGTACTTGCAGGACCTTGCAGTGCAAGAGAGAACTACACCATCTGAGGATCAATCGCCAAGATATGATGATGATGGCCAGAGCATTCCTTTCGCAGACACATCTCAGCAGGTCCAGGGACAGCCTGAGGAGTTATCTTGGAGTTATTACCAATAGGATCCTATGGAGCACCAAGAGAAAACATATGAGATGTATCATCAGAACTACTTAGATGAGCATGAGGAGATGTGTGATGGAGTGCATGTAGACTATATGGGCGACACGATGCATTTCCATTTTGACGATGATGAAGATGGATTGGAGACAAGTGATGGCGAGAGTAAAATCATTGAAACTGAACCATGTCTTCCTTCAGAATCATCTCCCTCACCTGAGGAGTACGAGTACATTGGATGGACTACTACAGGTTATCACTGCTATGAAGAGGAAGATATGAGCGAGGGAGAGAGCTTACAGACTATATTGGAGCCCAAGCCATACATCCCCACAGATGTATTTCAGCAGCCACTTCCACCCCATCCTGAAGCAGAGTATCAAATCAAGAATAGCGATCCTTTTCAGGGAAGTTCTCATAAACCTATACACAATAGTTCTGAATCTCAAATTTTAATTCCAAATCTTTTAGATTCAGATGGTCATCAATTAGCTTTAAAACCTTTTATCGTTTATGACGACCCATTATGGCAAGCCTTCATGGATAATCAATTTCGTCCATCTTTATTTGACACAACGTATCTCATACAGGAAAAACATACACACATGGAGGAGATATGCGGGTTTGTGTCGATGCTTGACCATAAGGAAGCGAGTGGAGAAAGAATACTCGTCGAGGAGCGCAAGGAGCAAATAGAACAACTTCCTCTACCATTAAGGATCCGTGATCCACCATTTGACCACGGTGTGTTCTTTCCATTAGTATAAATTTTTAATATGCTTTTTAGGATGTTTGCTTTTGAATAAACTCGTACCCTCTACGACATTGAGGACAATGTCCATCTTTAGTTGGGGAGAGTGTATGAGACCTTAGGATTTTATAAATAAAGCAAAATAAAATAATAAATCACCAATTCTCATCATTTAAAACTCCTTCACATACCACAAATGCAGATGATTATGCTTTGATTGAGTTCTAAAAATTGTTTATGGCTTGAATTAATTATTTTTCCTTCATGGAATTACTCGTTAATATGCTATTTATGAAAACTTTCAATTGCCATGATTAATATCTCGAAATAGTTTGAATTTATTTCATGCATACTATTGTGATGTAAAAGGTTAAGTATACACGATTTATTAGAATAGTCTTCAAGTTGAAGAGAAATTTGGCCTTTGTTATTAATGTTTATGCTCGAAGAATGGGTGTTGAGTTGCTTATGAAAAAAAACAGAGAAAAAGAAAAAATGCATCATTCCCTTGAGTTCATTAATTTGCCGGGTCTTCGTGCCTCAAGAAGCATTGGAGATTCGCGTCGAAAGATGGATGAATGTGGGTACATCCAAAAAAGAGGGATAAAATAAAACTTAGATGATTCGAGTTATTAAGTTCGAGGGGCTCTTCTAAGCCTAATGCCCGAAGGTCGTCTGGCCTAGGAGTCATTAACTGAAAGCTCGTTACATGGATTATTCTAAGTCTTCAAAAAAAAGAATCTGTCACGCCCCGCTTCCCAAAGCTAGAGGCGAGACGTGAAAAGGTCCGCTCAAACGTGGAGCTGTGAAGCTACACGCCTGATAAGCGTCAATAAAACATATACAGGTCCCTGTAACCACGAGCAGAATAAGATAATAACACAAAGAGATACAGAAATAAAATCCCAAATCTCAGCAATGTCCAAACATTAAAATTAAGTTCAACATCCAGAAAAGCCACCAGGCTAAAAGAAAGAGTCTAGGCCCAAAACATTTCCAACAAAAGCCAACACGGCACAAAGTATTGGTGCTACGCACCGACAACTAAAGCAGTCTAAACAACAATACAAACAGTCTCTAGGACTGATCGCCCGTGTCCATAAACTCCTCGATGAACGCGGGCTCTGACTCAGCGTCAGCGAACACCACGTCCTCAGCAGCAACCTCAGGCTCAGGATCTAACATGTGTCACCCAAAAGAGTAAAGGGGCACATGTCAGCAAGTCTAAAAGACTTGGACAAGGAAACTGAAAGGAAGGTAAACTAACAATCTAGCAGTTATAGTTTGATGCATATCATGACAAGTTTAGTATGTGAGTAACAAATAAGGTAAGGTGCAAGTAACAAGTAACAAGTAGCAATTATGGCATGGATGACAAGTTTTACAAGTATAAACATGGACAAGTACAAGTCAAGTAAATCACGTCAAGTAAACACGTCGTGCACAGAGATTACGTCTTCTGGCTAGAGTGGCGGATCAGGTCAACTCGTAAACGCAGGTGATCGCTTATCCCTACCCCTCCACGTGTATCGAGCCAGGGCATTACCCCCGAACACGTATGCTCGCTTCTGGATCACGAGCCAGGAAGTGTTTTTGACACGTATGGCGTAGGGTTATGCCCGCATAACGGGTGCCTAGCCGGATCAAGTAGTACAAGTAATGTAGCGTGTGCTACGAATGCAACATTCAACATGGATAGCATGGCATGTACAGATGATTCGCGTACCGTTAATTGAATTTAAACATGGCAGATAAGATGCATGGATGACAAGTGCCAATAATTAAAAGTAGTCGGATCAAGCTTCGTTGTCAAGCTAGATCCTGAAATTTGCGCCTAGGCGAGTATCATTTCGTCGCCTAGTCTCTTTTACGCCTACAACAAGCAAATGGCCTAAAACATGGCCTAAAACCCTAAGTGGCAAGTTTCACTTGCCTAGCACCGAGGATGACGATCAACGAGGCACGTCACAAAATGTTAGACTACGGGGTTGGGATCGCTGTCATGGCAAAACAATATCAGTTCTATTAGGGTTCAACGAAAATCACAAGGTGGGTTAAGAGAATATTAAAGGACCGATTTACTACCGTATCGTAGCGGAAGAACGATGCCGAGCAAGCACGACAACGGAAGAACGATCCGAAGAACTACGGCTCAGATCTGGAAATGGCGAGAAAATATGAGAAATGGGGTTCCGAGGGGTTTTGGGGGTTTGCCGACGGCCTAAAGGAGGTGGCCGGTGCAAATGAGAGTGTGATGGGGCTACGGGGATGAAGGAATGGATTGGGGAGTGTTGGGGAAGATCAGAGCTCCAAGGGGAAAGGAAATAGCCAAGAGAAGTGAAAGAAAGAAAGAGAAATGATCGGATGCTTAAATAGAAAATCGTGCGGCGGCTGGGCAAACCCTAGGTTTACGGGGTCGATTAGTCGGTCAAAGAAGAGTTGTTGACCGACTAGTTTGAGAACTAGTCGGTCGGTAGACCAACTGTAACCGACTAAAAGCAAACAGTAACTCAGGTCGTCAAAATGGTCAAAGAACTAGTTGGTTAAAGAACAATGGCTGACCGACTAGTTTGCAACCTAGTCGGTCGAAAGACGTTCTTAGACCGACTAACGATAAACAGTAACTTAGGTAAAATTAATCGAAGGAACTAGTCAGTCTGAGAGCAAGTTCTGACCGACTAGTTTCACATCTAGTCGGTCGGTGGTTGTTCTTAGACCGACTAAGAGTAAACAGTAACTTCTGAATTATTGATTTAATGAACTAGTCGGTTTGAGAAGAGTTCCTGACCGACTAGATTGGAATTTAGTCGGTTGGCTCCCCTTCTTGAACCAACTAACGTGCACAAAAAGTCTCGAATCGAAGCGCGAAGTTTCCGGGAAGATTCCTACGGCTTCTAAGATCAACCTATCTCTAAGATATGAGCGATATGAAGCTCGTCACGAATGACTTACTCCAAACTCAACGATCTAAGGAAGAAGCTAGAAAATCACAACGAAACGAACGAAAACGAAAGCTACGGAGACGGAAACCACACATAAGGAGAAAATCCACCAAAACATATATATATATATATATATATAATATAGATAATCCAAATACATGAAAAACCAGTCGTTACATCCTCCCCAACTTAAGAAAAATTCCGTCCTCGGAATTTCCCAACACTCACGTGTCTGGGAACAAAAGTGGGTAGCGCTCTCTCATTTCATCCTCTCTCTCCCAAGTAGACTCTCCTAGCGAGCCGTGTCGCCACATCACCCTTACAAGATTGACAACCTTGTTCCAGAGCGACTTCTGATGCCTGTCCAGAATCTGCACTGGCTGCTGGTCATACGTCATATCAAGGCGAACGGTGATCTCCAAGAAATCCACAGCATGAGATGGATCACTGATGTATCGACGAAGCTGCGACACATGGAAAACATTGTGAACTCCTTCCAAAGATGGCGGCAAGGCTAAGCGGTAGGCTACCTCGCCAACTCTCTCAATAATGTCAAACGGTCCAATGTATCGCGGGCTCAACTTCCCTCGCTTCCCAAAGAGAATCACTCCACGATTCGGGGAAATCTTCAAGAACACATGGTCACCTGGCTGAAACTCCAAAGGACGACGTTTAGCATCCGCCCAATGCTTAAAATGGTCCTGAGCAATCCTCAGCCTCTCCCGAATGTTCCTGACAACATCCACAGCCTCCACAATCATCTCAGGTCCCAACAGCTCCCAGTCACCAATGTCATCCCAACTCAATGGCGATCGACATTTCCTCCCATACAGCGCGGCGAAAGGCGCCATGCCGATACTCACCTGGAAGCTGTTGTTGTAAGAGAACTCCACCAAATGTAGATGGTCCTCCCACGAACCCTTGAAATCTAACATGCACGCCCTCAGCATGTCCTCCAAGATCTGAATCGTCCTCTCGGACTGGCCATCTGTCTGTGGATGGTACGCCGTGCTGAAACTCAGACGCGTACCCAAACTCTTCTGCAAACTCTGCCAGAACTGAGATGTGAACCTCGTGTCTCTGTCCAACACGATACTCACAGGGACTCCGTGAAGTCATATGATCTCCTGCATGATTCATTTTACATCACTATTTGAACTAGGATAAGGAAATAGAAACAGAGAGTAAAAGAATTTACCTCCATGTATCTCCTCGCTAGCGCCTCAGTGGACTGTCCTACTCGGAATGGAATAAAGTGCGTGGATTTGGTCAATCGATCTACGATCACCCAAATCGCGTCATTCTGCTTCGGACTCCGAGGCAGTCCAGTCACAAAGTCCAAAGTGATGTGTTGCCATTTCCACTCTGGAATCGGAAGCGGTTGTAGCAACCCTGCCGTATGCTGATGCTCCGCCTTTACCTGCTGGCAAACCAGACACTTGGCTACACTCCGAGCCACGCTCCTCTTCATACCATGCCACCAATAGTTCAGACGAAGATCCTTGTACATCTTGGTCCCACCAGGATGCACAGAATACGATGAACTGTGTGCCTCCACCAACAACTCATCTCTGATATCTCCAGCTGGCACACACAACCTAGCTCCATACCTCAGCAAGCCATCCTCATGAATCAAAAAGTCAGTCCACAGACCGGCTTCCACCTGCTCCTGAATCTTCACCAACTTCGGGTCTCCAGCCCGACCAGCCTTGATTCCGATCCACGATCGTCGACTGTATCTGCATACACATCAACGAAGAAGCCTCCCCAGGAAGAACAATCTCAATTCCATACTCGCAAAAATCCTGCTGCAATCTCCACTGCGAAGTTAACAACATCACCGCTGGAAGCCTACTCAGCGCATCAGGAACCACATTCACCTTGACAGGGTGATACTGCAAATCAATCTCATAATCCGCCATGAGCTCCAACCATCGACGCTGTCGCATGTTGAGCTCCTTCTGAGTAAAAATATACTTCAAGCTTTTGTGATCGGTGAAGATCTTCACTTTCTCACTCAGCAGGAAGTGCCTCCAAATCTTGAGCGCAAACACGACAGCAGCCAACTCCAAGTCATGTGTCGGGTAATTCTTCTCATGAGTCTTGAGCTGAAGCGAGGCATACGCCACAACATGCCCGTGATGATGCAACACACAACCGAGACCCTTGCCAGAAGCATCGCAAAAGATCTCAAATCCTTCGCTGCGATCAGACACAACAAGAATAGGGGCAGTCGTCAATCTCTCCCTCAGAACACCGAAGGCATTCTCACAATCACCCGACCAAACAAAAGGTACATTCTTCCGCGTCAATCTGGTCATCGGCTCAGCAATACAGGAAAAATCCCTAATGAAGCGCCGATAGTAACCAGCAAGCCAAGGAAACTCTGGATCTCAGATGCTGACTGCGGAACATGCCACTCTCTGATGGCCTTGATCTTCTCGGGATCCACTGAAATACCATCTCCAGATACCACATGCCCGAGAAAAGCAACTCTGTCCAGCCAAAACTCGCACTTCGAAAACTTGGCATACAAACGATGCTTCCTCAAAATCTCCAATACTGTCCTCAAGTGCGAGGCATGCTCCTCCTCCGACGTTGAATAGATCAGAATGTCGTCAATAAAGATAACGACAAACTTATCTAAAAAGTCATAGAAGATCAGATTCATCAGATTCATGAAAACTGCGGGTGCATTGGTTATACCGAAGGGCATAACCACAAACTCGTAGTGTCCATACTTCGTCCTGAATGCTGTCTTCGGAACATCATCCTTCTTCACCTTCAGCTGATGATAACCACTCCTCAAATCCAACTTCGAAAACACCCTCGAACCTCCAGCTGATCAAAAATATCATCGATGCGAGGCAACGGGTATTTATTCTTGATGGTCACCGCATTCAGCTCCCGGTAGTCCACGCACATACGACGCGAACCATCCTTCTTCTTCACCAGCAAGACCGGTGCTCCCCACGGAGACACACTAGGATTGATATAACCCTTTTGCAAAAGCTCATCCAGCTGCTTCCGCAATTCCTCCAACTCAGTGGGTGCCATACGATAGGGCGCCTTCGAAATCGGCTGCGCTCCCGGAATAAGATCAATCAAAAATTCGAGAGCTCGATCTGGTGGAAATCCAGACATCTCCTCGGGGAAGACGTCATCGAAGTTCCGCACTACCACTGGCCTCTCCAGCTCCATCTGCATAGCCACAAACTCCACCGGCCTGGCCCGAAATCTGACAGGACCAAGCGAACTGCTACCCCGGCTGAACTCAAATACTGGATGTCCGAGGATCTCGAACACCACCTTCTTCCTCCGACAGTCGATCGTAGCATAGAAGCTCGCAAGCCAATCCATCCCAAGGACCGCATCGTAGTTGATGATGTCGTGGACAATGAAATCAGCGTAAAGCTCATGTCCACAGACCACCAACGAGCAAGAATTGCAACCACGATGCACCGAGATCACGCCATTTCCTGTGATGATATTCCAACTCTTGGGAAGAGGGGACGTCGACAAGGAATGCTTCTCCACGAAGCGCCGCGCCAAAATGCACATCGATGCACCTGAGTCAAAGAGGACTCGTGCAGGAAATGTGCACACCAAAATCACACCTACAAACAGTCTAACAATCAAGCCCTAGTCTAGCAAACAATCATGTGCAAGCAACCCAACATAATCGAACAATCAAAACTAGCTAGAAAAGTAACAGCTAGTTTGAGGATTACCTGTGATAACCTCTTCCACAGCCATGCTCTCCACCTCGGTCATCAGAAAAGCCTGCCTCCTCGGCGGAAAAGCCTGCTGAAAAGCCTGCCTCTGTGGGACAAGAGCTGCTCCACGTCCAGCAGGAACATGCGCTCTCTGCTGCAACGACTGTTCTGCAACAGGTGCCCTCCAAGGCTGCTTCGACTTCGGACAGTCCTTCATGGTATGGGTAGGATCTCCACAGACAATACACTGGCCCAGGAATCTCCTACACTGCTCCTTGATATGCCCGGTCTTGCCGCAGAAATGGCAAGTCTTCTGAATAGGCCCTCCTGGCCTCTTGAACTGCACCGGCTGATTAGGCTTGAAACCAGGCCTAACCACCGCTCGGGCCTGCTCCATAGGCATCTTCCCAGCTCCAGCAACATGTCCTCTCCTCTGGTTCAGGTTCAGCTCCTGCCTCCTCGCAGCTACCAGAACCTTCTGATAAGATTCCAGATCAGAGGAAGACACGAAACTCTGAAGCTTCAAAGCAAGTCCCTGCAGGAACCTCTGAGCCCTCTCATCAGCTTCCTGCACCATCTTCGGTGCAAACCGACTCAGCCTAGTGAACTCTTGGTGGTACTGGTCCACCGTCAAGCTCCCTTGCTTCAGCTCAATAAAACACTGCAACATCTCCTTCCTAGCAGCCTTCGGAAAGAACTCTTCATCAAACCTGGACTTAAAGGTAGCCCAAGCTATCGGCTCCACCAGCATCTTCTCTTCCGCATCCCACCAGTTCCAAGCATTATCCTTGAGCTGCCTCTTTGCCAGATCAACCCATCCAGCCGGGATGATCTTCGCCATCTTCAAATTATCCTCTATGTTCCGAATCCACTCATCGACAGCTAGAGGACCCTCAGACCCATCAAAATAAGCGGGACCCAGCTCCCGAAACTGCTTCGCTCCTGGCTCGGAGCGAGGGGCATCCAGAATTTCCTGAGTAGCTCGAACAACTGGAGCATTCTGGACTTGCAGGAGCATGCCCTGCTGCACCTGCATCATCTGAAGCATCATCCGCATCATCTTCCCATTGGTGGGTTCCCGCTCAGGCTCCTCGTCATGAGGGGGCACACTACCACCACCACGGGTATTTCGCCTTCCTGCCATCTAATGACACAGAAAACGAAACAGATTAGACTCATAGCTTATGACTCGGATGTCGAACTTAGTTTATTGGACATTCTAACATCATTATCGTTATTCCGATAATCACAGTTACAGAAGAGGACCTGCATGGGCCACCAACAAAACCTGTCACGTCCCGCTTCCCAAAGCTGGAGGCGAGACGTGAAAAGGTCCGCTCAAACGTGGAGATGTGAAGCTACACGCCTGATAAGCTTCAATAAAACATATGCAGGTCCCTGTAACCACGAGCAGAACAAGATAATAACACAAGGAGATACAGAAATAAAATCCCAAATCTCAGCAATGTCCAAACATTAAAATTAAGTTCAACATCCAGAAAAGCCACCAGGCTAAAAGAAAGAGTCTAGGCCCAAAACATGGCCAACAAAAGCCAACACGGCATAAAGTATTGGTGCTACGCATCGACAACTAAAGCAGTCTAAACAACAACACAAACAGTCTCTACGGCTGATCACCCGTGTCCACAAACTCCTCGATGAACGCGGGCTCTGACTCAGCGTCAGCGAACACCACGTCCTCAGCAGCAACCTCAGGCTTAGGATCTAACATGTGTCACCCAAAAGAGTAAAGGGGCACATGTCAGCAAGTCTAAAAGACTTGGGCAAGGAAACTGAAAGGAAGGTAAACTAACAACCTTGCAGTTATAGTTTGATGCATAGCATGACAAGTTTAGTATGTGAGTAACAAATAAGGTAAGGTGCAAGTAACAAGTAACAAGTAGCAAGTATGGCATGGATGACAAGTTTTACAAGTATAAACATGGACAAGTACAAGTCAAGTAAACACGTCGTGCACAGAGATTACGTCTTCTGGCTAGAGTGGCGGATCAGGCCAACTCGTAAACTCAGGTGATCGCTTATCCCTACCCCTCCACGTGTATCGAGCCAGGGCATTACCCCCGAACACGTATGCTCGCTTCTGGATCACGAGCCAGGAATTGTTTTTGACACGTATGGCGTAGGGTTATACCCGCATAACAGGTGCCTAGCCGGAGCAAGTAGTATAAGTAATGTAGCGTGTGCTACGAATGTAACATTAAACATGGATAGCATGGCATGTACAGATGATTCGCGTACCGTTAATTGAATTTAAACATGGCAAATAAGATGCATGGATGACAAGTGCCAATAATTAAAAGTAGTCGGATCAAGCTTCGTTGTCAAGCTAGATCCTGAAATTTGCGCCTAGGCGAGTATCATTTCGTCGCCTAGTCTCTTTTACGCCTACAACAAGCAAATGGCCTAAAACATGGCCTAAAAACCTAAGTGGCAAGTTTCACTTGCCTAGCACCGAGGATGACGATCAACGAGACACGTCACAAAATGTTAGACTACGGGGTTGGGATCGCTGCCATGGCAAAACAATATCAGTTCTATTAGGGTTCAACAAAAATCACAAGGTGGGTTAAGAGAATATTAAAGGACCGATTTACTACCGTATCGTAGCGGAAGAATGATGCCGAGCAAGCACGACAACGGAAGAACGATCCGAAGAACTACGGCTCAGATCTGGAAATGGCGAGAAAATCTGAGAAATGGGGTTCCGAGGGGTTTTGGGGGTTTGCCGACGGCCTAAAGGAGGTGGCCGGCGCAAACGAGAGTGAGATGGGGCTCTGGGGATGAAGGAATGGATTGGGGAGTGTTGGGGAAGATCAGAGCTCTAAGGGGAAAGGAAATAGCCAAGAGAAGTGAAAGAAAGAAAGAGAAACGATCGGATGCTTAAATAGAAAATCGTGCGGCGGCTGGGCAAACCCTATGTTTACGGGGTCGATTAGTCGGTCAAAGAAGAGTTGTTAACCGACTAGTTTAAGAAATAGTCGGTCGGTAGACCAACTGTGACCGACTAAAAGCAAACAGTAACTCAGGTCGTCAAAATGGTCAAAGAACTAGTCGGTTAAAGAACAATGGCTGACCGACTAGTTTGCAACCTAGTCGGTCGAAAGAAGTTATTAGACCGACTAACGATAAACAGTAACTTAGGTAAAATTAATCGAAGGAACTAGTCGGTCTGAGAGCAAGTTCTGACCGACTAGTTTCACATCTAGTCGGTCGGTGGTTGTTCTTAGACCGACTAAGAGTAAACAGTAACTTCTGAATTATTGATTTAATGAACTAGTCGGTTTGAGAAGAGTTCCTGACCGACTAGATTGGAATCTAGTCGGTTGGTTCCCCTTCTTGAACCAACTAACGTGCACAAAAAGTCTCGAATCGAAGCGCGAAGTTTCCGGGAAGATTCCTATGGCTTCTAAGATCAACCTATCTCTAAGATATGAGCGATATGAAGCTCGTCACGAATGACTTACTCCAAACTCAACGATCTAAGGAAGAAGCTAGAAAATCACAACGAAACGAACGAAAACGAAAGCTACGGAGACGGAAACCACACATAAGGAGAAAATCCACCAAAACATATATATATAATATAGATAACCCAAATACATGAAAAACCAGTCGTTACAGAATCGGTGAATAAACTAAGCAACTTCAATACCCATGATTTGAACGATCTTTTTGAGATGTCAATTCCTTGGAAATAAGAAAACTAGAATATAACGACGTGTTATACTTTAACGATGCTCGCATGTTATTTATTCAAATTAAATTAGAGAAAATATCATGTGATTGATCTTATTCATCAATTGTGTATATTGATGGTCAATATCATGTTAGAAACCGTATTATTGAGCCATGCCATAAGTGATCGATAGAATTTATAATTTTATTAATCATCCAATCTAATCGCTCTTTTTGCTAGGGACTAGCAAATCGCTAGTTGGGGGGTTGGATTCGGGTTGAATATTGCATATTAAACACGTCATTTAGACCTATTTTGTGCATATATGATACGTATTTGATCTCTAATACGATTGAATTTAGAATATTCTTAATTATTAGAGCAAACTCTCATTCTATGTACAAAACAGTAATATACTGAGTATTTCTGCCCTTTTTATATTTTTAGTACGAAGATCTCGATTTGTACATAGAATGAGAGTTTGCTGTTTATTTGTACAAAACAGTAATATACAAAAATTCTATGACTATTTATTTGTATTTTCTGAGATTTGTGCTAATTTCTATGAATTTTTGAATGCAGAATACCATTTTAAATAGAGAAATATGGCCTAAATACGCATGAAATACATCGTATATACGACCGCTCAAATAAGGGGACACATGGTGCACATCTACCCGCTCCCGCTCTAATCCGACGTCTCACAACAAGCGGGCGACGCGGCACGCTATAAGCAGCAAGATCATCATCCAATGACCGTGAATCATCCCGATTTGGATTCGAATTAAGTAATTTATACGGGCGACGTGGCAGAATCAGGGCCATTACTTGGACATCACACGGTCGAGAGCGGAGTAGCGCCTCGGAGATATCACCACAGTTGGATCAAAATCCAACGGCCAGCAATGCAAAGAAATGCAGCTTTGCGGGCGACGATCCGACCTGCATGCCACGTGGCGCGTCCACAAGCAATCCCGCCTAGATCTAACGGCCACATTTGCACTGACATAATGAAGCGGGTTTCGAACCCGTTAAGGCTCCCAAACCCGCAATGCTCCTATATATACGTATTTTTAGAGTTTTGGGGGTATTCTTGAGTATTTGGGGCTCTAGGAACCATATTTTGGCATGAGATTTGGAGGCCCTGGAGACAGAGACAGGAGATATCATCTGAAGGAGATCTAGGGTCTATTTGGAGAGATTTGGTGATATTTTTCCTATCTTTAGCATTGTATTTCACGTATTTGGCTTGTATTTGGAGTATTTGTCACGTATTTTGAGATTTTGAGCATGTATTTGTCTATGAATATTATTTATTTTCTCTTCATGCATGGCTAATCTCTATATGTGTTGATGTTGATATAGTTAGGGTGTTGTAATCATCGATTTCAATATCTTTTCATCCTATATTCACGTTATATTGCGTATTTCATTGATTTCTACATATATCTTGTTTGTGTATGTTATACGGAGACATGGGCAAGCTTGAATCGAATATGATCTGAGTAAGACTTATTCGTGATGAGATCCGAGAGGATGTATCGTGATCCGAGAGGGCACTTGTGCATATTTTCTTCAGGAAATCGATGATATACATGATTACTTTTTGGCACTATTTTACGCTCTTTATCACCATACCTTCCGACGTTCTTGTGCCCTAGCCGACGAAACGTTGAGTTATAGAAAAGATATTAATAATCATTGATTGCACATACCCTAACGAAATCACTACCAACACATACTCTCCATATTAGTCCCTAGTATCGAATTCACCGTAATTATCGTATGATTCTCTTTTATTATTTTAAACCATCGACACCATTACTTATATCTCTGATAGGTGGTTGTTTATTATCGTTTTAGTACTTTATATAAACTGAAGTTCGTTGTTTTGCAGGTCAGTTGTCCCGTGGATACGATAACTAGACTCACCAAAATTATTACTTGTTCGATCTCCTACACTTGGGAGTAGCGCTCACACATTTTGAGACGAGTCAGCCATCTTCAACGAAAAAATAAGAGAAGACAAAATTATGCCATAAAAATCATATCATTTAAAATAATGATTCATATCTTAAAGAAATTGTAGAATATAGCATGTAGTTCAGAAAAATCTGCAAAAATTTCTGTTGGAATCAGGAGATCAACATTTTCAACTAAAAAATAAGAGAAGACAAAATTAGGCGATAAAAATCATATAATTTAATAAAAGATACATTTCTTCAATAAACTGTAGAAAATAGTCCCGAGCTCAGAAAAATCTGCAAAAATATCTGTTGGAACCGGGAGATCGCCATCTTCAATAAAAAAATAAGAGAAGACAAAATAAGCCCAAAAATCATATCATTTAATAAAATGATCCATTTATTTTAAAAATATAGAAAATAGCCAAGATCTAAGAAAAATCCGCAAAAATTTCTTTTAGAACCGAAAGATCGTCATCTTTAACTGAAAAATAAGAGAAGACAAAATTAGACTATAAAAATTATATCATTTAATATAAAGATCTAAGTCTTACAGAAAATTTAGAAAATTGCCCGGAGCCAAGAAAAATTCGCAAAAAGGTCCGTTGGAAACGGGAGATCGTCATATTCAACGAAAAAAAATAAGAGAATACAAAATTAGGCCCAAAAATCATGTTATTTAATAAAAATATCCATATCTTCCAGAAAAATAGAAAATAAGCTCGGGGTCAGAGAAATCAGCAAAAATGTCTGTTAGAAACAGGAGATCGCCATATAAACTGAAAAATAAGAGAAAACAAACTTAGGCGATAAAAATCACATCATTCAATAAAAAGATCCATATCTACCATAAAATATAGAAAATAGTCCATAGCTCAGAAAAATTCGCAAAAATGTCCTTTGGACCCTGGAGATCACCATCTTTAACTGAAAAATAAGACAAGACAAACTTAGGCTACAAAAATCATATAATTTAATAAAAAGAGCCAAATTTCCATAAAATGTAGAAAATAGCTTGAAACTCAGAAAAATCCGCAAAAATGTCTGTTGGAACCGGGAGATCGCCATCTTCAACTAAAAAATAAGAGCAATCAAAATTAGGCCAAAAATCATATCCTTTAATAAAAAGATTCATATCTTTCATAAAATATAGAAAATAGCATTGAGCTCTGAAAAATCCGTAAAAATGTGTGTTGGAACTGGGAGATCGCTATCTTCAACTAAAAAATAAGAGAAGACAAAATTAGGCCAAACAATAATATCCTTTAATAAAAAGATTCATCTCTTTCATAAAATATAGAAAATAACCTGGAGCTCTGAAAAACCCGTTAAAATGTCTGTTGGAACCAGGAGATCGCCATCTTCACCTAAAAAAGAGAACACAAAATTATACCAAAAAATCATATCATTTAATAACAAAATACATATCTTACAAAAAATGTAGAAAATAATCCAAGCAAAGAAAAGTTTGCAAAAATTTCAGTTGGAACTGGTAGATCGCCATCTTCACCTGGAAAAAAATAAGAGAAGACAAACTTAGGCCAAAATCATATATTTTAATAAAAGAACCATATCTTCCAAGAAAATTCAGAAATAGCATAGAGGTTAGAATAATCTGCAAAAATGTCCGTTAGAAACCGAGAGTTCGCCATCTTCAATTTAAAAATAAGAAAAGACAAAATTAAGCCAAAAATCATATCATTTAATTAAAAGATCCATAACTTCCCAAAAATTTAGAAAAATAGTACAGATCACAGAAAAATCCGCAAAAATGTCCGTTGGAATCGGGAGATCGCCATCTTCAATCTAAAAAATAAGAGATGAAAATTTTAGCATATAAAAATCATATCATTTAATAAAAAGATCCATATCTTCCCTAAAATGTTGAAAATGGCTCAGAGTTCAGAAAAATTGCCAAAATGTCTGTTGGAATCGGAAGATCGACATCTTCGACTGGAAAATAAGAGAAAACAAAATTAGGCAAAAAATCATATCATTTAATAAAAATATCCATATCTTTTAGAGAATTTTGAAAATAGCCCCGATGTCAGAAAAATCTGCCAAAATCAGAGAAGACAAACTTAGTCTATAAAACCCTATCATTCAATAAAAAGATCCATATCTTCACTGAACTATAGAGATAGTTCCGTGCTCAGAATAATCCACAAAAATATTTGTTGGAACCGGGATATCGACATCTTCAATTGAAAAATAAGTGAAGACAAAATTAGGCTAAAAATCATATCATTTTATTTAAAGATTCATACCTTACAGAAATTTAGAAAATAGCCCGGAGCTCAAAAAAATCCCTAAAACTATCCGTTGGATGGAGAGATCGCCATCTTCAACAAAAAAATTAGATGACAAAATTAGGCCAAAAAATCATATCATTTAATAAAAAGATCCATAACTTCCCAAAAATGTTAGCCCCGTGCTTTGAAAAATCCGCAAAAATGTCTGTTGGACCAGAGAGATCGCGATTTTTCAACGGAAAAAAATACGAGAATACAAAAATTGGGCTTCAAAAATCATATCATTTAATATAATGGTTCATATCTTACAGAAAATGTCGAAAAAAGCCTGAAGCTAAGAAAAATCCGGAAAAATGTTCGATGGAACCGAGAGATCCCCATTTTGAACTGGAAAATAAGAGAAAACAAAATGAGGCCAAAAATAATTTCATTTAATAAAAATTTTCGTAACTTCCTGAAAATATAGAAAAATAATATCGAGTTCAGAAAAAACCGCATAAATGTTCGCTGGAACTAGGTGATCGCCATTCTCAACTGAAAAATAAGAGAAGACAAAATTAGGAGAACAAAATCATATCATTTAGTAAAAAGATCCATATCCTCAATAATATGTAGAAAATAGCTCTGAGCACAGAAAAATCTGCCAAAATATCCATTAGAACAGGGAGATCGCTATCTTCAACTGAAAAATAAGAGAAGACAAAATTAGGGCAAAATGATATCATTTAAAAAACCATATCTTCCAAAAAAATGCAGTAATAGACCCGAGCTCAGAAAAATCCGCAAAAAGTCCGTTGAAATCGAAAGAATGCTATCTTCAACTGAAAAATCAGAGAAGACAAAATTAGGCTATAAAACTCAAATCATTCATTATAAAGATGCAAATCTTATATAAAATGTAGAAAATAGCATAGAGCTTAGAAAAATTCGCAAAAATGTACGTTGGAACTGGGATATCGCCATCTTCATCTGAAAAATAAAAGAAGATAAAAGTATGCCAAAAATGGTTTAATAAAAAGATCCATATCTTCAAGAAAATGTAGAAAATAGCCTCGAGGTCAAGATCCGCAAAAATGTCCGTTGGAACTGGGAGATCGCCATCTTCAGCGAAAAAAGAGAAGACAAAATTAGGCCAACAATAATATCATTTAATAAAATGATATATTCTTCCATAAAATATAGAAAAATAGCCCTAAGATCAAAAAAATCCGCAAAAATTTCCGTTTGATCCCGAAGATGCTCATCTTCAACTGAAAAAATAAGAGAAGATAAACGTTGGCTATAAAAATCATATCATTTAATTAAAAAGTACTTATCTTCCATAAAATGTGGAAAATAACACGAGCTCATAAAACTCCACAAAATGTCCGTTGGAACTGGATATTGCCATCTTTAATTGAAAAATAAGAGAAGACAAAATTAGGAAAAAAATGATATCTTTTTATAAAAAGATCCATATCGTTCAGAAAATGCTGAAAATAGATTCGAGCTCAGAAAAATCTACTAAAATGTCCATTGGAATAGGGAGATCGCCATCTTCAAATGAAAAATAATAGAAGACAAAATGATGCCAAAATCATATCATTTAATAAAAAGATCAATATCTTCCTGAAAAAGCAGAAAATAGATCCGAGCTAAGTAAAATCTACAAAAATATCCATTTGAGTAGAGAGATCACCATCTTCAACTGAATAAGAGAATACAAAATAATGCCAAAAATCATATCATTTAATAAAAAGATCCACTTCTTCCAGAAAATACAGAAAATAGCCCCGAGCTAAGTTAAATCCGCAAAAATATCCGTTTGAACCGGGAGTTCTCCATCTTCAATTGAAAAAAGAGAAGACAAAATTAGGCTATTAAAAATCCATATCATTTAATATAAAGATTCATATCTTACAGAAAATGTAGAAAATTGACTGGAGCTCGGAAAAATCCTCAAAAATGTCCGTTGGAACCAGGAGATTGCCATCTTCTTCTGAAATATAAGAGAAGACAAAATTAGGACAAAAATCAAATGATTTAATAAAAAGATACATATCTTGCAGAAAATGTAGAAAATAGCCTCGAGTTCAGAAAAATCAGCAAAAATGTCCGTTGGAATCAGGAGATCGCCATCTTCAGCTAAAAAAAAATAAGAGAGGACAAAATTAAGCCCAAAAATCATATCATTTAATAAAAAGATACATATCTTCCATAAAATGTAGAAAAATAGGACCGAGCTCAGAAAAATCCGCAAAAATGTCTGTTGGAACTGGGAGATGTCCATCTTCAGCTCTAAAGAAATAAGAGAAGCCAAAATTGGGCCATAAAAATCACATCATTTAATAAAATGATCCAATTACTCCATAAAATAAATAAAAATAGCCCTTACCTCAGAAAAATCTACAAAAATTTCTGTTTGAACCGGGAGATGGCCATATTCACCTGAAAAATAAGAGAAGACGAAATTAGGCTATAAAAATTATATCATTTACTAAACAATTCATAACGTACAGAAAATGTAGAAAATAACCCGGAGCTCAGAAAAATCCACTTAATTGTCCATTGGAATTGGGAGATTGTCATCTTCAACTTAAAAAAGAGAAGACAAAATTAGGCAAAATAATAATATCATTTAATAAAAAGGTCAATATCTTCCAGAAAATGTAGAAAAATTGCCCCAATCTAAGGAAAAATTAGCAAAATTGTCCGTTGGAACCGGTAGATCGCCACCTTCAATTGAAAATAAAGGAAGAAAAATGTAGACTATAAAAATCATATCATTTAATAAAAATATACATATCTTCCTTAAAACGTAGAAAATAGCATGGAGCTCAGAAAAATCAGCAAAAAATATCCGTTCGAACCAGGAGATCACCACCTTCAAGTGAAAAAATAAAAGACGACTATTAGGCCAAAAATCCTATCATTTATTAGGATGATCAATATTTTCCAAAAAATTTGGAAAATAGCTCATAGGTTAGAAAAAATCGCAAAAATGTCCGTTTGAACTGGGCGATCGCCATTTTCAACTAAAAATATAAGAGAAGCCAAAATTAGGCTAAAAATTTTATCGTTTAATATAAAGATCCATATATTAGATAAAATGTTGAAAATAGCCCGGAGCTCAATAAAATCCGCACAAATGTCCGTTGGAACTGAGAGATCGCCATCTTCAACTTAAAAAAGAGAAAACAAAAGTAGGCCAAAAACTCATAATATTTAATACAAAGATATATATTTTCCAGAAAACGTAGAAAAATAGCACCAACCTAAGAAAAATCCGCAAAAATTTGCATTGGAACCGGTAGATCGCCATCTTCACCTAAAAAATAAGAGAAGAGAAACGTATGCTATAAAAATCATATCATTTAATAAAATGATCCATATCTTCCATAAAATGGTGAAAATAGAACCGAACTTATAAAAATATGCAAAAATGTCTGTTGGAACTGGGAGATTGCCTTCTTCAATTAAAAAAATAAGAGAAGACAAACTTAGGCCAAAAATCATATAATTTCATAAAAAGATATATATCTTCAAAAATAGCCATGAAGTCAGAATAATCTGCAAAAAATGTCTATTAGAACTGGGAGATCGCCATCTTCAACTTAAAAATAAGAGAAGACAAAATTAGGCAAAAAATCATATCATTTAATAAAAAGATCCATAAGTTTCTGAAAATGTAGAAAAATTGCACCGTTCTAAAAAATCCGCAAAAATGCCAGTTGGAATCGGGAGAGTGCCATCTTTAATTGAAAAATAATAGAAGACAAAATTAGGTTATAAAAATCATATCTATAATATAAAGATTCATATCTTAAAAAAATTGTAGAAAATGGCCCGTAGCACAAAAGAATCCCAAAAAAATGTCTGTTGGAATCGAGAGGTTGCCATCTTTAACTAAAAAAATAAGAAAGACAAATTAGGCCAAAAATCATATCACTTAATAAAAAGATTTATATCTTCTAAAAAATTTGGAAAATTGCCTCGAGGTCGGAAAAATCCGCAAAAATGTCCGTTGGAACCGGGAGATCACCATCTTCAACTGAAAAATAAGTGAAGACAAACTTAGTCTACAAAAATCATATCATTTAATAAAAAGATCCATATCTGCAATGAACTTTTTGAAAATAGCTCTAAGCAGATGTCCGTTGGAACCAGGAGAACGACATCTTCAACTGAAAAATAACAGAAGATAAATTTAGGCTTAAAATAGCATATCATTTAATATAAATATTCATATCTTACAGAAAATTAGAATAGTACGGAGTTCAGAAAAATCCTAAAAATGTCTGTTGGAACCGGGAGAACGCCATTTTCAACTGAAAAATTAGAGAAGACAAAATTAGGCCAAAATGATATCATTTAAAAAAAATATTCATGTATTACACAAAATGGAGAAAATAGCTCCGAACTCAAAAAAAAATACGCAAGAATGCTCGTTTAAATCCAGAGATGGCCCTCTTCAACTAAAAAAACAGAAGACAAAATTAGGCTGTCATTTAATAAAAAGGTCCATATCTTACAGAAAATGCAGAAAATAGTCCGGATCTCAGAAAAATCCACTCAAATGTTCGTTGGAACTGGTAGATCGACATCTTCATCTGAAAAAAGAGAAGACAAAATTAGGCCAAATACTCATATTATTTAATAAAAAGGTACATATCTTCCAAAAAATGTAGAAAAATTTCTCCAAACTAAGAAAAATCAGCAAAAATGTCCATTGGAAATGGTAGATTACCATCTTTAACTAAAAAAAATAAAGGGAAGACAAATCTAGGTTATAAAAATCATACAATTTAATAAAAAGATACATATCTTCCATAAAATGTCGAAAATAGCACCGAGCTCAGAAAAATCAGCAAAAATGTCTATTTGAACTGGGAGATCGCCATCTTCAATTGAACAATAAGAGAAGATAAAATTAGGCCAAAAATCATATACTTTAATAAAAAGATCCATACCTTCCAAAAAAATAGAAATAGCCCCGAGGTCAGAAAAATACACAAAAATGTCGTGTGAACCCGGTGATGGCCATCTACAGAAGACAAAATTAGGCTGTAAAACCATATCATTTAATAAAAAGGTCCATATCTTACAGACAATGTAGAAAATAGTCCGAAGCTCAGAAAAACCCGCAAAAATGTCTGTTGGAACTGGGAGATTGCCATCTTCAACTTAAAAAAGAGAAGACAAAATTAGGCCAAATAATCTTATCATTTAGTAGAAAGGTCCATATCTTCCAGAAAATGTAGAAAAAATGCCACATTCTAAGAAAAATCAGCAAAAATGTCTGTTGGAAACGGTAGATCGCCATCTTCAACTGAAAAATTAAGAGAAGACAAATGTAGACTATAAAAATCATATCATTTAATAAAAAGAGACATATCTTACATAAAATGTAGAAAATAGTACCGAGCTTAGAAAAATCGACAAAAATATCTATTGGAACCGGGAGATCGTCATCTTCAATTGAAAAATTAGTGAAGACAAACTAAGGCCAAAAATCTTATAATCTAATAAAAGATCCATATCTTCCAGAAAATTTAGAAAATAGCCTCGAGGTCAGAATAATCTGCAAAAAATGTCTGTTAGAACCGAAAGATCACCATCTTTAACAAGAAAATAAGAGAAGAAAATTTTAGGCCAAAGATTATATCATTTAATAAAAAGATCCATAACTTTCTGAAAACGTAGAAAAATAGTACTGATCTCAGAAAAATCGGTAAAAATGTCAATTGGAATCGGGAGATTGCCATCTTCAACTGAAAAATAATAGAAGACAAAATTATGGTATAAAAATCATATCATAATATAAAGATTCATATCTTAAAGAAAATGTAGAAAATAGCTCGTAACTTAGAGAAATCCCAAAAAATGTCTGTTGGAACCGAGAGATCACCATCTTTAACTGAAAAATAAGGAAGATAAATTAAGCCAAAAATTATATCATTTAATAAAAATATTTATATCTTCCAGAAAATTTGAAAAATAGCCACACGGTCAGAAAAATCCGCCAAAATGTCTGTTGAAACCGGGAGATCACCATCTTCAACTGAAAAATAAGGGAAGACAAACTAAGTCTATAAAAAATCATATCATTTAATAAAAAGATACATATCTTCAATAAACTTTTGAAAATAGTTTTGGGCAGAGAAAAATCCGCAAAAATGTCTGTTGGAATCTGGAGATTGACATCTTCAACTGAAAAAATAACAGAAGACAAATTTAGGCTTAAAAAGCATATCATTTAATATAAATATTCATATCTTACAGAAAATTTAGAAAATAGACCGGAGTTTAGGAAAATCACTAAAAATGTCCGTTGGAATCGGGAGAATGCCATCTTCAACTGAAAAATTAGAGAAGACAAAATTAGGCCAAAATGTTATCATTTAATAAAATATTCATATCTTCCACAAAATGCAGAAAATAGACCCGAGCTCAAAAAAATACGCAAGAATGTTCGTTTGAACCCGGAGATGGCCCCCTTCAACTGAAAAAAGAAGAAGAAAAAATTAGGTTGTAAAACAATATCATTTAATAAAAAGGTCCATATCTTACAAAAAATGCAGAAATAGTCCGGAGCTCAGAAAAATCCACTCAAATGTTTGTTGGAACCAGTAGATCGACATCTTCAACTGAAAAAGAGAAGACAAAATTAGGCCAAATACTCATATTATTTAATAAAAAGGTACATATCTTCCAGAAAATGTAGAACATTGCTCCAAACTAAGAAAATTCAGCAAACATGTCCATTGGAAACGATAGATTGCCATCATCAACTAAAAAATAAGAGAAGACAAACATAAGTTATACAAATCATTACATTTAATAAAAAGATACATATCTTCATAAAATGTCGAAAATAGCACCGAGCTCAGAAAAATCAGCAAAATATCTATTGGAACTGGGAGATTGCCACCTTCAATTAAAAAAAATAAGAGAAGACAAACTTAGGCCAAAAATCATATAATTTAATAAAAGGATCCATACCTTCCAAAAAATTTAGAAAATTGCTCCTTGGTCAGAAAAATACGCAAAAATGTCGTTTGAACCCGGAGATGGCCATCTTCAGAAGACAAAAGAAGACAAAATTAGGCTGTAAAATCTTATCATTTAGTAGAAAGGTCCATATCTTCCAGAAAATGTAGAAAAATTTCCATATTCAAAGAAAAATCGACAAAAATATCTACCGGAAAAGGTAGACCGCCATCTTCCATTGAAAAATTAAGAGAAGACAAATGTAGGCTATACAAATCATATCATTCAATAAAAAGAGACATATCTTACATAAAATCTAGAAAATAGCACCGTGCTTAGAAAAATCGGCAAAAATATCTGTTTAAACCGGGAGATTGTTATCTTCAACTGAAAAATATATGAAGACAAACTTAGGCCAAAAATCATATAATCTAATAAAAAGATCCATATCTTCCAGAAAATTTAGAAAATAGCACTGAGGTCAGAAATTGGAAAAAATTGTCTGTTAGAACCTGGAGATCTCCATCTTCAACATAAAAATAAGAGAAGACAAATTTAGGCCAAAAAATTATTTCATTTAATAAAAAGATCCATAAATTTTCGAAAATGTAGAAAAATAGTACCGATCTCAGAAAAATCCGCAAAAATGTCCATTGGAATCAGAAGATAGCCATCTTCAACTGAAAAATAAGAAAAGACAAAATTAGGTTATAAAATGAATATCATTAAATATAAAGATTCATATTTTAAAGAAAATATAGAAAATAGTCTGAAGCTCAGAAAAATCCCTTAAAATGTTCGTTGGAACCTAGAGATCGCCATCTTCAACAAAAATATAAGAGAAATAATATTAGGCCAAAAATCATATCATTTAATAAGAAGATCAATATCATACAAAAAATTTAGAAAATATCCCCGAGGTCAGATAAATCCGTAAAAACGTTTGTGGGAGCTGGGAGATTGCCATCTTCAAATGAAAAATAAGAGAAGACATACTTAGTCTATAAAAATCATATCATTTAATAAAACGATCCATATCTTCAACGAACTTTTCAAAATAGTTTCGAGATGAGAAAAATCTGCAAAAAAGTCCGGTGGAATCGGGATATCGACATCTTCAACTGAAAAATATGAGAAGACAAAATTAGGTTAAAAATCATATCATTTAATATAAATATTCTATTTTCCAAAAAATTTAGATAATAGTCTGAAGCTCAGAAAAACCCCTAAAAATATCCGTTGGAACCGGGAGATCGCTATCTTTAACTGAAAAATAAAAGAATACAAAATTAGCCAAAATGATACCATTTAATAAAAAGATTCATATCTTCCAGAAAATACAGAAAATAGCCCCGTACTCAGAAATATAAGATAAGATGTCCGCTTGAACCCGAGGATGGCCATCTTCAATTTAAAAAACAGAAAACAAAATTAGGCTGTAAAATCCATATCATTTAATAATAAGGTTCATATCTTACAAAAAATATAGAAAAATGGTCCAGAGCTCAGAAAATCCGCTCAAATGTTCGTTAAAATCGGGAGATTACCATCTTCAACTGAAAAAACGAGAAGACAAAATTAGGCAAAATAATCATAATATTTAATAAAAAGGTCCATATCTTCTAGAAAATGTAGAAAAATTGTCCCTAGCTAAGAAAAATCAGCAAGAATGTCCGTTGGAAACAGTAGATCGCCACCTTGAACTGAAAAATAAGAGAAGACAAACGTAGGCTATAAAAATCATATTATTTAATAAAAAGATATATATCTTTCATAAAATGTAGAAAATAGCACCGAGCTAAGAAAAAACCAACAAAAATGTCTGTTGGAATCGGGAGATTGCCATCTTCATCTGAAAAATAGGAGAAGATAAAATTAGGCCAAAACTCATATCATTTAATAAGAAGATCAATATCATACAATTTAGAAAATATCCTCGTGGTCAGATAAATCCACAAAAATGTCCGTTGGAACTGGTAGATCGCCATCTTCAACTGAAAAATAAAAGAAGACAAAATTAGGTCAAAAAATCATAACCTTTAATAAAAGATAAGTTACTTTTCGAAAATGTAGAAAAATAGCCTAGGGCTCAGAAAAATCCGCAAAAATGTCCTTTGGAACCTGGCAATCGCCATTTTCAACTGAAAAAAATAAGAGAAGATAAAATTATGCTTTAAAAACATATCATTTAATATAAAGGTCCATTTCTTACAGAAAATGTAGAAAAATAGTCAGGCGCTAAAAAAATCCACACAAATTGTTCATTGGAACTGAGAGATCGCCTTATTCAACTGAAAAAAGAAAGACAAAATTTGGCCCAAAAATCATAATATTTAATAAAAAGATACATATTTTCCAGAAAATGTAGAAAAAACTGCCCAAGGTTATGAAAAATCCACAAAAAATATGCATTGGAACCGGTAGATCGCCATCTTCAACTAAAAAAAGTAAGAGAAGAGAAACATAGGCTATAAAAATTATATCATTTAATAAAAATATCCTTATCTTCTATAAAATGTAGAAAATAGCACCAAGCTCCTAAAAATTGGCAAAAATATCCGTTGGAATGGGTAGATCGCCATCTTCAATTGAAAAATAAGAGAAGAAAACTTAGGCCAAGAATCATATAATTTAATAACAAGATTCAAATCTTAAGGAAAATTTAGAAAATAGCCCCGAGGTTAGAATAATCCGTAAAAATGTTCGTCAGATTAGGGAGATCGCCATATTCAACTTAAAAATAAGAGAAGACAAAATTAGACCAAAAAATCATATCGTTTAATAAAAAGATCCATAACTTCCTGAAAATGTCGGAAAATAGCACTGATCTCAAAAAAATCCGCAAAAATGTCTGTTGGTATCGGGAGATTGCCATCTTCAACTAAAAATTAGAGAAGACAAAATTAGGTTATAAAAATCAAATCATTAATACAAAGATTCATATCGTGCAGAAAATGTAGAAAATATCTCGAAGCTCAGTAAAGTTTGGAAAAATGTTCGTTGGAACCGGGAGATCGCCATCTTCAACTGTAAAATGAGAGAAGATAAAATTAGGCCAAAATTCATATCATTAATAAAAAGATCCATAACGTCTAGAGAGTTTAGAAAATAGCAGCTCAGAAAATCAGCAAAAATGTTCAGTGGAACCGGGAGATTGCCATCTTCAACTGATAAATAATAGAAGACAAAATTAGGCCAAAAATCCTATCATTTAATAAAAAGATCCATTTCTTCTAGAGAGTTTAGGAAATAGCCCTGTGATCAAAGAAATCCACAAAATAATCCGTTAAACTGAAAGATCGCCATCTTCAACTAAAAAATCAGAGAAGACAAAATTAGGCATTAAAATCATATCATTTAATATAAATATTCATATCTTACTGAAAATTTAGAAATAGCTTAAATCTCAGAAAATCCCTAAAAATGCATGTAGGAATTGGGAGATCGCCATCTTCAACAAAAATAATAAGAAAGACAAAATTAGGCCAAAAAATCATATCATTTTTAAAAAAGATTTATACCTTCCCGAAATGTATAAAAATTTCCCCCGAGTTCTGAAAATCCGTAAAAATATTTGTTGGACCCGGGAGATCGTCATATTCAACTAAAAAATAAGAGAAGATAAAATTAGGATATAAAAATCATATCATTTAATATAAATATCCATATCTAACAAAAAATGTAAAAAATAGCACGAAGCTCAAAAAAAATCCGTGCAAATGTCCGTTGGAACTGAGAGATAGCCATATTCAAATAACAAAAGGGAAGATAAAATTTGGCCAAAAAAATCCTAACATTTAATAAAATGGTACATATTTTTCAGAAAATATAGAAAAATATCCCCAAGCTAAGAAAAATCCACAAAAATGTACATTGAAACCAGTAGTTTGCCATCTTCAAATGAATACGAGAAGGCAAACTGAGGATATAAAAATCATATCATTTAATAAAAAATACAGATCTTCCAAAAAAATATAGAATATAGCACGAGGTCAGAATAATTCGTAAAAATGTCTGTTGGGACCAGGAGATCGCCATTATCAATTAAAAAAATAAGAGAAGGAAAAAATTAGGAAAAATCATATCGTTTAATAAAAAGACCCATAACTTCTCGAAAATGTAGAAAAATAGTCCCAAGCTTAGAAAAAATCCTTAAAATTATCTGTTGGAACCGAGTGATCGCCGTCTTCAACTGAAAAATAAGAGAAGACAAAATTAGGCTACAAAATCGTATCATTTAATAAATTTGTCTATGTTTTCAATAAAATGTACAAAATAGTCTCGAGCACATAAAAATCCGCATAAATGTCCATTGTAACCGGGAGGTCGTCATCTTCAACTGAAAAAAAATAAGAAAAGACAAAATTAGGGTGCAAAAATCATATCACTTAATGAAAAGATTCATATCTTCAATTAAATGTAGAAAATAGTCTCGATATCATAAAAATCCGTCAAAATGTCCGTTAGAACCGAGAGATCGCCATTTTAACCTTAAAAAAATAAGAGAACACAAATTTAGGCTATAAAAGGTTCATTTCATCAATGAAATGTAGAAAATAGGTCCGATATCAAAAAAAATCTGCAAAAATGTCCGTTGAAATCGGAAGATCGCCAATCTTCAACAGAAATAATAAGAGCAGACAAAAGTAGTATATCAAAATCATATTATTTAATAAAAAGATTAGTATTATACAAAAAATGTAGAAAATATCTTGGAGCTTTGAAAAATGCGCAAAAATGTTCGTTGGAACCAAGAGATTGCCATCTTCAACAGAAAATAAGAGAAGACAAAATCAGGCCTAAAAATCATATTATTTAATAAAATGACCATTTCTTCCATAAAATGTAGGAAAATAGCCACGAACACAGAAAAACTGCAAAAATGCCCTTTGGAACCAGGAGATCGCCATATTTAACTGGAAAAAAAATAAGAAAAGACACAATTAGGCTATAAAAATCATATCAATTAATATAAAGATGCATATCTTAGAGAATGTAGAAAATAGCCCGGCGCTCAGAAAAATCCGCTCAAATATTTTTTGGAACCGGGAGATCACCATCTTCAACTGAAAAAAGAAAAGATAAAATTAGGCCAAAATCTTATTATTTAATAAAAAGATCCATATCTTCCAGAAAATGTTGAAAAATAGCCCCAAGTCAAGAAAATAGCAAAAATGTTCGTTCGAACTGATAGATCGACATCTCCAACTGAAAAATAAGAAAAGACAATCGTAGGATATAAAAATCATATCATTTAATAAAAAATACATATCTTCCATAAAATGTAGAAAATAGCACCGAGTTCAGAAAAATCTGCAAAAATGTCCGCTGGAACCAGGAGATCGCCATCTTCAACTTAAAAAATAAGAGAAGACAAAATTAGGCCAAAATTCATATAATTTATTAAGAAAATATATATCTTCTAGAAAATTAGGCTACGAAAATCATATCATTTAATAAAACGATTCATATCTTCAATTAAATGTAGAAAATAATCTCAAGGTCAGAAAATTCCGCAGAAATGTCCGTTGGAACCGGGAGATCGCCACATACAATTGAAAAATAAGAGAAGACAAATTTAGGCTATAAAAATATCATTTAATAAAAAGATACGTTAATTCAATAAACTGTAGAAAATAGCCCCGAGCTTAAAAAAATCCGCAAAAATATCCGTTGGAATCAGAAGATCGCCATCTTCAATTGGAAAATAAGAGAAGACAAAATAAGGCCAAAATATCATATCATGTAATAAAATGATCCATATCTTCCAAAAATGTGGAAAATAGGCCGGAGCTCAGAAAAAACTGCAAAAATGTTCGTTAGAACCGAGAGATTGCCATCGTCAACTAGAATATAAGAGAAGACGAAATTAGACCAAAAAATCATATCATTTAATAAAAAGATTGACATCTTCAATTGGAAAAATAAGAGGAGACAAATTTAGGCTACAAAAATCATATCAATTAATAAAAAGATTCAGCTCTTTCATAAAATGTAGAAATTAGCACCATGCTCAGAAAATGATATATATATCTTACTAGTTGAAGATGGTCCTAGTTACAATGGACATATTTGGCCTAATTTTGTCTTCTCTGATATCATTTAATAAAACGACCCATATCTTCCAGAAGATATGGTAAATAGCCCAGAGCTCAAATTAATCCGCAAAAAGGTCCGTTGGAACCGGTAGATCGATATCTTCAACCGAAATATTAGAAAAGACAAATTAAGACCAAAAACTCATTATCATTTAATAAAAAGATCGCCATCATCAACTGGAAAATAAGAGAAGAAAAAATTAGGCAACAAAAATCATATCAATTAATATAAAAATTCTTATCTTCCAGAAAATATATATAATAGCCCCGAGCTCAGAAAATACGCAAAATTTCCGTTGAAACAGAGAGATCCCCATCTTCAACTTGAAAAATAAGAGAATACAAAATTAGGCTATAAAATTCATATCATTTAATATAAAGATTCATATCTTACAGAAAATGTAGAAAATAGCCATGAGTTGAGAAAAATCCGTAAAAATGTCTATTGGAACCGGAAGATCACCATCTTCATCTGAAAAATAAGAGAAGACAAAATTATGCTATAAAAATCATATCATTTAATATAAATATCCATATCTTGCAGAAAATGTTGAAAATAGCCCGGAGCATAGAAAAATTCGCAAAAAATGTTCGTTGGATACGTGAGATCGTCGTATTCAACTTAAAAATAAGATAAGACAAACTTAGTCTACAAAATCATATCGTTTAATAAAAAGATCCTTATCTTCAATAAACTGTAGAAAATAGTTTCGAGCTTAGAAAAATCGGCAAAAATGGTCATTGGAACCGGAAGATCGCCATCTTCAACTGAAAAATAAGAGAAGACAAAATTAGGCCAACAATCCTATCATTTAAAAAATATATCTTATAGAAAAATAGCCCCGAGCTCAGAAAAATCTGCCAAAATGTCCGTTGGAACTGGGAGATCGCCATTTTCAATTGAAAAAAATAAGAGAAGACAAAATTAGGCTATGAAAATCATATCATTTAATATAAAGAACCATATTTTACAGAAAATGTACAAAATAGCCCGTAGCTCAAAAAATCCGCACAAATGCCCTTTTGAACTGAGATATTGATATCTTCAACTGAAAAAAGAAAAGAGAAAATTCTGCCAAAAAATCATTACATTGTTGTGAAGGGTTAAGGGCTAGGAAACCCATAGCCTCATATATATATTATTCAATATGGGTGGATACTCAATAGGTCCATTGGACCATATTCATAACACTTCCCCTTATTCAACCATCGTTGTATACTCAACATATGAATACTGCATGATCCATAGTTCTTATGAGTATCATAAGGGGTGGATACTTCTAGATCTTAAGTTAGGAATAACTGACTCGTTAAAACCTTTAGCTATAGAAAATACAGTGGGAAAAACCAATAGCAAAGGAAAAAAGAGTACAGTTCTCCATAACTTCCCCTATTAGTGGAAGTATTTAGGGGTGGATACTTCTGGATCTAGAGTTAATGAGATTACCTCGTTAAAACCTTTAGCTATGGAAAAAACAGTGGGAAAAAATCAATAGCCAAGGAAAAAGAGTACAACATTCATTTGGCTCCCCATGATCTATACAAGCTGTAGGCTTGCTGATCTCCTATGCAACTATACGCCAATCTCTTAAAGTATTCTAGAAGTAAGTACAAAGTACAAGACATCGCTAGTCTATACAAGTATCGCTCATCTATACACGTATCATTCATATATGGTAGCTACTGAATCTAAGGGAGCTCTTCTGAGGAGGAGTGGTCTACAGACTGGTAGGTTGCTCCACGTCTCTGACCCAGTCGTCACTGTGTCTACGAGGTACTGTAGGACCTGGCTCTGCATACTCATGATTTTCTTCTTGGATGATGAGCCTCTCGGGATGGTGGGATTGGTGTTGCCTAGGAAGCATGCTTTGCTGGTCTTCAAGAGTTGGTCGTTCATTTGTTGTAGTCATCGCGATGATCTGTAACATGTATCTGCAAATACATTTAACATGTAGGATGATCCTTGACCTTTAGAGGTAGCGCAGAAGCTACATATCTTTGTTTTAGTGGTGTACTGCAGGTGCTGCACTGTATCTGGCTACCAGATTTACTACTAATGCTATCTAGAGTCTTGTGTAGTTGGCCAAATAAAGGAGTGTACCAAAAAAAACTCAAGTAAGGCACTTCAAGACCTAGGATATCCTTGCCCTTCCAGCGAACGGAAGGAAACTAAATGTGCATTCATATAATCAGTAGGTGTATTAGTGGATTGCAATTGTCCATGTTTCTTTATAAACTTCGGGTGTATGAAGTTTAATGTCATATGTTATTCATCTTCCGGATGATAATTTCATCTTCTGGATGATAATGCATCTTCGGTATGATGTTTTCATCTTCTGGATGATTATTCATCTTCAGGATGATAATTTCATCTGTATGATGATTATTCATCTTGTGGACAATAATTCATCTTTTGGATGATGGTGTCATTTTCTGGATGATATTTCATCTTCTGGATGATGGTGTCATCTTCAGGATGATAATTTCATCTTCTGGATGATGGTGTCATCTTCAGGATGATAATTTAATAGGATATCCCAAAAATCTATCCATGCAAATAAGGAGGAAATCTGTAAGGTTATGTTGTCACATCACGATAGCAATATAGCCCAAAATTTCCTTTGCCAATCGCATGGTTTTTGTAACTATGACCAAGGAGTGTGATGCATCAGTTTATATAATTTTGTAGTGAGTCAAGCTCATCTTACTTGATTACTTCCTGGTTTCAGCGAAATAAACCTCTAAACTATAGGGTATTACTTATAGCATATGATTTTATTTATTTATGTTTATGTTTATAAAATACTCGGTTAGCCTACAGATTTGATATCTTTTGATATCAGCACTTCAGGTCCAAAATCTTCACATTTCATAAGTGAGTCCAGCTCAACTTATTATTGCCTCGTTCCACATTATTGGTCAATCTCTATGTTTGCTTCAGGAAACGAAGTGTGGAACGATATTTATCATTTAAATGGCAAAATGAAATGTGGGTAATTGTCGACTAGTGTGTTTTTTATCCAAACACCTCCCCCCTGTATGTACATTATTCAATAATATTTTAATTTATTCCAGATTCATCTCTTCTAGAGGTTCTGGAAAGGGAGAGGATATGAAGATGAGTTCACTTTCTTGTGGTGGTATTGCTTTAGGGTCTCTAGGAGTTATTCTCGTTTTGAAGCTTCGTGGTATGTCCTCTCATCCATTGAGGACATCCACTTCTGCTATTGGTGGATTGCATCCATTATATTTGGTATGTCAATCCTAGCTGGATTTTCAGCAACAGAGATGTGTGAATTTGACAATATTTATATTGTCAGTAACTATGTCTGAGAACTGTTTAACAGTTTCATAATTTTGGATCTTCAGGATCTCATCACAATTTAACGATAATCAGATCATAGGTATTAATGTTTGAAATGGTCAAATTGTACTCCATGCTTATGGAAGATTATAATATTTCTGTTGAACCTTATATTGGGAAATTAAAGATTTCTGAATGTGAAAGATCTTCAGGATCTCATCGAATCTTTAAAGGAGGGTCCATCAATGCACATCTTAAAAGAAGTGAATTTAAATGCTTCCCCTGTTTGGAGTGCATTTTGATGGGGTTTAATGGTGATATGGGGATGTGTACACATCATGGCACAATCTGTAAGATGTGCTCTAAACGCTTCCCCCGTTAGGGGTTCTCAGAAAGTATTTATATGAGGTGATTAAGCTCATATAAGTAGGTTCTAAGGAGGTGTTTTGATGGTTTGCATTGTAATTGCATGTTCATGTGTAGTCACCTACAACTGGATTTTTAATGGATAAGTAATACGTTTAAATCACTTTAATGATTTATTTATATTACCTATTTTGGGAGTGAACACAAACTTCAGGGTGTTCGACATTATTCTGGTTGTAAATATTATTTGATTTCCCAGTGTTATCCAATGTTCCCGCCATTTATTAATGTGTCTTATAACTTGTTAAAAGATGGACCATGGTTGGATAATAGGTTTGATAATGACCATTTTTAGAGGATGTATGGATGAGTACTCATAAGTACATCATCAGCCCTATGTAGGGAGTGGATAAGTCCACTTTTATCCCTCAAATACTCTCAAGAGACCTAAAGGTCTTATTATGTTAATGATGATAGTAAATATATCATCTTAAATTCTTTTGAGGAAGTGAAGAGAGTCAATGTCCACGTGAATGGAGATGATCTCGTAATCATTTTTTCCTTTTGAATGGGACAATGAAAGTTTCACCCACTTTGAAGAATCTTTGGGCTCGTCAGATTTATAGGATTGGTTAATGATGTCTTACATCATCAATCCAGAGTGACATCGTTCCAAAGTTGGTCGATTTTGGACACCTCTCGTGTTCCAAATTAATTCCTCTTTTCGAATTTATGTGGGACTTTTGAAAGTCCATTAAAATGCTCAAATTAATTATGTTCGAAAATAGGTGAACTGTGTTCTAAATGTGAAGGATTACATCTTCACATTGACTATTATGCGAATCATAATGGGACAAAGCTTCAGTCTTCATTGATTTCTTGAATCATTAATTAGGGATTTCGTTTTGACGAATATCCATCAAAACTTGGTAAGTTTCTTTTATTGATTTTGAAGAGTACGGGGTATCCTCATATATAGTATTCAGGTTTGCAAAGCCTGTATCTCAAGTAGATGTCCAAAAAAGTTTTCAATTGGACTATTATTATGGTTAAATGTTTTTGATAGCATACGTCTACAACTATACTCATTAAGAATTATTTTATGTTAACAGATTAAATTTGTTTTCAAAGTTTATTTGTCCTCGGGGAGTAGCTAGATATACACAAGGTCAATTGACTTTCGTCGTTTAGACTAGGTATGTATATATTGTTATATGGCATAAGTTAATGCTCATTTATGTTGCAAAAACATTACGTGTCTTATCAAAACTTCTGGTCTGATATTGGTTTGCCATTGTTTACTCCATGTTGAGGTATATCATATCTTCCATTTCTCATTTTATTCAGGACTTTCCCTATTTTCAGTCTTCCTTATTGTCATTTATAAGGAAGAATGAATATTAGTCTTACTAAGCAGATATATACAAGAGAAATGAATTAGTTTCTATATTTCCACTTTTCTAATTTATTAAAGACTTTTAAAAGTCTATTTGAATGCTCAAGTATGGTCTCCAGGCCATTTTTATCGAGTCATTCAAGTATTATATGGATAGAGAATCATGCTCAAGGGGAAACAGATACGTGGCAACGAAATTTATAATTTCTCACTTATCTATTAAGCCACGACTTCGGGCGTATGCTTAAAATTAAGGCTAGATTAAAGAATTATACCTTGTATAGTGAAATTATTGTAAAAGAGTTTAGCGGTGTTATGACAACTGCCGGTGTCAATATTGGTTTATAAAGATCATAGAACTGAGAGATCTATTTACCGAAAAATGTGTATCTCTAAAAAGATCGCATAATTGATTTTTGCATAATCCATCATATTTGGTAATTTTTATTTTATTTGAGTAAATGGGTGTTGACTTTTGATTTGATTTGAACTTCAGGTTCAATTTGTCTAAGTAGATTGATGTTAAAATTTTTGAAATTATGATTGGTTTGTTGTCATAAAACATTGTCATATCATGAGCATGAGCATAAGCATTGAATGAGCATATACGTGTGCAATATGTAACATTTAATGATGTATCATGCACAAAATATAAATCTTGTAAGCTAAAAAGGTATGCTCAATAAAATAGTTGAAAGAAACTAAATTATCCATGCAAACAATATCAAGCATGTGAGCTAAAACTGTATGCTCAGTTAACATGAATTAAAACATATATGATGTATACACATGTTATTTATATGTTGCAGGCATTCAAATAATTTCATCGCAGACATATAGTTATGCTACAGGAATTAAAAATATATCATAGAGATTTTAGCATGCTACATAAAATGTGCATCACAGAACATAGGATATGCAGCAGAACTATATATAGTTTTCATCACAGGCATGTAGTTATGCAACATGCATTCAAAAGATTTAATTGCAGATATAAAATTATGCTACGGGCATTTAAAGTTTTCATCACAGGCATGTAGTTATGCAACAAGCATTCAAAAGATTTAATCGCAGATATATAATTATGCTACAGGCATTTAAAATTTTCATCATATATATGCTTCAGGCATATAATGGTAAAAGGGAGAATTAATTATACGTCTCGAAAAGCCCTATATAAAATTTAGGATTCCCCGTCATACATGGCTGTCCAACGACCCAAATTAAGGTTTGGGTTAGTTTTCGCGTGATTAGCACAGTGAGGAGCGTTAGGGCCATGAAGGGTGCACGAAGACGCGGCGGCGTCCTTCAGGGCCACGAAAAACCTTTGTCTAGGATTTTGGGTGCGGGGGACATGGCCGTCAGGGCTGCGGAGCCCCCTCCCTTTACTGGTGGTGATCGGATTTGTGGGGGGCCGCTGCCAGCAGAGCTACGAGCTCCCTTTGCCGGCGTTTATCGAAACATAGGACATGAAGGCGCGTGGGTTTTGCCCGGCCGTCAGGGCCGGCCCCCTTTTGATGAAGAAGAAGGGCGTGGTGGGTGACGTTGTCTTAGGGGCAGCGGGCCCCCCTGCGGCAGGCGTGTCGGTGCAGGGGACGCCGCCTTTGGGGCGGCGGAGCCCCTTGTAGGCGGGTGGAAGGCGTATAATGCAAAAAGTCTCAAATAAATAAAGAGAAATGATATGAGCCAGCCCGTTAAGGTATATCTAGGAATTATCCCTTAGACCTCTCATCTCATGATGGTTTTGGGGCTTCCTCACAGTGATGTACTTGTAGGGATTTTCAAAGTCCCTTAGGGCTAATTTTAAACTTATTCATCCTAAGTCGGATGAACAAAATAAAATAAACAGCGGAAAAAACAATTTATTAAACTATTTAATAATTATTGCCCTAAGAAAAATTCCCTAAGCCAGGAAAATCTACTGACTCGAGTTGGGTCTGACCAACTCGAGAAAGTTCTAACTACTACTTAAAAGAAATGCATATAAATATAACTTACCCAGAATCTTGCCCTGGATCAGACAAGATGTTCCGCACCGTCTTGCGCTCCATAATCTGAGCCGCATCCCGAACCGCATTGCGTCGCTCCTCGTCGCGAACTGGATCAGCTCCCGAGCCGCACCTTGCCTCCGAGCCCATCAATAGCCGTAGAAAGTTTCACTTGAGTAAACCCACGTCATAGACTTCCGAATCAGATTCGGACCTCCCCGTTGCCTTCCTAGGACTCGGTTGGAGGATAACAAAATTTATAAAGGAAAATAATAATTTTAAGTCTTGATTAAGTTTGCTCAAATTATCCGGAGCTCCTTAATCAGAGACTTGGTGCAAGGAACAAAAGAAGGGAGTGCCCACCTATTTATATAGGAGGCCGGCTCCGCTTCTTCTGACACGAGCAATGTGGGACTAATTGTTTGGAAGAGACTTAGGATTAATTCAATTTAGTTAGAATAGCTTTCATAAAAGTCTAACTTCAATCAATTAATCCTCACTCACCATTGAGCTTTAAAGATGATACAAGTTATCATTTTGAAGGGCCATGAATGGTGAACGCGTAGGAACAAACGACGACGAAATCCGAGTTTGTTTGACCCTTCAAACAATTGCTCAAAGTTGAGCAAAAACCCATGTTTCGTAGCCGTCAAGGGTTTCAACAAAACCCTAAAGAAACGACTTAAGTTGTGGGCGGCCCGCTAAGCTTAGCGGGCATGCCCGCCTAAGGAAATTGGGCGTGCCCGCAAGGGCGCACCCATGCGGGAGTGCAGCCCGCTGCTCCCAGTGGGCGTGCCCACTGGGTCAGCGGGCCGCGCCCGCTGGTCCCAGCGGGCCACGTCCGTTTTACCCAAGTGGGTGTTACCCACTTCCTTTTGTGCCTTTCTTGCGTTTCTAGGCTCATCCAAGCTCCGTTTCCTACATGGTTTGATCCTCTGGATTCCACACGAAATCCCCTCCAATCCTAAATGTTCCAAACTCACAACCAACTTGTGAATTTTACATTCTCGTTGCATCTTATGCGTTCCTCTATACTATCTTCCTGTTACTAGGACATGAATATTACTCGGTGTGAGACCCTACAGCCTGACCCTACTACAGGTTGAGACTCGAAGTCTCTAGACAACAGTGACCACTAGCAGCAGGTGTCGTCCCTGTTTCAGAATCATCGATTACGTGATTGACTCGTTGGCAAGAGTGCCGACGGGACCACTCTGACTGTGACCGTGATGATTTTCGCAGTTTTAGTCCATTCGTCATAACTATGTCACTTGACTAGTCTAGGGCATGGAAGTCTATCAACCCCACTAGCTAGCAGTGGTCAGTATAAGTCGGTCTCTAGTACATTTATGTTGTACCTGTTACAACATACCTTGGCCAACGTATTACCGAGAGCCGTACTGACCTGTGACACTAACTTCCTATTAACGGAGGAGATGAATCCTCTATTGATCACTACTCAGCTCGTATGCTTCGAGTTTCACCCAGCCTAAGATCTTTCAGTAGGCCTCGCCTCGAAGCTAGATTTTTAGACCTAAGTGACACCGTTCACACACAGCTTCTTACAATGATCTCAAGTCCTAAGGACCAACGTACATATCATCACTTAGAGTAATTATTGATATTTAGTTAATGTTCAAACCATTTAATAACTCTTTATTTGGGTCTGTTTCAGAGTGTTTTCTCACTACAAAGCGTTGACCGTGGAGAACCCGGTCAACGTGGTCAAGGGGCTCGCTTTGGGTCCCTTGGGGGGCTTCGAATTGGTGCAGAAGGGGCGAGGGGAAGCCTCGGCCCTGGTTGAGACGCTCGGCCTCGGACAGACGTGCTCGGCCTCGGCTGGAAGGGGGACGAGGGGTATCCTCAGTCGCCCGGGTAGACGCACGGCCGACGGGCGGTGAGGGGGAGTCTCGGACCCGACTAAGACGCTCGGCCTCGGCGGGGCGTGCTCGGCCTCGGCAGGCTGACGGTGAGGGGAAGCCTCACTATCCAGTCGATCGAGTGGTCAGAGAGGGGCGAGGGGTAGCCTCGGCCCGTTGATCAGCTGTCCACCTGCGTAGATGAGAACGCTCGTCAGGGGGCCGGACCTTGGTTCCGGCCAAATCCCCTCCGATGCCTAAGTCAGATAGTGATCTGAGAAAGGAGGCCCGGCGGAGACGGTTCGACTCGTGAGGAGATCGTAACGGCGTCTCTCGGCGCGAGCGGGGGAGGAAGGAGATGAATTGGGGGAACGAGGTCGTTGATGGAGTACCTTAGGTTTTGTTACCTGAGATGCGGTCCCTTTCTTCGTCGTCTTCCTGGCCCTTTTGTAGAGCTCCCAGCGCGGTTGCCCCTGGCCCACGTCTCACGCCCGCCATCGATCGTGCCCCATCAGTCCCCCCTCGCCGCCGCCCTTTCCGCCATGCCAGCACCTCCCCATTATCGCTATTAGTGGTCGCGCGTCCGGGGGAGTGGTTTTCGCAGGAGTGGGCGAGTGACCAGCGGGTTATTGGGGCCGGGTCGGATCGACGTTCGAGAAGGTCCCTTATAGGGCCTTTGCAGAATGGGCTTTTGAGGATGCATATGGGCTCTTGACCTGTGGTCGGGCTCCTGGGCTCGTGTCTTTTGGGTCTCGGTCAAATAGGCGTAACAATTGCCCCCATCGGTCGGGTTGATCGGCCTCGGCCGGTTCAACTCGGCCGATGTGACTTCTGCCGATTTTGACAAGCTCTCCAGTCAATGCCGACTCATTTATTAGTCGTCATCATGAGTTGGCCCGTTCGATGTTTTTAAGGCGCGGGTTCCGAAGCGCCGTCGGCCTTCGGATGTTGCCACGTGTAGCGGCAAGCTTATCCCTGCAGCTCGCGGAGTCGTCTTAAGTGGAAAAGCCGAGGGATTCGTGAGCCGCCATCCCGTCGCCTTTCTTCTTTGTGCTGATCCCCCTTCTGTCTGAGCTCTGCCCCATGTCGTCTTCCTCTGCTACGGGTTCGGTTCGGTCGGAGCGCGATGCGGCTCCAGGTCTGGCGGGTGGCACTCCTTCGGCGATTAGTCAGCATGGGGATGATCCTTCAGGGGTTCCTTCTGAGGTCTTGGCGTGGCCTTCGTCGATCTGTGCCACCGCCATCGGGAGCATGCGCTCCTCCTACCTGCTTCCGCCCCACTCGGCTCGTGCCCCTGGGGCTGACGAGTGGATCTGCTCTCCTGGTCCCAATGAGGTCGGAATATATGAGAAGTGCTTTCACTTCGGGCTCCGTTTCCCGCTTCATCCTTTTATCGTGGAGTTCCTTCAGGCCCACAATGTGTGCTTGTGTCAATTCTGTCCCAACGCCGTCGGGATCCTCGTCGGGTTCGTTGTCGTCTGCATGCTGAAGGGTGTGGTGCCCTCTCTCCGCCTCTTTGCCCAGTTCTACCGCCTGAGCCTCCACCAATCGGGGGCGTGGATTTACATCAGCGCCCGCCCGAAGATGTCCCTGGTGCTGGGGTTGCCGAGCTCTCTGAAACGCTGGAAGGGGGAATACGTGTTCGTCACATTCCCCTCGAGCGTACACTTCCCGGCACGGTGGGTGGCGGCCGGTGCCGTTGTTCTTAATCTGGGTGAGCCGACGGTCGCTGAGCAGCAGACGGCGAGGGACATGTTGGCAATTCCTCCGAGGGAGCGCTCGATCGACTTCCTCTTTAGTGACCTCAATTTGCGTAAGACGGTGTGGCCCCTAGGTAAGCTGCTCCGAGCGTTCGCCCCTCGAGGTCGCCCAGGTTCTGCTCTGTCTCTCATTTATTCTTTGAGTGCAGGTGGGTTCCCTCTCGGTCCTTCTCCTGCCAGCGCTCTCGCGCAGGCCCCAAACCCGGATCCGCGCAGAAGGGACCATGTGTTGGCGGTCCGGAAGAAGCAGCGGGTTGTGACCACATCCGGAGGCTCGAAGCGAAAGAAGATGTCGTCTCCCTCTCTCCCCTTGCAGGGATCTCCCAAGAGGCTCCGTGAGGGGGTCGAGGGGGTCGACGTTCAGCCGACTGCTGACCGACCTCATCCTGCTCCCGTTGAGGTTGCTTGGCCATGGGCCGGCCCTTCACCTCTTCCGGACGGCTCTCTCCCTGATGCTTACAGTCGGTATCTTGGGGCGTTCCACTCCGCTCCTGGCGAGTTCCCTTCGTCAGGGGAGGGTCTTCTTTGTCCACGCTTTCCAGTGGGTGAGAAGGAGTCGGTGTTCTCGAGCCGTGGAGCCGCCGCTCGAGTGGCCGAGAACTGTTGTCTCCCTCCCGACCAGGCGGTGTTGGACGGAGTCAGAGGTGATTGCTTGGCTACCTTCGTGATCCAGGCTGGTCAACAGGTAGTGTGTCTCTGCTTGTCCCCTCGTTCTCCAGCTGCTTTTGCCATCTTACCTTCGTTTCTTTGGCACAGTTGTCCTCGGTGGGCCTCTCGATGAGGCGCCAATTCGTGGCTCTTCCCAAAGCCAAATCCGTGGCGGGGCTAGGCCCTGAGGTCCCTGGCGAGGAGGAGGAGGAAGCTGGTCAGTTGGAGGAAGCGCGGGTCCAATCCCTGAACTCCCGCATAACTGAGCTGTCCTCTGCCCTGGAGGCGACGGATCGTGAGAGAGCCGTGGCTCTGGCCGCGAAGTCCGAGGCCGAGACGCGGCTCGCCTCTCTTTTAAAAGACGTCGACGCGTCTGGAGGAGTCAAGCAGATCCCCGGCCCGGCTGCTGCCTCCGAAGCCTCGGAGCTCTCCGATCGTCTGGATGCGGCGGAGGAGCAGGCGAGGGCCCTTGCTGCCCAACTAGGAGAGAAATCCCGGGAGATCGAGAAGGAGAGGGTGGAGCACCAACGCCAGGTAGAGACCCTAGAGGCCCGGCTGCGTGGGCTCGAGGAGGTGGATCCTGCCCGGATCGCTCAGGATGCCGTGGCGGAGTATGCCACCTCCTTTGTGGAGACCGCCTTATCGGAGGCGTACGAGAAGGGCTTCGCCCGGTGCCGGTCCGAGATCCAAGAGAAGTTCCCGCTCTCGGGGATCAACTTCGAGAAAATTCGGATGTACTCTGACGCCGAACGGAGTAAGGGGGGAGACCCTAGTGAGCCTCCAGCCTGTGGCTCCCCTGGCGCCCCCGGAGAAAAATGAGGGAGGGGAATGCCCCTCGACCTCTTCGTGTATCCTCATGTATACCTTTTTGCTTTATCTGGAAGGGAATGAATTTAAAACAAATTTATTTCATAGGAAACGATACATCTATTGAAAGTACTTGCGTAAATATTCCGCATTCCAAGTGTGAGTGAGAACTCTCCCTTCCATGTCGGCTAGTCGGTAGGCTGCGGGTCCGAGGACCTCGACAACTTTGTAGGGTCCCTCCCATCTAGCCGCGAGCTTCCCTTTGCGAGCGGTATCGGTGGTGAAGCCCGCTTTCCGGAGGACCAGGTCCCCGAGGTGGAAGCTTCTCCCCCGCACCCGAGCGTTGTAGTATCGGGCCACCTTCTGCTTTTGGCGGACGATGGTGGCCAGTGACTGCTCCCGTCGCTCGTCGAGGAGCTCCAGGCTGAGCCCTAGGCCCTGCGAGTTCCGGTCTTCGTCAAAGTATTTGAGGCGAAGAGATTCTTCACCCAATTCGACCGGTACCACCGCCTCGGCCCCGTAGGTGAGCATGAAGGGGGTCTCGCCAGTAGCCTCCTTGTGGGTCGTCCGGTATGACCAGAGTATCCCGGGGAGCTCTTCCGGCCAGTTCCCTTCGGCGTCCTTCACTTTCTTCCGGAGGGGCTCTATGATACACTTGTTGGCCGCTTCTGCCATCCCGTTGGTTTGGGGGTGTGCTACCGAGGAAAAGAGGAGCTTGATTCCCCATTCCTCGCAAAAATCTTTGAACCCTGCTGAATCGAACTGCTTCCCGTTGTCTGTGACGATGGCCCGTGGTACTCCGAATCGGGAGATGATGGAATTCCACACGAAGCTTTTCGCTTTCTTCCACGTGATGGTTGCCAACGGCTCGGCCTCGATCCACTTGGTGAAGTAGTCCACTGCCACGATCAGGTGCTTCCGCTGCCCTCGTCCTGGCTTGAACGGTCCAAGGATGTCGAGCCCCCATTTCGCAAAGGGGAGGGGACTCACGATGGGGATGAGCTCTGACGGAGGAGTCGAGATGTGGTGGGCGTACCTCTGGCATTCTTGGCATTTCTGCACGTAGCTTGTAGCATCTTTAGCCAAGGTCGGCCAGTAGTACCCCTGCCTTAAGATCTTCTGCGCGACTATCTTGCCCCCGTGGTGATTCCCGCAGATCCCGTCGTGAACCTCCCGTAGGACGTAGTCAGCTTCTTGCGGTCCGATGCACTTCAGGTATGGGAGGACGTCCGTCTTGGTCCAGCGTCTCCGGTAGAGCGTCCCCTCATGGATCACGTATCGGAGTGCTTTTCTCTCCAGGGTTCGGCGCTCATCCCCATCGGCCGGCACCTCTCCGTGGGTGAGGTATCGGATGATCGGGTCCATCCAGGTGGGCGCTTGGTCGATCGCCATCACCTCGTGCTCCATCGTGCTGGGGGACGGCAGGTTCTCTACGTAGATGGTGCGGCCCAGCTCCTTTGGCGAGGACGAGGCCAGTTTTGACAACGCATCGGCCCACGCATTCTCTGATCGTGGGAGGTGTAAGACCTCCACGTCCTTGAATTTGGACATCGCCGCTCTGGCGACTGGGAGATATCTCTGCATCGCCTCCTCCCGTGCCTCGTAACTCCCTAAGAGTTGGTTGACAATGAGCTTCGAGTCACTGAGGAGGTGGACGGACTCGGCCCCGAGCTCCAGGGCCAGCCTCAGGCCGTTGATCACAGCTTCGTATTCCGCCACGTTGTTCGTGGCCGGGAACTCGAACCGCAACGCGTATTCCGCGATGTTCCCCTCCGGAGATCGGATCGCAATCCCGGCCCCTCCTCCTGACTGCGTGGCCGACCCGTCCACATGAACTATCCACGCTCCTGGATCCTCTGGCTGAAAGTGGTCAGCCGAAAGAAAGGACAAGGGTTGAGCAGTTACCGTCCCTGGGCCTTCTCCCTCTGGGGGGCCATTTCCTTCCGTCGTGCATTCGGTGATGAAGTCGGCTAGGGCCTGTCCCTTGATGGCCGTGCGCGGTTTGAATCGGAGGTCAAACTCGCTCAGTTCCACTCCCCAGTTTAGCATCCTTCCCATTCGATCGAATCTCTTGAGGTTCTGTTCCAGCTGTGAGTCGGTCAGGATCAGTATGGTGTGGGCCTGGAAATAGGGTCGGAGCCTTCGCGCTGAGAGGACGAGGGCGTACGCCAGTTTCTCCATGGGCGAGTATCACACCTCTGCCCCCTTCAAGATCCGGCTCGTGTAATATACCGGCCATTGCACCCCGCCGTCCTCCCGGATCAGCACCGAACTCACAGCTTCCTCCGCGCACGCCAGGTAAAGGCTCAGCGACTCCCCTTCCCGGGGTTTGGACAGGAGAGGGGGGCTGCGGAGATACTCTTTGAGGTCCCCGAACGCCCGGGAGCAGTCTTCGTCCCAGAGTATCGTCTTCCTATTGTTCGGAGGTTCCACGATTGCTTTCCTCAGGACCTTGAAGAAGGGAAGCGATCTTTCCACTGATTTGGAAAGGAATCGCTCCAGGGCTGCGATGCGCCCGTTCAGCCTCTGTAGCTCCTTGATCGTCGTCGGCTCGCGCATGTTAACCAGCGCCTCGATCTTGTCGGGATTAGCTTCAATACCACGATTAGTTATCATAAATCCCAAGAATTTGCCAGATCTTACCCCGAACGTGCATTTCGCGGGGTTGAGCCGAATGTGGTGTCGCCGCAACCGCTCGAAGGTCTCCCGCAAGTCGGCGATGTGGTCTTCCGGTCGCCTTGACTTGACAAGCATGTCGTCGACGTAGACTTCTAGGTTCCTCCCGATCTGGGAGCTGAACACCTTGTTGACCATTCTCTGGTAGGTGGCCCCCGCGTTCTTCAAGCCAAAGGGCATCTTCTTGTAGCAGTAGGTTCCCCGGTCCGTCGTGAAGGCTGTCATCTCTTCGTCCCGGGGGTCCATCTGGACTTGATTGTACCCGGAGTAAGCGTCCATGAAGCTTAGCATCTCGTATCCCGAGGCGTTGTCCACCAGGTGGTCGATGCGCGGCAGGGGGTAGCTATCCTTGGGGCAGGCCTTGTTGAGGTCACTGAAGTCCACGCACATTCGCCACTTCCCGTTGGGTTTTTTGACCATCACCACGTTCGACAGCCACTCCGGGTACCAGACTTCTCGTATGAAGCCGGCATCGAGGAGACGCTCCACTTCCTCGGAGGCGGCCTTCATCTTCTCGCCGCCCAGGTTACGCTTCTTCTGCCTAACCGGTTTGAAGTTGGGGTCGGCGTTGATCTGGTGGACGATCACCTGGGGGTCCACACCGGGCATGTCTTCAGGCGACCAGGCGAAGATGTCCAGGTTCGCCTCCAGGCATTCGATCAGCTGATCCCTTAGGTCCGGGCTCAGCCCTCTCCCGATCGAGACGAACCGGCCCTCGATGTCCGTGACCGGGATTTGCTCCTGCTCCTCCGCAGGGGTGGGCCTAGGCCCACTCCTTAAGTCGAGCGCGGCCATCCGGTCAGCTAGATGATCCTCGGGACCTTCCTCCGCCAGTTGATAGCAGGTATTCGGTCTCCCCGCGTCGCCTTCGACTTGCCCCTTCCCCCCGGCGTTCGGAACTTAATGGTCCGATGGAGGGTCGAGACCACCGCGCCGACGGCGTTGAGTAGGGGTCGGCCGATGATCCCATTGTATTCCGACCCAATCCCCAATACGACGAATTCCACCGCTAGGGTCACAGAGTCTGGTGTGTTTCCGAGCGTTACCGGGAGATGGATAGTGCTGATGATGGGGGTGGAGTGACCCGTGAATCCGACCACGGGACCCGAACGAGGTCGCAAGTCTTCTTTCTGCCGGCCCATCTTCTCCAGGGTTGACATAAATAGGACGTCACAGGAGCTGCCGGTGTCGACAAGCAGCCGTCGCACTAAGGTAGTGTCTATGACCACTTATACCACCAAAGCCACGTCCGAGCTGCGTGCCGTTACGGGCGCACTCGGTCTCCCGACCGGTGGGGAAAGGGAGGGCATCCCGGCCCTTTCCTCACGACTCTCCTCGCGTCGGTCCCGTGCCCATTCTTGGCAACGATGGCGGGCCCTGTCGCCCCGCGTCGGGGCCTCGCCCTTCTTTCGCCGAGAGGAGGGAGGCCGCGTCATCGCAGATGTGGTTTGTTTCTTCGTGGGACAGTTTTCGTTCCCACAGACGGCGCCAGATGTTTCAGAGTGTTTTCTCACTACAAAGCGTTGACCGTGGAGAACCCGGTCAACGTGGTCAAGGGGCCCGCTTTGGGTCCCTTGGGGGGCTTCGAATTGGTGCAGAAGGGGCGAGGGGAAGCCTCGGCCCTGGTTGAGACGCTCGGCCTCGGACAGACGTGCTCGGCCTCGGCTGGAAGGGGGACGAGGGGTATCCTCAGTCGCCCGGGTAGACGCACGGCCGACGGGCGGTGAGGGGGAGTCTCGGACCCGACTAAGACGCTCGGCCTCGGCGGGGCGTGCTCGGCCTCGGCAGGCTGACGGTGAGGGGAAGCCTCACTATCCAGTCGATCGAGTGGTCGGAGAGGGGCGAGGGGTAGCCTCGGCCCGTTGATCAGCTGTCCACCTGCGTAGATGAGAACGCTCGTCAGGGGGCCGGACCTTGGTTCCGGCCAAATCCCCTCCGATGCCTAAGTCAGATAGTGATCTGAGAAAGGAGGCCCGGCGGAGACGGTTCGACTCGTGAGGAGATCGTAACGGCGTCTCTCGGCGCGAGCGGGGGAGGAAGGAGATGAATTGGGGGAACGAGGTCGTTGATGGAGTACCTTAGGTTTTGTTACCTGAGATGCGGTCCCTTTCTTCGTCGTCTTCCTGGCCCTTTTGTAGAGCTCCCAGCGCGGTTGCCCCTGGCCCACGTCCCACGCCCGCCATCGATCGTGCCCCATCAGTCCCCCCTCGCCGCCGCCCTTTCCGCCATGCCAGCACCTCCCCATTATCGCTATTAGTGGTCGCGCGTCCGGGGGAGTGGTTTTCGCAGGAGTGGGTGAGTGACCAGCGGGTTATTGGGGCCGGGTCGGATCGACGTTCGAGAAGGTCCCTTATAGGGCCTTTGCAGAATGGGCTTTTGAGGATGCAGATGGGCTCTTGACCTGTGGTCGGGCTCCTGGGCTCGTGTCTTTTGGGTCTCGGTCAAATAGGCGTAACAGGGTCGTTCAGTGGACTCATTCTCCAATGAGCAACTGTGCCTTGTCCCGACTTCGACAAGTCGTATGGTTATGAGACCAACTAGACTAAGACACAATGGTCTGTCTGATGTGTCGATATCCCAATCTCGACACATCTACGACCACGAACACTTTTTATATTCAAGCTAATATCGGTCAGACATTTCTCATAATCGTAATCTACATCGTGAAACATGTGTGACCTAACTTTAAATCCAAGGGAATAGTCTAAGTAATTAATAAATAACTCAGACAATATTTTACCAGAAAGAATAATTTCATTTATTGAACAAGATGTTTATCCAGATAAATAGCCACGAGGGCATACGTCGCTCTACATCTCCCATTTGGACTCATGCCTATTTATTTTGGTATCTCATACCATATTTACACGCTAGTTTCTATAGACGATCGCGTGCCAGCACCTTCGTGAATGGATCTGCTAAGTTGTCTTCTGAAGAGACTCTAAGGAGTTCTATGTCCTGCCTCTGCTCAATCTCCCGTATCAGGTGATACTTGCGAAGAATGTGTCTAGATCTCTTGTGGAATCTTGGTTCTTGAACCAGGCTGATGGTGGCATTGTTGTCGCAATACAATGGTATTGGACTTTCAACAGCAGGCACCATTCTAAGCTGGTTGATGAACTTCCTCATCCAGACTGCTTCCTTTGCTGCATCGGTGGCCGCTATGTATTCAGCTTCCATTGTGGAGTCTGCAACCGTGACTTGTTTGGAACTCCTTCAACTGACTCCGCCTCTGTTGAGAGTGAAAATATATCCAGAGATCGATTTTCTATCATCCATATCACTCTGAAAGCTAGAATCTGTGAAGCCTTCAACTTTTAGGTCTTCATTTCCATAAACCAAGATCAAGTCTTTAGTCCTTCTCAAGTACTTAAGTATTGTCTTGACCGCTTTCCAGTGTTCCAATCCAGGGTTAGACTGATATCGGCTTACTACACCCAGTGCATAAGCGACATCGGGTCTGGTACAGATCATGGAATACATGATAGATCCCACAGTAGAAGCATATATGATCTTGGTCATCCGACTCCTTTCCAAGTCAGTCTGTGGAGACATCTTCTTGGAAAGGTTTATTCCATGATGGGCTGGTATGAAACCACCCTTACTGTTTTCCATGCCAAAATGTTTTAACACAATGTCAATGTACCTGGTCTGGGAGAGTCCTAGCATCCATTTAGATCTATCTCTATGGATCATCACACCTAGTATGTAGGATGCTTCTCACAAGTCTTTCATGGAGAAATTGGTTGATAGCCATCCTTTAACAGATTTCAACATCTTTATGCTGTTGACTATTATCAGAATGTCATCTACGTATATAACGAGGATAACTAAAGAATTATTATCATTATTGGTCCTTCTGTAGATGCATAGATCATCCTCGTTTCTGACAAAACTAAACTCTTTGACAGTTTTGTCGAAGCGGATGTTCCAACTCCTTGAAGCTTGCTTAAGCCCATAGATGGACTTATGCAGCCTACACGCTTTTCCTTCACTCTCACTGACTTCGAAGCCTTATGGGTCATGTAAATTTGCTCCTCTAAATCACCTTTTAGGAAAGCAGTCTTTACATCCATTTGCCAGATTTCGTAGTCGTAGTAGGCAGTAATAGCGAGTACGATCCGAATAGATTTGTGCATGGCTACTGGTGAGAAGGTTTCGTCGTAATCTATTCCTAGAATCTGATGATATCCTTTTGCAACCAGCCTGGCCTTGTACGTTTCTACTTTTCCATCTGCACCAATCTTCTTCTTGAAGATCCATTTGCAGCCTATGGGAACATTTTCCTTGGGCACATCTTCTAAGGTCCATACCTTATTTACGTGCATGGAATCTATTTCGGACTTCATTGCATCTAGCCATTTGTTAGAGCCTATACTCTTTATGGCTTCTGTAAGCTGACAGGGTCATCATCTAATATAATGCTATCCTGAATCCCACCGTCTACAAGAAAACCATAGTACCTTTTGGGGACTCGAGGAACCCTATTGAATTTCCTACTGACTGGTTTGGAGATGTCAAGTTCTGACTCTCCCATTGGTTCTGCCACTTGTTCCTGTGTAAGTACTTCCTCCGAGCATTCATCTACATCAATTACCTTGCCAGTGGATTCCTTCACAAGGAGTTCCTTTTCCAGAAAAGTGGCATGTCTAGAGACAACAATCTTTTGTTGTTCTGGATGGTAAAAGACATGACCTAATGAATGTCTCGGGTAGCCTATGAATTTACACAATATAGATCTGTCTTCCAGTTTTTCTGGATTTTGCCTTTTGACATATGCAGGACAACCACATACCTTCAAGTGATTAATGCTGGGTTTCTTGCCGGTCCATATCTGATATGGTGTCATATGCACAGATCTTGACGAAACTTTATTTAGGATATATATAGCAGTTTCCAGGGCATAGCCCTAGAGGGAAATGGTTAACTCAGCTTCACTTATCATGGATCACACCATGTCTAACAAGGTGCGGTTCCTCCTTTCTGATACACCGTTATGTTGAGGTGTGTAAGGAGGTGTGACCTGAGAGAGAATCCCATTCTCCTTTAAGTAAGAAAGGAATTCATGGCTTAAGTATTCTCCTCCTCGATCTGATCGAAGGATCTTAATACCTTTCCCAGTCTGGTTTTCGACTTCGGCACGGTACTCTTTGAATCGATCAAAGGTTTCGGACTTATGTTTCATCAAGAACACATGTCCAAACCTTTAGTGATCATCAGTAAACGTGACAAAATATGAAAATCCACCTTTGGCTGTTGTAGACATGGGTCCACATACATCAGAATGTACTGCACCCAAGAGTTCGATAACTCTCTCCCCTCGACTCGCAAAAGGAGTTTTGGCCATCTTCCCTTTGAGGCAAGACTCGCAAGTGTTGAATGACTCATAATTCGAGAGGCCCAAGAGCCCCTCTTTATGTAACTTGCTGAGTCTCTTCTCTCCGATATGGCCTAGTCTACAGTGCCAAAGATAGGTTTCATTAAAACTAGATTCCTTACGTTTTCTTGTATTAACGTTTAATACAACCTTATTGCTATAAAGTGTATATTCCATTACTGAGTGTCCCAAAACCTAGCAACTTTCCATCAAAAGAAATGTTCATGACATTTTTGCTGATAGTAAAATTATAATCATCTCTAGCCAAAGCCGAAACAGATATAATATTGCATAGGAAGTTTGGGATGTAGTAACATTGTTTCAAAAGCAAGTTAGCTCCACCAGCTAATGTATGTTTAAGATCTCCTATGGCTACAACATCAACATTTGCTGCGTTGTCGACTTGGATAATGATCTCATTCTTTTCGAGTTTTCTAATGATTCTCATTCCTTGTAACTGATTACATATGTGAGAACATGCACCGGTGTCTAACACCCATGCATTAGAATTAACTGAAAGAACTACACTTTGCATTTTAGAAGTTAAGGAATAAATTTGCCCTTCCTTCGTTTGTCCCCTTTCTGCTATAGATTTCTTTGACCAGTCATTATTTTATTATAACCAATCAATAAGTTCTTATCTCGGATATTATTTATCTTACTCTTCATGCTGCAAAGATTAGAACTCCTAATTAGCATGTGTTCAAAATATTTTTAAAATATAATTAGAATGGTTTTTATCCAATTATACTCTCCCATTAATTTAAATATCGTTTAAACCAAAAGATGATTAATATTAAAATGGGAGCAGGAATCCAACAACCTTGAGGCACCCGACCTTGAGTGTAGCTCAACAAGTCGTTCGGCTCAGCTGTAGGTAGACGAACTCTTTGTCGATTATATCGAATATGACTCCCTATTTGATTTTTACCCCTAGCCATTTGTGATCATGAGTGTGCTCATCCAAATCACAACGACTAGTCTAGTCAGAACCTTGTTTTCACATCTAGCTTGACTTGCCCCGGCACTCAGTGTATTCACGACACGTCGGTTTAGGTCAAGACTTAGACAAAGGTATGAAGAGAGTGGTTTCTCTAGGGTTGCCATGTTACAGCTTCAGTGTAGCTCAAAAACTATAACACGGATCCTACAGATTCCAATGTCTAAAACAAAGATGGCTACGAATTATCTTGTAAAAGATTTATTTACGTATTTGACTGGATATAGTTGACAGCGTTGCATAATAATGATTCGCATCCTTGCGGTCCAGCGGACGCGGCCATGGAATTGACTAAGCCAGGACCACTCGGCCCCTAGACTAGCTAGGGTGGTCCAGCAAACTTAGCCAAGCACATTGACCGGTATCATGGTCCATTGAAGGTTGCTAGTCATTTATATGCGTACTATCAACTAAAAGCTTTTATTAACTCTAGTTAATCCTTATCAACTAGTGGATCCTTAAAATTCGAAATTTTATGGATTTGTTTGACGATTTTTATTAAGTCCTTATCAACTATAAGGATTAAATAAATATGCTTCTACCTTAATCGTCCAATAGGTATATTTAACCAATTTAAAAAAAATTGGCAGAGTCTCCAAAAAATATCACATAACAATTTGGGAATTTTAATGACTATCCTAATCGTCCATTAGGTAATATTAAACAATTTAAATTATGGCATGGTGTCAAAATTTATCTTATAAATTTGAGAATTCATTAATGGCTAACTAGCAAGTTCTTCTTGTGTCATCAAATAAAACAAGAATATGCCATTAATCTATTTATCTCATAATTAAAAACATGCAGTTCATTTAAAAGTAGTATCAGAACAGAGTAGATCTGGCTCTAATACCACTGAAGGGATTTTCAAGGTCCCTTAGGGCTAATTTTAAGCCTATTCGTCCTAAGTCGGACGAACAAAATAAAATAAACAGCGGAAAACCAAATTATTAAACTATTTAATAATTATTGCCCTAAGAAAAATTCCCTAAGCCAGGAAAATCTACTAACTCGAGTTGGGTCTGACCAACTCAAGAAAGTTCTAACTACTACTTAAAAGAAATGCATATAAATATAACTTACCCGGAATCTCGCCCTGGATCAGGCAAGATGTTCCGCACCGTCTTGTGCTCCATAATCTAAGCCGCATCCCGAACCACATTGCGTCGCTCCTCGTCGTGAACTGGATCCCGAGCCATACCTTGCCTCCGAGCCCATCACTAGCCGTATAAAGTTTCACTTGAGTAAACCCACGTCGTAGATTTCCAAATCAGATTCGGACATCCCCGTTGCCTTGCTATGACTCGGTTGGAGGATAGGAAAATTTATAGAGGAAAAGAATAATTTTAAGTCTTGATTAAGTTTACTCAAATTAACCGGAGCTCCTTAATCAGAGACTTAGTGCAAGGAACAAAAGAAGGGAGTGCCCACCTATTTATATAGGAGGCCGGCTCCGCTTCTTTTATCACGAGCAATGTGGGACTAATTGTTTGGAAGAGGCTTAGGATTAATTCAGTTTAGTTAGAATAGCTTTCACAAAAGTCTAACTTCAATCAATTAATCCTCACTTACCATTGAGCTTTAGAGATGATACAAGTTATCATTTAGAAGGGCTATGAATGGTGAACACATAGGAACAAACGGCGACGAAATCCGAGTTTGTTTGACCCTTCAAACAATTGCTCAAAGTTGAGCAAAAACCCATGTTTCGTAGCTGTCAAGGGTTTCAACAAAACCCTAATGAAATGACTTAAGTTGCGGGCGGCCCGCTAAGGTTAGCGGGCGCACCCGCCTAAGGCAATTGGGTGCGCCCGCAAGGGTGCGCTGTGACCAGCGGGCTGCGCCCGCTGCTCCCTGTGGGCGGGCCCGCTGGGACAGTGGGCCGTGCCCGTTTTACCTAATGCTCCAAACTCATAACCAACTTGTGAATTTAACATTCTCATTGCATCTTATGCGTTCCTCTATACTATCTCCCTGTTACTAGGACATGAATATTACTCGGTGTGAGATCCTACAGCCTGACCCTACTACAGGTTGAGACTCGAAGTCTCTAGACGACAGTGACCACTAGCAGCAGGTGTCGTCCCTGTTTCAGAATCATCGATTACGTGATTGACTCGTTGGCAAGAGTGCCGACGGGACCACTCTGACTGTGACCGTGATGATTTCCGCAGTTTTAGTCCCTTTGTCATAACTATGTCACTTGACTAGCCTAGGGCATGGAAGTCTATCAACCCCACTAGCTAGCAGTGGTCAGTATACGTCGGTCTCTGGTACATTTATGTTGTACATGTTACAACATACCTTGGCCAAGGTTTTACCGAGAGCCGTACTGACCTGTGACACTAACTTCCCATTAACGGAAGAGATGAATCCTTATTGATCACTACTCAGCTCGTATGCTTCGAGTGTCATCCAGCCTAAGATCTTTCAACAGGCCTCGCCTCGAAGCTAGATTTTTAGACCTAAGTGACACCGTTCACACACAGCTTCGTACAATGATCTCAAGTCCTAAGGACCAACTTACCTATCGTCACTTAGAGAAATTAATGACAATTAGTTAATGTTCAAACCATTTAATAACTCTTTGTTTGGGTCGTTCAGTGGACTCATTCTCCAATGAGCACCTGTGCCTTGTCTCCGACTTCGCCAAGTCGTATGGTTATGAGACCAACTAGACTAAGATACAATGGTCTGTCTGATGTGCCGATATCCCAATCTCGACACATCTACGACCATGAACACTTTTTAGATTCAAGCTACTATCGGTCATACATTTCTCATAATCGTAATCTACATCGCGAAACATGTGTGACCTAACTTTGAATCCAAGGGAATAGTCTAAGTAATTAATAAATAACTCAGATAATATTTTACCAGAAAGAATACTTTCATTTATTGAACAAGAGGTTTATCCAGATAAATAGCCACGAGGGCATACATCTCTCTACATACTACTATTAGTACTACAAATTAGTATTGTAACACATGGATCCTAAACATGAGACTACTTGTTTGTATAAACAAGCAGGCACCAAAAGAATTTTATAGCATTAATACAGTTAAATAATTAATTCGCGTGTTGCACATGAAAGACAAGCGACGTAGATTGTTGCATCGTTGGGCAACTTGTAACACTATAGTCTATCAAACAACATCTGCTTATTTAAATATTGATGAAAAAATGAGGAGTCCCTTCGTATATTGAGAAAATATCTCAATCATCTTAAAAATCCGATTTTTGTTACAAAATCCAATTTTTATTTTTGTACTTAATGTTTTTGTTATAAAAATTTAATCCCTATTTATAACAAACATTTAATAAAAGGATCCAAGTTTTCCAGAAAATGTAAAAAATAGCCCCAACCTAAGAAAAATCTGCAAAAATTGCATTGGAACCGGTAGATCGCCGTCTTCAACAGAAAAAAATAAGAGAAGAGAAACGTATGCTATAAAAATCATATCATTTAATAAAAGATCCATATCTTCCATAAAATGTAGAAAATAGCATAGAGCTCATAAAAATCGGTAAAAATGTCCGTTGGAATCGGGAGATCGCTATCTTCAATTGAAAAATACGACAAGACAAACTTAGGCAAAAATCATATAATTTAATAATAAGATTCATATCTTCCAAAAAATTTAGAAAATAACCCCGATGTAAAATTAATCCTTAAAAATGTCCTTTGGAATCGGGAGATCACCATGTTCAACTTAAAAATAAGAGAAGGCAAAATTAGGTTATAAAAATGATATCATTTAATAAAAAGATCCATATCTTCCAGAAAATGTAGAAAATAGACTCAGAAAAATATGCATAAAATATCTGTTGGAACAAGGAGATCGCCATCTTCAACTGAAAAATAAGAGAAAACAAAATTATGCCAAAAATCATAATAAAAATTCAGCTAAGTAAAATCCACAAAAATGTCCGTTGGAATAGGGAGGTCGCCATCTTCAACTTAAAAAAAAGAGAATACAAAATTATGCCAAAATAATATCATTTAATAAAAAGATACACATCTTCCAGAAAATATAGAGCTAAGTAAAATCCGCAAAAGTATCCGTTTGAACCGGGAGATCACCATCTTCAATTAAAAGTAAGAGAAGACAAAATTAGGCTATAAAAATCATAACATTTAATATAAAGATTCATATCTAACAAAAAATATAGAATATATAGACTGGAGATCAGAAAATCTGAAAAATGTTTGTTGGAACCGGGAGATCGCCATCTTCAACAGAAAAATATGAGAAGACAAATTAGGCCAAAAATCATATCATTTAGTAAAAACATCCATATCTTCCAGAAAATTTAGAAAATAGCCACGATGTGAGAAAATCCTGCAAAAATGTCTGTTGGAATTGGGAAATCGCCATCTTCAACTTAAAAATAAGAGAAGACAAACTTAGTGTTTAAAAATCATATCATTTAATAAAATATCCATATCTTAAATGAGCTTTGAAAATAGTTCCGAGCTGAAAAAAATGCAAAAATGTCCGTTGGAATCGGAAGATCATCATCTTCGACTGAAAAATAAGAGAAGACAAACTTAGGCTAAACATCTAATCATGTAATATAGAGATTCATTTCTTGAAGAAAATTTAGAAATTAGTCTGGATATAAAAAAATCCCTAAAATTGATCGTTAGAACTGGAGATCGCAATCTTCAATGAAAAATAAGAGACGACCAATTATTCCAAAAAATCATATCATTTAATTAAAAGATCTATATCTTCCTAAAAATGTAGAAAATAGCACCGATCTCAGAAAAATCCGGAAAAATGTCCGTTGGAATCGGGAGATCGCCATCTTTAACTTAAAAAATAAGAGAACATAAAATTAGGCTATAAAAATCATATCATTTAATATAAAGATTCATATCATACAGAAAATATAGAAAATAGCTTGGAGCTCAGAAAAATCCGTAAAAATGTCAGTTAGAACCAGGAGACCGCCATCTTCAAGTGAAAAATAAGAGAAGACAAAATTAGGCCAAAAATCATTTCATTTAACAAAAAGATCCATATCTTCCAGAAAATTTAGAAAATATCCCCGAGGTCAAAAAAATCAGTAAAACTGTCTGTTGGAACCGGGAGATCGCCATCTTCAACTGAAAAATAAGAGAAGACAAACTTAGTCTATAAAAATCAAATCATTAATACAAAGATCTATATCTTCAATGAACTTTTGAAAATAGTTTCGAGCTGAGAAAAATATGCAAAAATGTCTATTGGAACCAGAAGATCAGCATCTTCAACTAAAAAAATAAGAGAATACAAAATTGGGGTAAAAAAATCATAGCATTTAATATAAAGATTCATATTTTACAGAAAATTTAGAAAATAGCCCGAAGCTTAGAAAAATCCCTAAAATGTCTTTTGGAACTGGGAGGTCTCCATCTTCAACGAAAAAAAATAAGAAACGACCAAATTAGTCCAAAAAATCATGTCATTTAATAAAAAGATCCATAACTTCTCGAAAATGTATAAAAATAGACCCGAGCTCTGAAAAATCCGCAAAAAATGTCCGTTGGACCAGAAAGATCGTCATTTTCAACTGAAAAATAAGAGAATACATAAATTAGATAATATAAATATTCATATCTTACAGAAAAGTTCGAAAATAGCCCGGAGCGAAGAAAAATCCGCCCAAATGTCCGTTGGAACTGGAAGATCGCCATTTTCAACTTAAAAATAAGAGAAGACAAAATTAGGCCATGTAATAAATAGATTCATAACTTCCAAAAAATGTAGAGAAATAATATCGAGCTCGAAAAAAATCCTAACAAATGTCCGTTGGAACCGGGAGATCGTCATTTTCAATTGAATAAATGAGAAGACAAAATTAGGCGAAAAAAATCATATCATTTAATAAAAAGATACATATCTTAAATAAAATTTAGAAAATATCTTTTAGCACAGAAAAATTCGCAAAAATGTCTATTGGAACAGGGAGATCGCCATCTTCAGCTGAAAAATAAGAGAAGACAAAAATTAGGCCAAAAATGATATCACTTAATAAAAAGTAACATATCTTCCAGAAAATATAGAAAATAGACCCGAGCTCAAAAAAATCAGCAAAAATGTCCGTTAGAACAGTAAGATCGCTATCTTCAAATGAAAAAAAAATAAGAAACAACCAAATTAGTCCAAAAAATCATGTCATTTAATAAAAAGATGCATAACTTCCCAAAAATGCATAAAAATAGACCCGAGCTCTGAATAATCCGCAAAAAATATCCGTTGGACCCGGGAGATCACCATTTTCAACTGAAAAATAAGAGAAGACAGAAATTAGGCAATAAAAATCTTATCAATTAATATAAAGCGTGATGTTTCTGATAAAGCTCGCCGCCGAAGATCACGAACATCAAGGCATGTCTTTCAATCGTCCGTGCTTCTAGCCGGTCTCCGGGCAAGGCCCGGTCTCCAAGTATGTTATGATCGGGCTCATCAACGTTGGCTCCTGGTCGACGCATAGCAGCTCGCCTTCTTCAATACTTGGTGTCAGCAGGCTCTCGACGTAGATGGCCTTTCCTATCTCGGCCGAAGAAGAAGATGCCAACTTTGAGAGTGTGTTGACCCAGAGATTGTTTGATCGGGGCAGATGCTGGATCTCCGCCCTTCTGAACTTTTGAAGCTTGGCCAGGGCGCACTTTAGATAATGCTTCATCAGGTCCTCCCTAGCTTCAAGCTGCCTTGTATATGTTGGAAGGTGAGCCTCAAGTCGCTAGTCAACAACATATTTGTTGCCCCAAGTGTTCAGTAGAGTTTTGAGGGTGGCCTCGTACTCCACCACATTGTTGGTCGCTGAAAAATTGAAGCAGAGTGCATACTCTAGTACGATGCCGGCTCTGCTCTCCGAGCCTGTGGCCTATCCATCTACGTGGATGATCCATTGCTCTCCCTCGGATCGGGGGATGTTGAGGGGGTCTTTGATGGCGGGCTTCTGTTTTTTCGTGCCCGGCTGAACATCCGACGAAGCTTCAACAAGCTCTTCGACCGTGCATTCTGCCACGAAGTCTGCCAGTGCCTGACCCTTGATCGTCGCCTTGCTTGTAGACAATGTCAAACTCGCTAAATTTGATGCTCCAATTCAGCATCCGGCCCGATCTCTCCAACCTCTTCAGATTCTTCTCGAGCGACGAGCTGGTGTCGACCAGGATTGTATGCGCCTGGAAGTAGGGTTGGAGCTTCCTCGCTGTCAGGGTTAAGCAGTATGTAAACTTCTATATAGGGCTATAGTAGGTTTCTGCCTCCTGGAGCACTCGACTGGTATAATAGACCAGCCTCTGGGTGCCTACATCTTCTTAGATTAGGACCAAGCTGACGGCCTCCTCTGTGGCGGCTAGATGAGGCCAAGCCGCCCTCCTTCCTCCGGCTTCGCGAGCAGCGATGTGCTTTGCAGATAAGCTTTCGGCTCGCCAAAGGCTTGGGTGCAAGAGTCGTCCCACTCGACTTTCTTCCTCGCCCCTTTCTTCATACTGAGGGCCTTCCGCAAAAGAATGGGAGGAACCTCTCGGTGGACTTTGACAGGAATCTCCTCAGTGCGACGATCTGGCCATTCAGCCTTTGTAAGTCTCTGATCGTCCTCGGCTCACTCATGTTGATAAGGGCAGATATCTTGTCAGGGTTTGCCTCAATCCCTCACTTGGTGATCATTACGCCTAGGAGAACGGCGTCCTGATCGACATGGGCTTCTGCTCCGATGCAAGAGTTCTTCTTGTCTCGGGGTCCGTGACCTCCTGAACTGATGACTTTCAGCAACGAGATTTGGCCTAGGGAAATTTCGTACTCATAGGCCGCCTCATAGGGGACTCCTCAGCTCCTCTCTCAGAGCATCTCTCTCACAGCGATGGTCAGCTGTCATAGTCAAACATCATCTTTCTCGCCGAGCTGCCTTTGTCGAGCGAAAACTTCCTATTCGAACTGGGAAAGGAGGTCCTGCCTCACATTCGGGGGTCTAGGGGGGCCTTCGGGTGGAGGGGGCCCCACGGGTCTGGGGCGACCCAGTCTTCCATCATCTTGGTGAAGGCCGTAACGTTCGCATGGACGTTGTGTGCCACAGCCTGTATGATAGCCGTCGACCCCTCAATGGGCGGATCCAGCGGGGGGTCCTTCTGGGAGAATGAGGCTTCTCGGCCAAGGGCGACCTCAGAGTGTTATTGATTAGTGCCTCGAATCGTCCCAGCTTTCTTGGAGGTGGCAATGGGGTGACGTCGGGTGACTTGCCATGGCGGGAATTGTTACGAGTATGTGCGGAGCCAGACATGAGTGTAACCCTTCATTCCCACAGACAGGTCAAATCCCCCTAACAATGAGATTTATACAAAGGGGAATCAAGGGTACGATGATTACATGTTAATTGGGTCTTAGTAGAGGATAAACGCCAGATTCAAGATCGCTCGAAGGTCACTGACCGCTTAGAAGAGTGGCCGATCTTCTTGCACAACAAGCAGTTCGTCAGAAAGGCTGGGCTGACTGTCAACCCATGGCCTCACCGATGGTAAATTCAGTAAGCGACTTGTTAGAAGGAGGCGTGACACACTGGCCGATCTTAGTGTAGAGCGACCTAACGTGGAGAGCTTGCGTAGAAGGCACAGATATGTGGACGATATCCAGCCTAATGTGTAATTGAGAGTTTTTTATTGCTACCAACCAACCCCCTCGTTAATGGCTAAAGGGGGGTATTTATAGTGGGGAGAGTCGGATGATCACTGTCCAATCAGCTGTTGCTTCTGCTTAGCTCGGGTCCAGCTGGCGCTTTGTTGGAGTATTAATAGGGATGCGATGGGTCTGCAAGAGTGTCAGAGATATTTTAGCACCGCCTTAATTAGGCATTAATGGGGACACGACGGGTGGCCATCAGTTCTCGTCCTTAACCTTAGGCATTAATTGGAGGCGTAGGTGGCCCCACGTCACTTGGTCAGAGATATTTACGGGCTACCTGGTCGTCGAGGGTTTCCCTTAGAGAGAGTCAAGCTTGCGCCCGAGCTCGGCATCCCCACTTCCTCTGATCGACCCTCCTGCCTAGGTCGTCAAAGCGAGCTTCGTCGTGCCGATCGATCTCTATGCTTGGCTGGAAAGCTTACCGCTTGACTAGTTGGACAAGCCTCTCTCTCGGTTTGTATGGCGAGCTTTTCGATCAGCTGGATGAGCAGTGAGCTTCTCATTTGGGCTCGCTCTTGTTCCGGCTAGCCTATTCGCTTGTGCTTCAACTATTAGGGCCTTCATTTTCTAGGCCGACCATCAGGTCGTAACAGTTGTAATATGCAAAGTTGTAATAGGGTCGGCTCATTCGACCACTTTTTCTGCATGTTGTAAGCAAACGTTGTAATTGATAAATATTATAAATTTTTTGAAACGTTGTGTAAACTTCTATTACAACGTTTAGAAAAGGTTGTGTATAAAGATATTACAACTTTTAATAAATGTTTTGTAAACTTCTATTACAACTTTTAATAAAAGTTGTGTAAACGTTTATTACAACGTTTATAAAAGTTGCGTAAAGCAATATTACAACGTTCTTTAAGAGTTGTGTAAACTTATATTACAACGTTTATAAAAGATTGTGTAAAATTCTATTACAACTGGTTTAAATAGTTGTTTAAAACTCTTCTACAACTTCTATAAAATGTTGTCTAACAGTTATTACAACTTCTATAAAACATTGCAGAAAATGTAAAAAAATTAAAAAAAATATGCGGCTGCAGTTATTCCAAATCTCCCTGCAGTAGTTGTACACATCCTGATGAACACACACACATAATATTATTCAAACCACATTCATTGTTCATCGAGATAATATAGTTTTTATTTCCTCATCTTTTTCAAAAACTAAAGTGACATAATTTTTTTACAAAATTTGCATTTTGTTGCTAATATCATACATCAGTGAACTAACTACATATGACAAACAAGTATTGACATAGAGTTACAATAATACTTATGGCTGTGGTGTACACAACACTGTTCCTCTCAGTCATGCCCCTTCGTCGTCGATCGACGGTGGTGGATGGAGCACTAGCTTCCTCTCCCTATCAGTAATCCCACTTCATCATCGGCCTCCAAAACCCAGACGTAATCATCCCCCATGGTGTACACGCGAGCCTTCATGCTTGATACAGACAAAGACCCGCTCAGACCCATGAAGAATGGCCGGTCTCTACAACCGCAAAAATTAGTTTCTGTAGTGCAACAAACATTTAATAAGTGTGTGTTTTTTGTGTGAAAACAATATAAAAATAATTACAAAAAGAACATAAACCATAAAAAGTAGTTTTTAATACATGTTGCCGCTACATATGATGTGCCATTCCTCCTTGCCTAACCCACATTCGCTGCCCAGGCTGCCCTTGCCCTCAACTAACCCACATAATGTTAATACTTCATGTGCAACTAGACGACTCTGCCCATAAAAAGAAAGCAATTGTTTTTTCAGAATCGCATTGGTTTTTAGTAATACAATCTCTTCAGTCATGAAAATACTCACCACCATTCAAGTTTGGTGTGTGATCAATATGCAGATCAGTTGGGGAGGTTAATATTCGATGAATCTTTCGAAACTTAATTACCCACAGGTCTATAAGCTAATCCTTGTCATTAGAAAATGGGATGCATGTGTCTATGCTTGTCTGTGCATGTCTATGCATGTGTGAGATAGAGAAAGAGAGAGATTTACCTCTTAGCGCAGTATAAAAGGTAAAGAGCCAATGACCTATTTGTCATTAAGAGGAATGATACCAGCCCTTTTTCCATCTGAAAGGAATTGGTGGACCCCATTCTTCATCATGTGCCTTTTTGATAAATAGCCAATCCCTGGATAGCTGACCTGCCAGAACTAATGGGAGCTGTAAGTTCCAACCATTGAGCCACCACAGATTGCATTCCATCACACCCGAGTAGTACATTTGGATCACCAACAAAACATTTTTGATTAGGGATTAAGCATATAGAAGTAACAAAAGTGAAAAGGGATAACTGGAAGGTGAATAGAAGTCTTTCAAATCTTAAAAAATAATAAACATAAAAAAGGAAACAAAGCAATTATCTAACCATATTTCTTGTTTTATATACACAAGTCACATCAATTCACATCACAATTACAGACTGTTAAATAGCTAGTCGAAAGCTTTTTTGTCGACAAACTATCATTTTCCAAGTATTTACTATCAATATTGCAAAATATGTGCATATGAGTCAGAGCATAACACATACAATCATCATTGTCACTTGTTCAACGCTCTTTTTCTCCCTTTTTTTTCAAAAAATTTTCTAAACATTGTAATTGCATTTAACTTATTCTCATGGGTCTTAAGGCCAGTAAAATATCACAGTGTTGCAAAGTTGATTGGTAGAAGATGATCAAGTCGGGGGAAAATAGTTTTAAAACAACAATTCAATATCTTCCATATATGATTGCCCAATCTTGTTGAGATACCTTTGTTCTAATAACGGTTCCATTCTCTAGATGCAAACTGATAACAGATGATGAATCTTTAAAGAATTTGGTCCTGATTGACGCAACTTTGGATGAAAAGCCATTATATGTACTTTTCATGTAAAAACCAGAGAATAAATGAGCCATGGCATACAATATCCTAGAAACGTTAAAGCATCTATTGAAAATAGATTCCTAATTATATTACAAGTGATTCAGTACATTCATAGTCTGCCCAATAACAAGCATGTGCTACACAGAATGTGCAAGCATGTTGTACAACTGGGCATAAGCTAGAAAATAGTGATGTCCCAAAACTTGCACTGCATATGATAACTTAGTTATGCATGAATGGCATTCTAAAGCAATGGAAGAGCACTTTTTAAAGCATGGTCAGCCTGTGAAAATTGAGTGAAGGTTGTGCAAAAGTATAAATCACACCCAAAATTTGGTTACGCGACACCTATATCTTTTGAGGAAAGGAAAACACACACATTTTACCATCAATTTTGCTAAAAACATTTAGATAGGCTTCATACTATTTTTGGGATAAACAACTTGATGAAATCGAGAATGCAAATGCAAGAACTTCCCAAAATAACCAAGCAATTCACAAAGCAAAACAACAAATACCTGACCACAATCCTCCACAATCCCGAAAACCCCATAAGAATCTGCAAGCTCAATCCCGTGATAAGGGTGCCCTGTATTTTCATCATGGTGTACTCAAATCTCTAATACATGAACCCAACAAATAAATAGAAAATTGAGTGAAGGTTGTGCAGAAGTATAAATCACACCCCAAATTTGGTTATGCGACACCAATATATTTTGAGGGAAGGAAAAACACACACATTTTACCAAATTTTGCTATAAAAACATTCAGATAGGCTTCATAATACTTTTGGGATCAATAACTTGATGAAATTGAGATTGCAAAGGCAAGAAATTCCCAAAATAACCAAGCAATTCACAAAGCAAAACAACAAATACCGCCACAATCCTCCACAAGCCCGAAAACCCCATAAGAATCTGCAAGCTCGATCCCGCGATAAGAGCGCCATGTATTGTCCTCATAGTGTACTCAAATCTCTAATACATCAACCCAACAAATAAATCAAAAATGATTTTAGAGATTAAAAAACAGTATAAACACACTGAGAGATTTAAAATAAACCTCATATGGGTCAATAATGTAAACGAATCTGTGACTGAGAAATCGAAAGGGTCGGAAGATGAAGATAAACGACCCTCCGATCACTGTCGGAAGCCGACAGCCGAAATGGGTCTAAAGCAGCATATTGATTCCAACAACAAACATTAAGGTTTGAATAACTTTTGCCTTCTCTTCCTGCAAAATTCAAACAAAATTCCAATAAAAACAATCAGAAACAGAGAGAAATCAACTTGAGAACCCCATTTAACTAAAAAATGTTAAACTAGAGAAACCCATTTATCTCGTAAAATGTGTCGCGTAACGTAATTTCTTGTCATATATATTGATATAGAGCATGAGTAGGACTTCCAGCACTACTTTTTTTGTCAAAAAATAAGTTAAGAAAGCAAGAAGTAATTAAAATAAACGAAAGTAAAGCATTAAAATTCTTTATGCTTGAAAAGAAAACAAGTCAACACAATATTAATCACGAATCTGATTCAATTATATATTAGTTACGAATTTTCCAAAATCCAAGTAGAAGCACATAATCGTTAGCCTCATGGCATCATCAACCACAATTGATGTCCTAATTTATAAGGATTCAGTTTTCTTAGGAATTTAAATCTTAAATTCCTAAATCCTAGTATATATCACCAAATGGAATTTGTAACAGAAGTTAAGCCTCGCATGGGTCTTTATGGTTACAAATAGTCCTACAAAGCCAACGACCGTTGATGACATGCTCTATTTTTCATATAATCATAAAATTAAAAATGCCAACTTTTAAACCATGATGATATGTAGATGAACAAAGCAAAGAATTTAAAAAAAATTAAATCTCCAATCTGATTCATTTCAAACCTACAATTCATAGTTGTGCAATTGAAAAATCAAACCTTTTTCAGCTCTTCACCTTATTTATCACTACCTTGCGCTAATGAATATTTGAAAAAACAACTCATTTCCATGTTTTTCCCCACACACAAAAAAGATCATCAAGCAAATTCGACATTTCGGGTATGCTTCATTTGAATTTGGTGATATTGAAAGAAAATTCACTACACTCAAGCAAATCAGGAAGAACCCCTTTTGAAGAGAAAAAAGGATAGACCTTTTTTCGTTGGAGAGCGAGGAGTCAAATCCATCAACAACGAAGTTGGACTTGTCAATAGGCCTTCCTAATCTGCTTCACAGTGAGCGAAAGCATTCCATGGCCCCCGGCTTCAAAGCAACCGAGATGTGAGAGTTAGAACTCAAATGAGATCGATGAAACCCTAACCCAAAGTTTTTCTCAGCGGATGATGCTTGAGCGATGGTAACTGCAACGAAGAAGTAAGACCCTCGATTGATCGCACACAAAGAGTGAAGACGATGAAAATTTCTGGGTTTCGGCGATGGTGCTTAGCATCGAGAGGCCACTGCGCTTCGAATCGCTCAAGCTATTGATGATCGCCTGAGGAGAGCGTGAGTGTTGATGATCGCTTGAGTAGAGCGCATGAAGAGGGCTCCAGATGAGCTTATGGGAGAGAAGATTGCGAGCTAGGGCTTGGGAGAGAGATCGGGAGCTAGGTCGAGATGGGGCGAGGCGAGAGGGGAGAAAGAGAGGAGCAACACTTTGGAGTAGGGCCAGCCTACTAGAGTAACTTGATATTGTTTTATTTTCCTCTATCATGATCTCAAAATTGTTGAAGTTGTCTTACGTTTGCATTTTCTCCCCCTCTTCCACATAGTCAAATTCCCCCTTACTTTTAATTAACGTTTGTAAATAAAAAAGGATTATTTGGAAAAAAGCATTGACGACAAAGTACGGTGCATACCTTTTTATAATGTTGCTAACCTCTGGATATGTCAATTATGGGCCACAAGTAGCATTAGATAAGTTTTTTTGTCTCATGCACAAATGAACCGACTTTCTTCTTTTTAACCATTTCATATTAACTTCTCATGACTATCAAAAAATGGCCCTGATAGAATTTTTTTCCTCAAACTTAATGTTCTAACCATATATTTTAGCCAAATAAAAAAATTGTTCATTAGCAATAGTTAATAGTTATGGTGTCAAAATTAACATTTACAACTATTCACGAAAAAAATTTGTAATAACCATTTTTTACAACTATCCACGAAAAAAGTTGTAATAAACATTTTTTACAACTTTCAGAGAAAAATAGTTGTGGTGTCAAAATTAACCTTTACAAATATTCACGAAAAAAGTTGTAATAACCATTTTTTACAACTATCCACGAAAAAAGTTGTAACAAACATTTTTACAACTTTCAAAGGAAAAAAGTTGTGGTGTCAAAATTAACATTTACAACTATTCACGAAAAAGTTGTAATAACCATTTTTTACAACTATCCACGAAAAAGTTGTAATAACCATTTTTTACAACTTTCAGAGAGAAAAAAGTTGTGGTAAACATTTATTACAACTACCAAAATAAAAACGGTGTCCTATAAAAGTTGTAAATGACTAGTTTTGTTGTAGTGTAGCTTCCATAAAATGTAGAAAATAGCACCGAGTTCAGAAAAATCCGCAAAAATATTAGTTGAAAATGGAAGATCACCATCTTCAACTGAAATATAAGAGAAAGAAAAATTATGCCAAAAATTAAATCATTTAATAAAAAGATCCATATCTTCCAAAAAATTTAGAAAATAGACCCGAGGTCAGAATAATCCTCAAAAATGTTCGTTGGAACTAGGAGATCGCATCTTCAGCTGAAAAATAAGAAAAGACAAAATTTGGACAAAAATCATATCATTTAATAAATAGATTCCTCGCTCGCCAAGTCTGGGCAGCAACCAGATCAACGAACCAAGATTCCAAAGCTAGAACGTGCGACGATGGGCTACGACGTATCACAACGTCGTAAACGGCAAATTCACGAAGAAGAGACACCTAGGTGGGACCCACAGTAGTGCTAGGGGCCAATGGGGGACCCACAACACCTCTGGAGAACTTGGGGGCCCACGGTGGCAAGCGATGCGAAAGTTACGACGTTGCGACGAACGTCGCTCGGTCAAACCGGGCCGGTGCGAGGGGATCTGTCGGTCGGGCGCTTGGGGCGGGGGTTGCAACGAGCGGTGGTTGCAACGGAGCGGGTGATGCGGGGAATGCGGGGGAACGGGTCGGTCAGACCGAGAGAAAACAGGGGTTTTCGTCGGTCTTGCGGGGCGGCTGTGGGGCTTGGTTGCGACGAACGTCGTAAGTGAGATTTTGAGTTGTGGGGGCGGCTAGGGTTTGTTCTCTTACGAAAATAGGTTATCCTAGGGGTTGTTTATATAGGGTAGGTGGGTTGACTTGGTCTAGGGTTAAACCTATTAGAATTAGGATTTTAAAATCAATAAAACTCATTTCTCTCCCTCTCCTACTCACGCAAGGATAGGGTGCGGCCAAGATAGGGGCTAGGATTTGGGTCAAAAATGTTTTGAAGAGTTATAATCCAATAGAAATTATATTGGGTCGAAAATACTTTAAAACTTGGTATTTAAAAATATTTAAAGCTTTGCTAAAAATGTGAAATAGGTCAAATGAAATCCGAAAATTGTGAAATAAATATTGGGGTGATCGGGACGACGAGAGAAAGAAAACTAAGAAGACGGATCGCAATTTTGACGTCTGGTGATGAAACTAAAAATAGAAACGTCTCGCGTCAAAAGTGAAAATCACAACGTCTCTTCGAATAAGATCAAATCGTGGGAGAACGACCCGAGAAATGTCGTTCCAAAATAGTGCCACAATTTAATACTCTCAGAGACGTTCACAATGACATATTACACCAAAGTGTTCACAAACAAACAGAGTCTAAAATAAATACGTGCACGGTCAAAAGCACGTGCACGAACAAAGTACGATCGGAAAGCGACCGTTACATCCTCCCCACCTTAGAAATGATTCCGTCCTCGGAATCAACATCAAGCACTAATCGGGAAGAGGTGCGGGAAGTGCTCTCTCATATCATCCTCACGCTCCCAGGTGGACTCCCCAGGGGAACCATGACGCCACTGCACTCGAACCAAGTCGACTGTCTTATTCCTCAGCTGCTTCTGCCGTCGATCCAGAATCTCAACTAGCTACTGATCATAAGACAGATCCGGACGAACCGTGATCTCCGAGAAATCCACAGCATGGGACGGGTCACTAACATATCGACGTAACTGAGATACGTGAAATACGTCGTGAACTCCCTCCAGCGACGGTGGCAACGCCAAGCGATAAGCCACCGCTCCAACTCTCTCCAGAACGTCAAACGGCCCAATGTACCTCGGACTCAGCTTGCCTCTCTTCCCAAATCGGATGACTCCGCGGTTTGAAGAAATCTTCAGAAAGACATGATCTCCAGGCTGAAACTCCAAAGGCCTCCGTTTAGCATCTGCCCAATGCTTGAAACGGTCTTGCGCAATCCTCAGCTTCTCCCAAATGTTTCTCACAACATCCATGGCCTCCACAATCATCTCTGTTTCTAACAGCTCCCGATCTCCAATGTCATCCCAGCTCAGTGGCGATCGACATTTCTTCCCATATAGCGCGGCGAAAGGCGCCATACCAATACTCGCCTGGTAGCTGTTATTGTAGGCAAACTCCACATGATGGAGATGATCCTCCCAAGATCCCTTGAAGTCCAACATGCACGTCCTCAGCATGTCCTCCAAAATCTGAATCGTCCTCTCGGACTGGCCATCTGTCTGCGGATGATACGCCGTGCTGAAACTCAGACTCGTACCCAGACTCTTCTGCAGACTCTGCCAAAACTGAGACGTGAATCTCGTGTCGCTGTCTGACACGATACTCACGGGGACTCTGTGAAGCCGTACGATCTCCTGCACGATTCACGTTACATCACTATCTAAACTAGGGAAAGAAAATAAAACGGAGAGTAAAAGAATTTACCTCCATATATCTCCTCGCTAGCGTCTCAGTAGACTGTCCTACTCGGAAGGGAATAAAGTGCACGAATTTGGTCAATCGGTCTACGATCACCCAAATTGCATCATTCTGCTTCGGACTCCGAGGTAGTCCAGTCACGAAATCCATAGTGATGTGCTGCCACTTCCACTCCGGAATCGGAAGCGGTTGTAGTAACCCTGCCATACGCTGATGCTCTACCTTTACCTGCTGGCATACCAAACACTTGGCGACACTCCGAGCCACACTCCTCTTCATACCATGCCACCAATAGTTCAGACGAAGATCCTTGTACATCTTGGTGCCACCAGGATGTACAGAATACGGCGAACTGTGTGCCTCCACCAATAATTCCTCTCTGATATCTCCAGCTGGCACACACAAGATGGCTCCAAATCTCAACGAACCATCCTCATGAATCAAGAAGTCAGTCCGCAGACCGGCTTCCACCTGCTCCCGAATCTTACCCGCTTAGCATCTCCAGCCTGTCCAGCCTTGGTCCTATCCACGATCGTCGACTGTATCTGCATACTCATCAACGAAGAAGTCTCTCGAGGAAGAATAATCTCAATACCAGACTCGCAAAAATCCTGCTGCAATCTCCACTGTGAAGTCAACATCATCACAGCTGGAAGTCTGCTCAGCGCATCTGGAACCACATTCACCTTGCCGGGGTGATACTGCAAATCAATCTCATAATCTGCCATGAGCTCTAACCATCGACGCTGTCGCATGTTGAGCTCCTTCTGAGTAAAAATGTACTTCAAGCTTTTGTGATCAGTGAAGATCTTCACCTTCTCACTCAGCATGAAGTGCCTCCAAATCTTAAGCGCAAATACGACCGCAGCCAACTCCAAGTCGTGTGTCGGGTAATTCTTCTCATGAGCCTTGAGCCGACGAGAAGCATACACAACCACGTGCCCATGCTGATGCAACACACAACCAAGACCCTTGCTAGAAGCATCGAAAAAGATCTCGAATCCTCCACTCCGATCAGGCACAACAAGAACAGGGGCAGTCGTCAATCTCTCCTTCAGAATATCAAAAGCCTTCCCACAATCATCAGACCAAACAAATGGTACATCCTTCCACGTCAGTCTGGTCATCGGCTCAGCAATTCGAGAAAAGTCCTTAATGAAACACCGATAATAACCTGCAAGCCCAAGGAAACTCCGGATCTCAGACGCTGACTACGGAACAGGCCACTCTCTGATAGCCTTAATCTTCTCGGGATCCACTGAAATTCCAGCACCTGACACCACATGCCCGAGAAAAGTAACTCTATCCAGCCAAAAATCACACTTGGAATACTTAGCATACAAACGATGCTTCCTCAAAATCTCCAACACTGTCCTCAAGTGCGATGCATGCTCTTCCTCCGACTTTGAATAGATCAGGATGTCGTCAATAAAGATAACGACAAACTTGTCTAGAAAGTCGTAAAAGATCAGATTCATCAGGTTCATAAAAACTACGGGTGCGTTGGTTACACCGAAAGGCATAACCACGAACTCGTAGTGACCATACTTCGTCCTGAATGATGTTTTCGTGATATCTTCCTTCTTCACCTTGAGCTAATGATAACCACTCCTCAGATCCAACTTAGAGAACACCCACGAACCTCCAAGCTGATCAAAAATGTCATCTATACGAGACAATGGATATTTATTCTTGATGGTCACAACATTCAGATCCCTGTAGTCCACACACATGCGACGCGAACCATCCTTCTTCTTCACCAGCAACACCGGTGCTCCCCACGGAGACACACTAGGATTAATATAACCCTTCTGCAAAAGCTCATCCAGCTGCCTACGCAACTCCTCCAACTCTGCTGGAGCCATACGATACGGCGCCTTCGAAATAGGCTACGCTCCCGGAATAAGATCGATCGAAAACTCGAGAGCTCGATCGGGCGGTAGTCCAGACATCTCCTCGGGGAAGACATCGTCGAATTCACGCATCACAGCTGGTCTACTCTGCTCCATCTACAAAGCAACAATCTCCACCGGCTTGGCCCGTAACCTGACAGGGCCAAGCGAACTGCTACCCCGACTGAACTCAAACACTGGATGTCCTGGGATCTCGAACACCACCTTCTTCCTCCGACAATCGATCGTAGCATAGAAACTCGCTAGCCAATCCATCCCAAGCACTGCATCGTAGTTGATGATGTCGTGGACAATAAAATTAGCGTAAAGCTCATGTCCACAGACCACCAAAGGGCAAGAATTGCAACCACGATGCACCGAGATCACGCCATTTCCTGTAACGATGTTCCAACTCTTGGGAAGAGGGGATGTCGTCAAGGAGTGCTTCTCCACGAAGCTCCGGGATATAATGCACATCGATGCACCTGAGTCAAAGAGGACTCATGCAGGAAATGTGCAAACCAAAATCACACCTAACAAACAATCTAACAATCAAACTCTATTCTACCAAACAATCATATGCAATCAACCAAACATAAGCTAACAACCAAAGCTAACTAAGGAAGGAAACAACTAGACTGAGAGTTACCTGTGATAACCTCATCCACAGTCTCGCTCTCCACTGCCGTCATCAGAAAAGCCTGCCTCCTCGGCTGCATGGCCTGCTGAAAAGCCTGCCTCTGTGGAACGAGGGCTGCTCCACGTCCTGCAGGTACAGGTGCTCTCTGCTGCAACGGCTGTGCTGCAACCGGTTCCTTCCAAGGCTGTTTAGACTTCGGGCACTCCTTCATAGTATGAGTAGGATCTCCACAAATCAGGCACTGTCCCAACATCCTCCTACACTATTCCTTGACATGCCCGGTCTTGCCACAGAAATGGCAAGTCTTCTGAGTAGGCCCACCTGGCCTCTTGAACTGCACTGGCTGATTAGGCTTGAACCCAGGCCTAACCACTCCTCTGACATGCTCCATAGGCCTCTTCCCAGCTCCAAAAATCTGTCCTCTCTTCTGCCTCGCAATCAGCTCCTGTCTCCGAGCAGCTACCAGCAACTTCTGATATGACTCCAAATCTGACGAAGACATCAGGCTCTGCAAGTCTAGGGAAAGGCCCTGTAGAAACCTCTGAGCTTTCTCCTCAGCATCCTCCACCATCTTCGGTGCGAAGCGACTCAGCCTGGTGAACTCCTGATGGTACTGGTCCACCGTCAGATTTCCCTGCTTCAGCTCAATGAAGCGCTGCAACATCTCCCTTCTGGCAGCCTTCGAAAAGTACTCCTCATCGAACCTGGACTTGAAAGTAGCCCAAGGTATAGGACTCACTAACAACTCCTCTTCTGCATCCCACCAGTTGTGGGCATTATCCTTGAGCTACTTCTTCACCAACTCAACCCATCCAGTCGGGTTGATTTTCGACATCTTCAGATTATCCTCAGTATTTCTGATCCACTCCTCAGCAGCCAACGGTCCTTCAGATCCATCAAAGTAAGTCAGGCCCAGCTCCCGAAACTGCTTCGCTCATGGCTCAAAGTGAGGGGCATTCTGGGTATTCTGAAGCATACCCTGCTGCACCTGCATCATCTGATGCATCATCCTTATGATATCAGCATTGGTGGGCTCTCTATCTGGCACCTTAACACGATTGGGCCCACCACCAGCTCGGGTCTGTCGTCTTCCAGCCATCTAATGACATAGAAAACGAACAAAAATATTAGACTCAAAGCTTGTGACTTGGATGTTGTAATTTATTTACTGGACATTCTGTTATTATCGTTGTTCCGATAATTCGTAGTTGCAAGAGGAGACCTGCATGGGCCACCAACAAAACCTGTCACGCCCCGCTTCCCAAAAATATGGAGGCGAGGCGTGAGTAGGTCCGCTCAGACTTGAAGCTGCAAAGCTGCAAGTCCGATAAGCGTTAATTAACTTTAAATGGCAGGTCCTTGCAATTGCGATACGAAACAAAGATAATAATAAAGGACATGAGACAAAAATAAATCTCAGAATATCCATAAAAATAAGTTCCAACATCGCAGAAAAAGCCACTAGGCTAAAAGAAAAGAGTCTAAAAAGGCCCCAGCATGGCCAACAAAAGTACAACGTACAGAAAACAAAGTAATGGTGCTACGCACCGACAACTAACTGCAACCTAAAGCAAATCAACTCAGAACAGTCTCTAAAACTGGTCACCGGTGTCCACCAACTCCTCGTCAAACGTAGGCTCCGGCTCAGAGTCAGCAAACACATCGTCCTCAGATACGGTCTCTGGCTCAGGGTCTAACATGTGACACCTAAAAGAGCAAGGGGCACATGTCAGCAAGTCTACAAGAGACTTGTGCAAGGAAACTGAAAGTAAAGGTAAAGCAACCTAGCAGTTCTAGCATGATGCAATGACATGGCAGATATAGCATGAGTGCAACAAGTAAAGTAAAGTACAAGTATGGCATGGCAATTGGCATTTAAAACATGGCATGGATATCAATTTTGCAGGAACAAACACAAGAACAAGTACAAGTCTAGTAAGCACGTCGTGCACAGAGATTACGCCTTTTGGCTAGAGTGGCTGCACGGGCCAACTCCTAAGCTCAAGTGATCGCTTATCCCTACTCCTCCACGTGTATCGGGCATTGGCTTTTGACCAACACATGAAGCCCACTTCTGGATCACGAGCCAGGAAGTGTTTTTCAATATGGCATAGGGGTGCACCTAGCCTGAACAAGGAAGTACAAGTATTGTAGCATGTGCTACGAATGCAACATTCAACTTGGATGACATGTAAGATGCAATGCATGGTAGATAATAGTTTAAGTGCGTACAGATAAGGAATTTAAACGTGGCAGGCAACAATGCATGATTGACATGGCAGGGTGACAGATCTAGCTTCGTTGTCAAGCTAGCTCTTAAAGTTGCGTTTATACAGCTATCATTTCACTGTCTAGTCTCTTTTACGCTAAAAACAAGGAAGTGGCTTAAAACATGGCCCTAAGCAAAAGTTGGCAAGTTTCACTTGCCTGCAAGTCACACGTCTGAAAAACACCGTCCAAAAGAGTCCAAAGTCAAAATTAACCTACGTGCACATGTCCACCAGCCTACAGTCCCATATTATTAATATTGATTAGTGAATTTAAAACACTTTAAAAACATCGATTTTAGTCTTGATTAACAGGCAATAGGTTGGGGGTCCTAGGGGTGCAAAGCGTTACCTCAACACGACGCGAAAGCTACACTGGCGTCGGGTAGCGACGCCAGGGGTTGGAATATAAGAACGCACTCCTAGTCCAGATTCCAAAATAGATTCCTCGCTCGCCAAGTCTGGACAGCAACCCGATCAACGAACCAAGATTCCAAAGCTAGAACGTGCGACGACAGGCTACAACGTATCGTAACGTCGTAAACGGCAAATTCACGAAGAAGAGACACCTAGGTGGGACCCACAGTAGTGCTAGGGGCCAATGGGGGACCCACAACACCTCTAGAGAACTTGGGGGCCCACGGTGGCAAGCGATACGCAAGTTGCGACGTTGCGACGAACGTCACTCGGTCAGACCGGGCCGGTGCGAGGGGATCTGTCGGTCGGGTGCTTGGGGCGGGGGTTGCAACGAGCGGGGGTTGCAACAGAGCGGGTGATGCAGGTGATGCGGGGGAACGGGTCAGTCAGACCGAGAAAAAACATGGGTTTTCGTTGGTCGTGCGGGGCGGATGCGGGGCTTGGTTGCGACGAACGTCGTAAGTGAGATTTTGAGTTGTGGGGGCGGCTAGGGTTTGTTCTCTTGTGAAAATAGGTTATCCTATGGGTTGTTTATATAGGGTAGGTGGGTTGACTTGGTCTAGGGTTAAACCTATTAGAAGTAGGATTTTAAAATCAATAAAACTCATTTCTCTCCCTCTCCTACTCACGCAAGGATAGGGTGCGGCCAAGATAGGGGCTAGGATTTGGGTCAAAAATGTTTTGAAGAGTTATAATCCAATAGAAATTATATTGGGCCAAAAATACTTTAAAACTTAGTATTTAAAAATATTTAAAGCTTTGCTAAAAATGTGAAATAGGTCAAATGAAATCCGAAAATTGTGAAATAAATATTGGGGTGATCGGGACGACGAGAGAAAGAAAACTAAGAAGACGGATCTCAATTTTGACGTCGGGTGACGAAACTAAAAATAGAAACATCTCGCGTCAAAAGTGAAAATCACGTCTCTTCGAATAAGATCAAATCGTGGGAGAACGACCCGAGAAATGTTGTTCCAAAATAGTGCCACAATTTAATACTCTCAGAGATGTTCACAACAACATATCACACCAAAGTGTTCACAAACAAACAGAGTCTAAAATAAATACGTGCACGGTCAAAAGCACGTGCACGAACAACGTACGATCGGAAAGCGACCGTTACACTTAGCTTAATTTCTTATTAATTCATTCAGTCGACTGACTTCTGTTCATCAGTCGACTGTCTACTGTAATGATGGTTCGCTACTTCGATCTGAGCCATCGATTCTTTGATCCAACGGCCCAGACTTTCCCCTCTTTCATATAAGCGTCGAGACGGTTCTTTTTCCCCACGTCATTTCTCTCTCCTCCGATTGAAACGTATCGACTTCCCGCTCTTTTCCTCAACCGTCGCCGTCGATCTCCTCCTCCCCGCAAGTCGATTGCTTCGTCGTTGCATCTTCGTATCTTCTCGAATTGGTTTCTCTCTCTCTCTCTCTCTCAAGTCGTGCGATTATTGTCTTTTGATTTCATCGCATGTCGTTTCTCTCTCTCCTTCGATTGACTGACTCCATGGCACCCAAGACCAAGGGTAAGGGGAAGATCATGGTCTCTAAGAAACCTAGGGCTCCTAGGAAACCTATAGCCAAGACCAAGAAGCCCTACAAAGCCCGTACCAAACAAGCCGTTTCTCCCTCGCTTTCTGCCTCACAGAGATATTCTCCTTCTGGGTCTTCTTCTTCCGACGCTCAGCCCCCGATCAAGCGTCAGCGCAAGCACATTGGTGTTCGCATTAATGAGCTTGTTGCTAAGGCCCCTCATCACTCTTCTTCTGCTTCGAGTTCTGGAGAAGAGTCTCTCGTAGTGCCCCCTTCTGATCCCCTTGTTCCAATTTGCCGAGATGACCTTTGCTTGGCAAAGTTCCACTCTCTCTTAGGGATCAAACTTCTTAGGGAGAGATACATTGCTTTTCTCTCCTTTACTACTGAGAGACTTTCTGACATCTTATCTGCTACTTACTTGGCCGATCTTTTTCGCTTCTCTCAGAGCGAATCTCCTAGAACTTACCCATTTTTGGTTAAGCTATTCTATGCTAACCGTGTTTGCGGTGAGTATTCGACCTCCGGTGTCCTTGATACCGTTGTCCAGGGAACCAACATTCAGATTGACCCCACACTCTTAGGGACCATTCTTAGGATTCCCTCTATCAGTTCTCTCCCTTCAGACATTTCCATTTCCGATATTGACGAGCTTGACCCCCTCTGTCCTCTAGGATATGTTTCGTGAGGTACCATTAGCCCTGGATTCTGGTATTAGGTCATCTATGTTTTTGGCTAGAGGTTGGGCAGTTCACCTAGTGGTGAAGTCCAACATCCTGCCGAGGTATGGATCATTTGACCAACCTTCCCAGGATATTCTGAGGTGCATGTATGCTATCTTTTTCGGCATGCCCGTGAACTGGGCCGGTGTCATCCTTGACCGGATGGACAAGGTCGAGTTTACTTCCTCCTCCGCTCACATTCCTTACGGTGGCCTTCTTACGCTTGTTTTCCGTCATTTTGGGATTGACCTCTCTCCTTACGAGCCCATGCCTTTTGCTCCTCTCCTTGATGCTTCTACGAAGTCGAAGTTCTCTTCGGCTCAGCAGTCTGCATCATAGAAGAGGAAATCTGTTTCAGTCCCATCCTCTTCCACTGTTCCTTCAGCCGACTAGCCCTCTACATCTGCTCCTTCAGCTTTTGACACCCTCCTTGAGATGGTGTCTGGTCTTTACGAGTTGGCCTTTATATCTTTCTAGCATCAGGGAATACCCTTCCCTGAGCATCTGAGACGCTTTATTCCTCCTCTGCCTCATGAGCCTCCTCAGCCCATCGTCACTGATGTTGCTGGTGATGCTGGTGATGTTGTTGCTGATGCTTCTACTAATGCTGCTACCGCCGTTGCTGCTGTTGACCCTCCTCCAGAGGATACCCCTGCTGTCACAGATCCTCCTTCTTCCTCTACAGCACCTGGCGACACTCACTCCTAGATGTTGTTTAAGTTTTTGAGTGGTATTAGTTGCAGTTTTATGTTGATGATGTTTGGATATTTTGTTGATGATGTATGATGGTATCATGGTATTTTTTTGGATCATGATGTATATTTTTTTGTGTTGGACATGTTGATGTCCACATGCCTTGTACTCATCTTTTGCTATACATATATATAGGATATTGCAGTTTCAATCTTATGTCACACCATGTATAATTGATTATCTTATCTGTGCTTAATTGTGATATTGTCTCCATGAATGATATAATCTCTCCGGATGTGATTTTGAGACAATTTGGATTGGATATTGGATTCTTCATGATATCTATGATGTGATACATTTTTGAAACTATTTTTTTTTCGAATATCTAAAATGTTGATATTGGACTTTCATTCCTCTATTCACATAAGTATTTGATGTGATTTTATGAGTTTTGATTCTTTATATCTTTATACTCCTTGATTATTGTTAGTTCGTATTTAGCACGATTATTGTTGTTGTTATTTGCTCCCACCTTTTTGGATAATGCCATAGGGGGAGAGAAATAAACATACAAGATTCATAATGAATGTGCTAAGTATGTTCTAACACCTTGAATCTAAGATTGAAGTTGCCTTAGATTTAGGGGGAGTAAGATTACAATGAATAGGGATTTTTATTCCTAGATTTCTTGAATTTAAATCATGCATATCTTACTCATTTGCTTCAATTGATATATAGATGCCATAATATTTGTTGACTAACTTGATTCGTATCTATGTAGGGGGAGTAAGTTTTCATTACGCACAATTATTTATGTTTTTGTTTATGTTTGTTTGTCATCATCAAAAAGGGGGAGAATGTTGAGTATTGGACTTCTCCCTACATGGTGTTTATGATGAGCAAACATAAATACTTATGACTAATCCCCTATTTTGCAGTTAATCCATTGCCTAAGCTAATTCTGAAGATCTTCTAGCAATGGATGACTCTCAAAGTTCATTGAAGGCAAATGACATGGATTGGATGATCGTAGATGTTGATTGAAGCTCCATGAAGACTTCAAGCTCATACGATGGAAAGAAGAGATTATTCGTCAATGTAATTTTCTTTTATCTCTTCTAGTATGTAGCTTAGAAGTAGAACATTGATGGAGTACTCACACACATCTGCATTTCTGTCTTAGGGCATCATTAGACCAATTGTCATTAGACCCCAATTCATTTCCTTAGTGATTGTGCTTGGATTGTTTATAACAGTCGACTGCTGAATGTTTTACAGTCATCTGTCTCAAAAACAGTCGACTGTGTTTTGTTCTACAGTCGCCTGTTATGCACAAACTTTTACAATCTAGTTTTGGGCATCTTTGTTTATTTCGCACAGGCAATTGATGAACGATTCACAGGCGCCTGTCCAAGTGACAGTCAACTGTGTTTTGTAAATCAGTCGCCTGTCTATCCTTTGCCTAAACTTGGTTGATCTGTCTCTTACGGCTAGTCGACTAATGTTGAATATACAGTCGACTGTCCCTTGGATCAGTCGACTATATATGCTGCAACAGTAGTCTGTCTGTGAGCCAATTTATTGACTCAGCTCTCTGGAAATTCTCAGGGTATTTGACAGTCGTCTGTATAAGGATTTACAATCGCCTGTTATGATTAACAGTCGACTGTGGTATCCTCATCAGTCGGCTGTCCTGTTATCTTACAAGATTTCCAGATTTCTTCAACTTACCATTCTCTCGGCCAGTCGCCTGTAGAAGAATTTACAGTCGCCTGTTGGTTTAACAGTCGACTGTCTTTGCTTCATCAGTCGACTGTCCACGTTATGATTTCTCACCTACCCTTACTGACTGTGCAACAATCGACTGTGGTTTCTTCAACAGTCGACTGTCGCGAGTTCAGATTCCCGTTGAGATTTTTCTCACGGATTCCAAAGGGGGTTTTGCCTAAACTGTTTTGTGGATTTGAGAAACCTATAAATGGGGCTTCTACTGTTCCATTGAGAGGTGACCAATTCTTCCAAGTTTTCTCTCAAGCTTTCATTCTAAGATCAAAGCTCTCAAATCCAAAGCCCTAAGAATTCCTAATCTTTGATCTCTTGCTCTCCAACCTAGAACCAAAGAGTTATCTTCTAGGCATTTGGTGCAGTCAAGAGAAAGGGCTTTCTACTCTCTTCCAAGAGGATCTTCAACACACATCACACTTCTCCTTCAAGTTCTACTTCAAGGCATAGGTGATTGTAAGTGTTGCTTTCATATTTCATTAATTTCGTTAATTGAATTTTGCTCTCGGGTTGTAAGAGCGGTTTGCTTGCTTCCAAGTTGTGGGAGTCAATGACATCGATTGTATTCGATTTCACTTGTATGGTTGCTACAAATGGGTGTTAAGGAAACCTCAAGTTAGGGTTCTAACTTGAGTATCTGGAGGTATCCGTGTGGAAGGGACGTAGGATTACCATGAACAAGTCGGGAAGTGACTTGGGTAATCTGAACCATTGAAACATCTCTGCATTTGCGTGTGTTTCATTTTGGGTTATTTTCAATTCCGCACTACTTTGTTGGATTGCATTTATTTGGCGTAAATTCCTTTTAAATTTGCATAAACACTATTCAACCCCCCTTCTAGTGTTTTCCCCCATAGACAGGATCCTTACAAAAATAAGATAAAAAATTAAGATAAAAAATCATATCATTTAATATAAATATTCTTATCTTCCAGAAAATGTAGAAAATAACACCAAGCTCAAAAAAATACGCAAAAATGTCCGTTGGAACCGAGATATCGACATCTTCAATTGAAAAATAAGAGAAGACATAATAAGGCCAAAATATTATATCATTTAGTAAAGTGATACATATCTACCAAAAATGTGGAAAATAGACATGAGTTCAGAAAATCCGCAAAAATATCTGTTGGAATCGTAAGATCGCCATCTTCAACTAGAATATAAGAGAAGGCAAAAATTAGGCAAAAAATAATATCATTTAATGAAAAGATCGACTTCTTTAACTGGAAAATAAGGGAAAACAAATTTAGGCTATAAAAACCATATCAATTAATAAAAATATCCATATTTTTCATAAAATGTAGAAATAGCACCAAGCCCAGAAAATGATATATAAAAAGTCTTATCAGTTGAAGATGGCGATATCCCGGTTACTACAGACATTTTTATAGATGAAGATGGTGATTTCCCAGTTCCAAATTTTGTCTTCTATTATATTTCAGTTGAAGATGGCGATTCCCGGTTTGAACGGACATTTTTGGCCCAATTTTGTCTTCTCTAACATTATTTACTAAAACAATCCACATCTTCAAGAAAATATGAAAAATAGCCCGGATTTTAGAAAAATCCGCAAAAATGTTCGTTGGAACCGGGAGATCGCCATCTTCTTTTGAAATATAGGAGAGACAAAATAAGGCAAAAAAATCATATCATTTGATAAAATGATCACCATCGTCAACTGGAAAATAAGAGAAGACAAAATTAGGCAACAAAAATCATATAAATTTATATAAAGATCGTTATCTTCCAAAAAAAGAAAATAGCCCCGAGCTCAGAAAAATACGCAAAAATTCCATTAGAACCGAGGGATCGCCATCTTCAACTGAAAAATAAGCGAAAACAAAAATAGGCTATAAAAATCATATCATTTAATATAAAGATCAGTATCTTACAGAAAATATAAAAAATTGCCCGGAGCTCAGAAAAATCCGCAAAAATGTCCATTAGAACCGGAAGATCGCCATATTTAACGAAAAAAATAAGAGAAGACAAAATTAGTCCAAAAATTCATATCATTTAATAAAAAGATACATATCTTCCAAAAAATAGCTCCGAGCTAAAATAATCCGAAAAATGTCCATTGGAACCAGGAGATCGCCATCTTTAACTGATAAATAAGAGAATACAAAATTAGGCTACAAAAATCATATCATTTGATAAAAACATTTTATCTACAATAAAATGTAGAAAATAGCCCCGACCTCAGAAAAATCCGTAAAAATGTCTGTAGGAACCGGGAGATCACCATATTCAACTGAAAAATAAAAGAAGAGAAACTTAGGCTATAAAAATCATATCATTTAATAAAAAGATCCATATCTACCCGAAAATATAGAAAAAAGTTTCGAGCTAAGAAAAATCTGCAAAAAATATCCGTTGGAACCAGGAGATCGCCATGTACAACTGAAAAATAAGAGAAGACAAAATTAGGCTACAAAAATCATATTATTTAATAAAAAGATTCATATCTTCAATAAAATGTAAAAAGATTGCCCTGAGCTCAGAAAAATCCGCAAAACTGTCCGTCAGGAGATCGTCATCTTCAACTGAAAAATAAGAGAATAAAAATTGGGCCATAAAATCATATCTTTTGATATAATATCCATATCTTCAATAAAATGTATAAATTTGCTCGGAACACAAAAAATCCGCAAAAAATGTCCGTTGGAACCGGGGGATCGCCATTTTCAACTTAAAATAAGAGAAGAAAAAATTTGACCTTAAAATCATTTCATTTAAAATAAAGATCCATATTTTTCAGAAAATGTCGAAAATAGCCCATTGCTAGAAAAATAACGCAAAAATATCAGTTGGAACCGGGAGATGGGCATCTGTAATATGAAAATAAGAGAAGACAAAATAAGGCCAAAAAATCATATCATTTAATAAAACGATCCATATCTTCCAGACAATGTGGAAATTAGACTGGAGCTAAGAAAAATCCACAAAAATGTATGTCGAAATTAGGAGATCACCAACTTCAACTGAAAAATTAGAGAAGGCAAAACTAGCCCAAAAAATCATATCATTTAATAAAAAGATCTATCTTTCAGAAAATACAGAATATAACCACGAGCTCGGAAAAATCCACAAAAAATGTCTGATGAAACCGGGAGATCGCCATCTTCAACTTAAAAATAAGAGACGGCAAAATTAGGCCTTAAAAATCATATCATTTAATATAAAGATTCATATCTTACAGAAAATTTAGAAAATGGCCCGTAGTGCAGGAAAATCATCAAAAGTGTCCGTTGGAACCGAGAGATCGCAGTCTTCAACTAAAAAAATAAATAGAAGACAAAATTAGGCCAAAAATCATATCATTTAATCAAAAGATCCATATCTTTCAGAAAATGTTGAAAAAATCCGCAAAAATGTCGGTTAGAACCAGAAGATCACGATCTTCAACTAAAAAAATAAGATAAGCCAAACTGATGTTATAAAAATCATATCATTTAATGAAAAGATCAATTTCTTAAATAAAATGTAGAAAATAGCTCCGAGCTCAAAAAATCCACAAAAATGTCCGTTGGAACCGTGAGATTGCAATGTTTAACTAAAAAAATAAGAGAAGTCAAAATTTTGCCAAAAATCATATCATTTGATAAAAAGATCAATGTCTTTTCAAAAATGTAGAAAATAATCTCACGGTCAGAAATCTTAGAAAAATTCCTAAAATGTCTGTTGGAACCGGGAGATTTGCCATCTTCGACAGAAAAATAAAAGAAGACAAAATTAGGTTATAAAAATCATAAGATTTAATAAAAAGATTCATATCTTACATAAAATGTAGAAATTATCGCGTAGCTTAGAAAAATCCGGCAAAAATGTCCGTTGAAACCGGTAGATCGACATCTTCAATGAAACAATAAGAGAAGACCAAACAAGGCCAAAAAATATATCTTTTAATAAAAAGATACATATCTTCGAGAAAATGTAGAAAAATAGCCCCGAGCTCAGAACAATCAGCAAAAATGTCTGTTGGAATCGAAAGATCGTCATCTTCAACTGAAAAATAAGAGAAGACAAAATTCGACTACGAAAAGCATATCATTTGTTAAAAATATCCATTTATTCAATAAAATGAAGAAAATAACACCGAGCTCAGAAAAATCAGCAAAAATTTCTGTTATAACTGGGAGATCGCCATCTTTAACTGAAAAATAAGGGAAAAGAAAATTAGGCTATAAAAATCCTATCATTTAATATTAAGATAATATCTAGCAAAAAATATAAAAAATTGCCTATAGATCAGAAAAATCCGCAAAAATGTCTGTTGGAACCATGAGATCACCATCTTCATCCCAAAAAAATAAGAGAAGGCAAAATTAGGCCAAAAATCATATCGTTTAATAAAAAGAAACGTATCTTCCAGAAAATGTAGAAAATCGCCCCGAGGTCAAAAAAATCCGCAAAAATATCCTTTGGAACATGGAGATCATCATCTTCAACTGAAAAATATGTGAAGACAAACATGGTTATAAAAAGGTCAGAAAAATAGCCCCGAGCTCAGAAAAATACGCAAATTACACAGAGCTCAGAAAAATTCGCAAAAAGGTCCGTTGGAACCAGGAGATCGCCATATTCAACGAAAAAATAAGAGAAGAAAAATTAGGCAATAAAAATCATATCATTTAATAAAAAGTAAATATCTTAAATAAACTGTAGAAAAATAGCCCCGAGCTCAGAAAAATAATCAAAAATGTTTGTTGGAACCAAGCGAGTGCCATATACAACATAGAAATAAGAGAACACAAAATTAGGCCAAAAAATCTTATAATTTAATAAAAAGATCTGTATCTTCCCGAAAATATAGGAAAATAGCACCGAGCTCAGAAAAAACAAAACTGTCTGTTGGAACCGGAAGATCACCAACTTCAACTGAAAAATAAGAGAAGACAAAATTTGGCTATAAAAATCTTATCATTTAATATAAAGATTCATATTTTACAAAAAATGTAGAAAATAGGCCGTAGCACAGAAAAATCTGCAAAAATGTCTGTTGGAACCCGGAGTTTACCATCTTCAACGGAAAAAAATAAGAGAAGACAAAATTAGGACATAAAAATCATATCATTTAATATAAAGATTCATATGTTATAGAAAATGTAGAAAATAGACAGGAGGTTAAAAATCGGCAAAAATTTCTGTTGGAACTGGGAGATCGACATTTTGAACTAAAAATAAGAGAAGACAAAATTAGGTGATAAAAATCATACCATTTATAAAAAGATACATATCTTCAATAAACTGTAAAAATTCCCGAGCTCAGAAAAATTCGCAAAAATGTCCGTTGGAACCAGGACATCGCCATCTTCAACAAAAAAATAAGAGAAGACAAAATAAGGCCAAAAATCATATGATTTAATTAAATGATCCATATTGTTTAGAAAATGTAGAAAATAGCCCAGATCTTAGAAAAATCGTCAAAAATTTCTGTTGGAAACGGAAGATCGTCATCTTCAATTGAAAAATAAGAGAAGACAAAATTAGGCTATATAAATTATATCATTTAATATAAAGATCAATGCCTTGCAGAAAATGTAGAAAATTACCGGGAGCTATGAAAAATTTGCAAAAAGGTCCGTCGGAACCAGGAGATCGCCATATTTAACGAAAAAAATAAGAGAATACAAAATTAGTCCCTAAAATAATTTATTTAATAAAAAGATCCTCATCTTCTAGAAAATATAAAAAATAGGCTCGATGTTAGAAAAATCCGCAAAATGTCCATTGGAACCAGGAGATCGCCATCTTCAATAAAAAATTAAGACAATACAAACTTAGGCTATAAAAATAATCATTTGATAAAAAGATCCATATCCTCAATTAATTGTATAAAACAGCCCAGAGCTCAAAAAAAATCTGCAAAAATGTCTCAGTTAGAAACAGGAGATAGCCATCTTCAACTTAAAAGTAAGAGAAGACAAACTTAGGCTATAAAAAGCATATGAATTATTAAAAAGATCCTTATCTTACATAAAATATAGAAAATAGCCACCAGCTCAGAAAAATCCGCAAAAATGTTTGTAGGATCCGGGAGATCGCCATCTCAACTGAAAAATAACACAGGACAAACTTAGCCTATAAAAATCATATCATTTAATAAAAAGAGCCATATGTTTCATAAATGTAGAAAATAGTTTGAAGCACAGAAAAATCTGCAAAAATATCCATTGAAACTGGAAGATCGCCATCTTCAACTGAAAAATAAGAGGAGACAAAATTAGGCCAAAAATCATATCCTTTAAAAAAAGATTCATATGTTTCATAAAATGTAGAAAATAGCACTGAGCTGTGAAAAATCCGTAAAAATATCCGTTGGAATCGAGAGATCGACATCTTCAACTGAAAAAAGAGAAGACAACATTAGGCCAAAAAATAATATCATTTAATAAAAAATACATATCTTACATAAAAGGTAGAAAAATAGTCCCAAGCAAAGAAAAGTATGCAAAAATGTCCCTTGGAACTGGTAGATCACCATCTTCATCTGAAAAAATAAGAGAAGAAAAATGTAGGCAATAAAAATCATCTCATTTAATAAAAGATATTTGTCTTCCATAAAATGTAAAAGATAGCACCTAGGTCAAAAAAAATCCGCAAAAATATCTATTAGAACCGAGAGATCACCATCTTTAACTTAAAAATAAGAGAAGGAAACATTAGGCCAAAAATCAAATTATTTAATAAAAAGATCATATCTTCCAGAAAAATAAGAAAATAGCCCAGAGGTCAGAATAATCTGAAAAAATGTTCGTTGAAATCGGGAGATCGCCATCTGCAGCTGAAAAATAAGAGAAGACAAAATTTGGCCAAAAATCATATCATTTAATAAAAAGATCCATAAATTCCCAAAAATTTAGAAAAATAGCCCCGAGCTTAGAAAAATCTGCAAAAATGGCTATTGGAACTGTGAGATGGCCATCTTTAGCTAAAAATAAGAGAAGACAAAATTATGCTATGAAAATCATATCATTTAATATAAAGATCCATATCTTATAGACAATGTAGAAAATATCACGGAGCACAAAAAATCCGTACAAATGTAAATTGGAATGGGGAGATCACCATTTTGAACTAAAAAAGAGAAGACAAAATTGGGCCAAAATATCAAATCATTTAATTGAAATATCCATATATTCTAGAAAAGGTAGAAAAATAGTCCCAAGCTAAGAAAAATTCGCAAAAATGTCTGCTGGAACGAGTAGATCGACATCGTCAACTAGGCTATAAAATCATATCATTTACTAAAAAGATCCTTATTTTTCATAAAATATAGAAAATAGCACCGAGCTCATAAAAATATGCAAAAATGTCTGTCAGAACAAGGAGATCGCCATCTTTAATTGAAAATTAAGAGAAGAAAAAATTAGGCCAAAAATCATATCGTTTAATAAAAAGATACAAATATTCAAGAAAATTTATGAAATAGCCACGAGGTCAGATAATACGCAAAAATATCCGTTGGAACCGGGAGATCGCCATCATCAACTGAAAAATTAGAGAAGACAAAATTAGACCATAAAAATCATATCAATTAATATAAAGATCCATATCTTTCAGAACATGTAGAAAATAGCCTAGAGCGCACAAAAATCCATAAAACAATCCGTTGGAACCAAGTATCAACATCTTCAACTGAAAAAATTAAGAGAAGACAAGTGTAGGCTATAAAAATCATATCGCTTAACAAAAAGTTTAATATCTTCCATAAAATGTAGAAAATAGCACCGAGCCAAAAATTTCCACAAAAATGTTCGTTGGAACCAGGAGATAGCCATCTACAACTAAAAAATAAGAGAAAACAAAATTAGGCTATAAAATCATATTATTTAATATAAAGATTTATATCTTACAGAAAATGTAGAAAATATCTAGGATCTCAAAAAATCCGCAAAAATATTCGTTGGAACCAGGAGATCGTCGTCTTCATCTAAAAAAATAGAGAAGACAAAATTAGGCCAAAAATCATATTATTTCATAAAACGATCCATATCTTTCAGAAAATGTAGAAACACAGAATCAAACTAAGAAAAATATGCAAAAAATGTCCATTGGAACCGGGAGATTGCCATCTTCAATTGAAAAAATAAAAGAAGACAAACATATGCTATTAAAATGTAGAAAATAACATTGGACTTATAAAAATCTGTAAAAATATCCATGGGAACATGAAGATCGCCATCTTCAACTAAAAGACAAGAGAAGAAAAAATTAGGCCAAAAATCATATCATTTAATAGAAGATCCATATCTTCCAGAAAATCTAGAAAATAGTCACGAGGTCAGAATAATACACAAAATGTCGTTAGAAACGGGAGATCGATATCTTCAACTGAAAAATAAAAGAAGACAAAATTAGGCCAAAAAATCATATCATTTAATAAAAAGATCCACAAATTCTCGAAAATGTACAAAAATAGCCTCGAACTCGGAAAAATACGCAAAAAATGTCCCTTGGAACCGGGAGATCGCTATCTTCAACTAAAAAAATAAAAGATGACAAAATTAGGTTATAAAATTATATCATTTAATTTAAAGATTCATATTATTCAAAAAATATAGAAAATAGACCAGAGCTTTAAAAAAATCAGCACAAATGTCCATTGGAACAGGGAGATCGCCATCTTCAAATTAAAAAAAGAGAAGACAAAATTAGGCCCAAAAGTCTTATCATTTCATTAAAGATATACATATCTTCCAGAAAATGTAGAAAAATAGTCTCTAACTAAGAAAAATCTGCGAAAATATCCGTTGAAACCGGGAGATCACCATCTTCAACTGAAAAAATAAGAGAATATAAACTTAGGCTATTTGTAACGCCTCGCTTCCCAAGATACCCGTGAATTACGAATCCGTCCCAAGTATTCCTAGAGCAGCAAGTGTTAAAAAGAAAGAGAAGGAAGAGAGTCTATCAGAAGAATAATGCAGGTCACTACGCACATGCTGGGAAGTATAAGTAATGCTCTAACACAGAAAATAAGAGACAATCATATACAAGTCCATCATTCTTTATTATTAAAACAAAGGTATCTCTTTATTTACATCTTCTCATCCTCAAATACAAAAGTGAAAAACAGAAGAAATCACAGAAAAATCCCCAAAAGACATAAAGGTCCACACTAGTACAACTCACTCCCTAGACTACCCTTAGAACTAACTGAAGACGCTGCCCTATAAGGATTCCATCTCTACCACGAACTGAAAGCTAACTCCTGAGTCAAGCTTGATCTGGCTGTACTGCTCTAAAACCTGGAAAAAGTAAATGGGAAACGTCAACGCGTGACCCAGTAGAAACTCCTAACATCGCTAGGTAAGGTCTAGTTTTAGAACTGTTCTTCCTAACTAGGGTCTGGTCACTTAACTGTAAACAGGTCTACTATTTACGCATAAGGAACAAGTACTGTAAATAAGGTCTACTGAATTAACATGCAGGGAAGGTAAACAACATCACATGCAGATATTGAAAAGTAAGAGCTACAGAATTAAATAAGCGTGAAGTAAAGGCAGACAATCATAGATACGCACATGATGCATATGAATGGTTATGAATCAAATGCAACACCTAAGGGAATCCATCTATGCCAGCGTGCCTACAATGTGACTCATGGATTCTATAGGTGGCTCCCATGAATTCAGGAGGTGGCCCCGACATTTTCGTGGCATGCTGGTCTATGTTGCACGTATGTCCATGTTGTCTATTATACCACACATAGATTCAAGAGGTGGCCCAATGGATTCAGGAGCATAACATGGCATTTGTATGACATAGTACGAGCATAACATTACATCCATAAGCCTGAACTATTCTCATAATATAATTTACTACATGGATAACAACATTACATCCATAAGCATGCATATCACCATTCTTAGCACCATAATTTTCACAAACTTTAGCCTGATATTTACATGACAACCACAGAATTCTATTTGAAATCTGGACTCTGATATATCAATCTAAAACAGCTATCTAAGGCCACAATCTGGTTTAGTGCTGAACATAAAAGTTGTAGATGCTTAAGTCATGTTTCCAAATTATCTAAAATTGTGTCATTTCCGGGTCTGTAGAGAGAGTTTTGAAATGTTTTCCATAATGTGGCATAATCTGTTTAAAACTAATGCCATGGTAAATTACACCTTCTACATTCAAAACTAGGCTCTACTTTCTTCTAAAAAGTTGTAGTTAACTTCGCGATCTTTTCAAAACAGCTTGAATAATCCCATTTGAAGGTGTACACTAGCAGATATGAATTTTTGAATCTACATGACAGAACAGCATATCATTAACATAGCTATTATAGCATATTGACTGACTAACATGAAGCTACTAGTCAAACTACCATTACCATCCTAATAATTTGACATGATAATGATTTTAAAGCTCACAAACGACGCATAATGGCAACATGGTCTACACTAACATAGGATGTTACATGGTATATTTTGGCAAACTATGCATACTTCCACTAAATAAAACATTACATCATAAGCATGCATACTAAACTTAACAAAACATGGCACTTTACTAGCATGTGGCTTAAATTACAATTCTACATCAAATTCCAACTGAAATTAAATAGGTGATGAAACTTTATAACCACAATCCTAAAACTACATCCTAACTAGGATGTTAGCATTCCTAACTCAAATATCTCCTTCTTAATTTCTTTGGCCATTCTTCTCCTTGAAGACCACATCAATCCTCAAGCTTTCTTCTTCCATACCTTAATCTCCAATGGTGGATGTCAATAGAGGGATTGAATTAAGGAGATGGTGGTGGAGTTGGAGGTGCAAAGGGAGGAGAGGTGAGTTAGAAGAGGGGATGAGAACTTGAATTTTTTCCACTTCTTTTTCGTTTTATTTTTCCCAATATCTTTTCTTTTATTCATCCCCTCATCCTTGTCATCCCTTAATTCCCTCTTAGCTTGCCAAATGGAGAGAGTTAGGTGAAAATTAAATAGGTGATGACACCTCTTAGGCTAAGTGTTTCCTTTAAGGAATTTAGGGATTTATATTTTCTACTAAATAGAAATACTCTACTAAAATACCCTTACTCACCAAATACCAAGTATACCATCTAAATACTCATCCAATTTATCCAAATGATGTTTAAAAAATTATTTAAAAATAATTTGGTCATTAGAAAATTATGGAAAATTTATAAAATTACCCAAAAAATCATACTTTCAAATACGTCTAGAAATACGTACATTATACATGTGTATACGAAAACAAGGTATTACATTCTACCCACCTTAAAAACAAAGCCCATCCTCGGACTTTCTAAATTTAAGGGTCTAACTGAAGGCTAAATGAATCTAAGGGTTGTCCCACCCACGAAATAAAAACAACACTACATATACTCCATCCACACATAGTTATATGTATCGCATATACATATATACACTGCACATAAGCAACACTCAAGCAGATATATATACACCATAGTATTTATACACCACATTTTCATACACGTACTCCACATAGTTATACAAACATAGGTATACATGACATATACACGCAATACACCAACACTTCAAATGCAAGCAATATTACTTACAAGTCCATATACACCACGATGAAGGAACCACAACATATACATATATACACATGCCTACATTCATATCACGTCATACATTCAATTATACCACACTCATACAATAGTCGTACATGCACCTACTACATTCATATCATAGACATATGTATACATATGTACAAGCACAAATAACAAGTACATAAGTAACATACAAACATAAATGCATACATACAAGTATACATTCATACAGCTAGATATATGTATCACTCATATGTTTTTTATGTATCGTCATAACAAATGCATATACAACAAGAGACACACATAACGAACACACACATGATCCATGCATACCAATATCTCTATCTATGTATACATACAAACATCCTTACATATGCTTATATATTAAAACTACACATGCATCCATAAAGAAATATCTATAGCATATACCTTACATATGCAACATATAGCACGTATATAGAACCAATTATACCAACCCATGAATACATACCACCTGCACCTATACCAACCAATTATACACATCAGTGTATGCCATAGAACGTCACACATAAGTGACAACCTATCCACCTGGAACCAAGTTCTTGCTTAGCCTTCAATAGGTAAGGCTCTTTACTAATAATGTCTCAGTTTAGACTCTAAGGCCACTACCCACCCTAAGACATGACTTTTCTCTATGGAGCATTACCCACACTACCGTACGCACGACGTACGGTGGTGACTTGAATGGGCTGCCAAATGTGACGTTCCGCTCCCCAGGATACCCGGGAAGTACGAATCCGTCCCAATTATTTCTAAAGCAGTGAGTTTTAAAAAGAAAGAGTATGAAGAGAGTCTACAAGAAGAATTATGCAGGTCATTGTGCACATGCTGGGAAGTACAAGTAATGCTTCAACACAGAAATTATGAGACAATCATATACAAGTCCAATATTCTATATTATTAAAACAAAGGTACCTCTTTATTTACATCATCTATTCCTTAAGTACAAAAGTGAAAAACAGAAGAAATCCAAGAAAAATCTCCAAAAGACATAAAGGTCCACACCCGTATAACTCACTCCCTAGACTACCCTAAGAACCAACCGAAGAGGCTGCCCTCTGAGGATTCCATATTTACCACGAACTGAAAGCTAACTCCTGAGTCAGGCCTGATTTGGGTGTACTGCTTTGAAATCTGGAAAAATGGGACACGTCAACACGTGACCCAGTAGGAAATATTAACATCGCTAGTTTTAGAACTGTTCTTCCTAACTAGGGCTTGGTCACTTAACTGTAAACAGGGCTACTATTTATGCATAAGGAACAAGTACTGTAAATAAGGCCTATTGAAATAACACGCAGGGAAAGAAAAACAACATTACATGCAGATATTGAAAAGTAAGAGCTACAGAATTAAATAAGCGTGAAGTAAAGGCAAAAAATCACAGATAAGCACATGATGCATATGAATGGTTATGAATACAAATGCAACTCCTAAGGGATCCCATCTATGCTAGTGTGCCTACAATGTGACACATGGATTCTTGAGGTGGCTCCAATGGATTCAGAAGGTGGCCCCGGCATTTCTGTGGCATGCTGGTCTATTTAGCACGTAGGTCTACCACACATAGATTAATGAGGTGCTCCCCATGAATTCAGGAGGTGACATCTGGCATTTCCATGGCACGCTGGTCCATGTGGCACTTTGTTCTATGTGGTGTTAATTTGTGTTAAGCTATCATTCTTTTCATGACAAATTTCACATACAATATAACATTTTATGTTCCCAATTAACATATTACTCCATCATTCCTAATATGAAACACATCATGCTATGGAAGCATCTTGTCATACAGTATGCTAATATGAGAATAAGGAGCATAACATGGCATTTGTGTGACATTGTACAAGCATAACATTACATCCATAAGCACGAACTAGTCTCATAACATAATTTACTACATGGATAACAACATTACATCCATAAGCATGAATATCACCATTCTTAGCACCATAATTTTCACAAACTTTAGCATGATATTTATATGACAACTACAGAATTCTGTTTTAAATCTGGACTCTTATATATCAGTCTAAAACAGCTATCTAAGGCCATAATCTGCTTTAGTGCTGAACATAAAAGTTGTAGATGCTTTAGTTTTGTTTCCAAATTAGCTAAGATTGTGTCATTTGGGGGGTGAGAGTTATGATTTTTTTCCACAGCGTAGCAGAATCTGTTTAAAACTGACACCATGGTAAAGTCGTCTATTTACACCTTCCCACATTCAAAACTAGGCTCTGCTTTCTTCTAGAGAGTTGTAGTTAACTTCATGAACTTTCCAAAACATCTTGAATCATCCCATTTGGAGATCCACACTAGCAGATATGAATTTTTGAACTGAAAATTTTACAGTATATCATTAACATAGCTATTATAGAATTTTGACTAACTAACATGAAGCTACTAGTCTTACTACCATTGCCATCCTAATAATTTGACATGATAATGATTTTAAAGCTAAAAAAGGAAGCATAATGGCAACATGGTCTACGCTAGCATGGGATGTTACATGGTATATTTTGGCAAACTATATTTCCACTAAATAAAACATTACATCGTTAGCATGCATACTAAACTTAACATACCATGGCACTTTACTAGCATGTGACTTAAACTACAATTGTACATCAAATTCCAACTTAAAATTAACTAGGTGATGAAACTCTATAACCACAATCCTAAAACTACATCCTAACTAGGACGTTAGAACTCCTACCTCAAATATCTCCTTCTTAATTTCTTTGACCCTTCTTCTCCTTGAAGACCCCATTAATCCTCAAGCTTTCTTCTTCCATAACTTAAGCGCTAATGGTGGAAGTCAATAGGGGGATTGAATTAAGGAGATGGAGGTGGAGGTGGAGGTGGAGCTGGAGTGGGAGGTGCAAATGGAGGAGAGGGGAGAGAGAAGAAGGGATGAGAACTTGAATTTCTTCTTCTTCTTTTAATTTTTTTCAATCTCTTCTCTTTTATTCATCCACCCATCCTCGCCATCCCTTAATTCCTTCTTAGCTTGCCAAATGGAGAGAGTTAGGTGAAAATCAAAGAGGTGATGACACCTCATTGGCTAGGTGTCTCCATTAGGAAATTTAGGGATTTCTATTTTCTAATAAATAGAAATACTCCACTAAAATACCCTTACTCACTAAATACCAAGTATACCATCTAAATACTAATCCATTTAATCCAAATGATGTTTAAAATAATTACTGAAAAATAATTTGGGCATTAGAAAATTATGTAAAACTTATAAAAATACTCGAAAATTGCATACGTACAAATACGTCTAGAAATACGTACATTATACCAACATATACGAAAACAGGGTATTACATTCTACCCAGCTAAAAACAAAGTCCGTCCTCGGACTTTCTAAAGTTAAGGGTCTAAACAAAGGCTAAATGAATCTAAGGGTCGTCACACCCGTAAAATACAAACAACACTACATATACTCAAACCACACATAGCTATATGTATCGCATATACGTACATACACTGCACAAACATAAAACTCAAGAAGATATATGTACACTCTAGTATTCATACACCACATTTTCATACAAGTACTCCACATAGTTATACAAACATATGTATACATGACATATACACGCAATAAACCAAACCATCGAACGCAAGCAATATTACTTACAAGTCCATAAACACCATGATGAAGGAACCACAACACATACATACATACACATGCCTACATTCATATCACTTCATACATTCAATTATACCACACTCATACAATAGCCATACATATCGCATACTACATTCATAGCATAGACATATGTACACATATGTACAAGCACAAACACCAAGTCACATAAGTAACTTAAATACATAAATACATACATACAAGTATACATTCATAGAGCTAGATATATGTATAACTCATATGTGTTTATATATATCGTCATAGCAAATGACAATAAGAGACATGCATAACGAACACACATATTGATACATCCACACATACTAATATACTATATCTATGTATACATACAAACATCCTTACATATGCTTATATATTAAAACTACACATACTTCCATAAAGAAATATCTATAGCATATACCTTACATATGCAACATATAGCACACATATAGAACCAATTATACCAACCCATGAATACATACCACCTGTACCTATGTACACAACAGTGTATGCCATAGAACATCATCATATGTGAACATCATCATACTAATAATTTCTAAGCCTAGTCTCTAAGGCCACTACCCACCTTAAGACACGACTATTCTCTATGGAGCATTATCCGCACTACCTTATGCACGCCTTAGTGCGATGACATGCATAGGCCACCAAATGTAACATCCCGCTTCCCATGATACCCAAAAAGTACGAATTCGTCCCAAATATTCCTATAGTAGCGAGTGTTAAAAAGAAAGGGAAGCAAGAGAGTCTACAAGAAGAATAATGCAGGTCACTACGCACATGCTGGAAAGTATAAGTAATGCACCAACACAGAAAATAAGAGACAATCATATACAAGTCCAACATTCTTTATTATTAAAACAAAGGTACCTCTTTATTTACATCATCTCATCCTCAAATACAAAAGTGAAAAACAGAAGAAATCCCAGAAAATCCCCCAAAAGACATAAAGGTCCACACCAGTACAACTCGCTCCCTAAACTAACCTGAGAACCAACTGAAGAGGCTGCCCTTTGAGGATTCCATCTCTACCACGAACTGAAAGCTAACTCCTGAGTCATGCCTGATCTGGCTGTACTGCTCTGAAACATGGAAAAAGTAAATTGGAAATGTCAACACGTGACCTATTAGGAAATCCTAACATCGCTAGGTGTCACGCCCCGCTTCCCTAAAATGGAGGCGAGACGTGAAAAGGTCCGCTCGGGAGTGGAGCTGTGAAGCCCCAAAACCGATAAGCGTCAATAAAACATAAGCAGGTCCCTGTAACCACAAACGGAACAACAATAATAACACAAGGAGAGACAGAAATAAAATCTCAAATCTCAGAATTTGTCCGACATGAAAATTAAGTTCAACATCCAGAAAAGCCACCAGGCTAAAAGAAAGAGTCTAAAGGCCCAGAACAAGGCCAACAAAAGGGACAACATAACAAAGTATTGGTGCCACGCACCGACAACAAAACAGTCTAAACAACAACACAAACAGTCTCTACGACTGATCGCCCATGTCCACGAAGTCCTCGTCAAACACAGGCTCGGGCTCGGCGTCTGCAAACACCTCGTCCTCAACAATGAACTCAGGCTCAAGATCTAACATGTGTCACCCAAAAGAGTAAAGGGGCACATGTCAGCAAGTCTAAAAGACTTGGGCAAGGAAACTGAAAGTAAGGTGAACTAACAACCTAGCAGTTATAGTATGCATGACATGGCAGTTATGGTATGAGTGCACAAGTAAGACATGGTGAAACAATAAGTGCAAGAGAACAATTTATCAGGGCATGTCAAGAGTAGCCAAGCTACTAACAATCTCAATCTTTTCACTAGTCACGTTTCAAGTTATTTGTAGATGTTTACGCCTTACAGCTGAACTGTTGGACATTCACACTGATTGGCCGCTTAACACTACCCCAGAACCCAGAGTTTACGCCTTACAACTGCAGTTGATGATCGGGCAGACTCCCAGTTGAATGGCCGCTTAACTCTTACCCCAAAACCCACGTGTAAACGAGCCAGGGTCCCTGTACACGATGCTCAGTAAATGAGCCAGGGTTGTCCCGCACAAGAGCTCGTTTCCTGGATCACAAACCAGGAGCGTATTCCATTTGGCATAGGGGTGCACCTAGCCTCAATCATTTCACAAGGTGTAGTGGAGCTACACAATCACGGAAACACTTAAAGAATGCAATGACATGACAATTAATTTGCGTATCGTTAATGGAAATTAAACATGACATGGTAGTTGTGCAACATGATAAATGTCGGATCTAGCTTCGTTATCAAGCTAGTTCCTAAAATTGCGCCTAGGCGAGTATCATTTCGTCGCCTAGTCTCTTTTACGCCTACAACAAGCAAATGGCCTAAGACATGGCCCAAAACCCTAAGTGGCAAGTTTCACTTGCCTAGCACCGAGGATGACGATCAACGAGGCCGTCACACAAATGCTAACTACGGCGATGAGATCGCTGCCATGGCAAAACAATATTAGAACAACAACCAACCTAGTTTTATTAGGGTTTCACAAAAACACAAATGGGTTAAGAGAACTCTATAGGATCGAGTTATTACCGAATCGTTAGCGGAAGAATGATGCCGAGCAAGCACGACGACGGAAGAAACGATCCGGGGAACCTACGGTTCAGATCTGGAAATGGGGAGAAAATCTGGAGAAATGGGGTTTTGGGGATTTTTGGGGGGTTTTCCGGTGACCTAGAGGTGGTGGCTGGCCAAAATGGAGAGGGAAGGTCCAAGGGAGGAAGGAATGGCTTGGGGAAATGTTGGAGGGTGATTTGGGGGAGAAAATGGCTCAGGAGAATGAAAGATGGATGAAAGAAATCGTGGGTGTGGTTTAAATAGGAAGAGCTGGCGGCTGCCCAGAAATTAGGGGTTTAACACTGATTAGTCGGTCAAAGAGCAACCTCTGACCGACTAGTTTGGGAACTAGTCGGTCGGTTGACCAACGCAGACCGACTAAGCCCAAACAGTAACTCCTGTACAAAAATAGGATTTAGATTTAGTCGGTCAAAGAACAACTACTGACCGACTAGTTTTGAATCTAGTCGGTCGACGAACGTTCTTAGACCGACTAAGAATGAATAGTACTTGGTATCAAAATGATCATAGAGCTAGTCGGTTAAAGAACGATTGCTGATCGACTAGTTTGCAACCTAGTCGGTCGACAAATGTTCTTAGACCGACTAACGATAAACAGTAACTCCTGAGTAATTTACAAAGCCCACTAGTCAGTCCATGAAGGTTTACCGACCGACTAAATCGTCATCTAGTCGGTCGGTTCCCCTTCTTATACCGGCTAACGTGCACAGAAAGTTCTGAAATGGAGCGCGAAGCTCCGGGATCGATTCCTAAGACTCCTAGGCTTGATCTAACAATAAGATATGACCGATATGAAGCCCGTCACGAATGACTTACTCCGAAATCGACGATTCTAAGGAAGAAGCTAGAAAATCACGACGAAACGATCGAAAATGAAAGCTAAGGAGACGAAAACCACACATGAGGAGAAAATCCACCAAAACATATATATATAATATAATTAATCCAGATACATGAAAACCAGTCGTTACATCCTCCCCAACTTAAGAAAAATTCCGTCCTCGGAATTTCCCAACACTCACGTGTCCGGAAACAAAAGTGGGAAACACTCTCGCATCTCATCCTCATTCTCCAAAGTAGACTCTCATGGCGAGCCGTGTCGCCACATCACCCTCACAAGATTGACAACCTTGTTCCGAAGTGACTTCTGACGCCTGTCCAGAATCTGCACTGGCTGCTGGTCATACGTCATATCAGGGCGAACGGTAATCTCCGAGAAATCCACAGCATGAGATGGATCGCTAATGTATCGACGAAGCTGCGACACATGGAAAACATTGTGAACTCCTTCCAAAGATGGCGGCAAGGCTAAGCGGTAGGCTACCTCACCAACTCTCTCTAGAATGTCAAACGGTCCAATGTATCGCGGGCTCAACTTCCCTCGCTTCCCAAAGCGAATCACACCACGATTCGGGGAAATCCTCAAGAACACATGGTCGCCCGGCTGAAACTCCAAAGGACGGTGTTTAGGATCCGCCCAATGCTTAAAACGGTCCTGAGCAATCCTCAACCTCTCCCGAATGTTCCTGACAACATCCAGCGCCTCCATGATCACTCAGGTCCCAATAGCTCCCGATCACCAACGTCATCCCAACTCAATGGCGATTGACATTTCCTCCCATAAAGAGCGGCGAAAGGCGCCATGCCAATACTCGCCTGGAAGCTGTTGTTGTAGGAAAACTCTACCAGATGTAAATGGTCCTCCCACGAACCCTTGAAATCCAACATGCACGCCCTCAGCATGTCCTCCAAGATCTGAATCGTCCTCTCGGACTGGCCATTCGTCTGCGGATGGTACGCCGTGCTTAAACTCAGACGCGTACCCAAAATCTTCTGCAAACTCTGCCAGAATTGAGATGTGAACCTCGTGTCTCTGTCCGACACGATGCTCACGGGGACTCCGTGAAGTCGTACGACCTCCTGCACGATTCACGTTACATCACTATCTAAACTAGGAAAAGGAAATAAAACAGAGAGCAAAAGAATTTACCTCCATATATCTCCTCGCTAGCGCCTCAGTGGACTGTCCCACTCGGAACGGAATAAAGTGCGCGGATTTGGTCAATCGATCTACGATCACCCAAATCGCGTCATTCTGCTTCGGACTCCGAGGTAGTCCAGTCACGAAATCCATAGTGATGTGTTGCCATTTCCACTCCGGAATCGGAAGCGGTTGTAGTAACCCTGCCGTACGCTGATGCTCCGCCTTCACTTGCTGGCAAACCAAGCACTTGGCTGCACTCCGAGCCACACTCCTCTTCATACCATGCCACCAATAGTTCAGACGAAGATCCTTGTACATCTTGGTCCCACCAGGATGCACGGAATACGGCGAACTGTGTGCCTCCACCATCAACTCCTCTCTAATATCCCCGGCTGGCACACACAACCTGGCTCCAAACCTCAGCGAGCCATCCTCATGAATCAAAAAATCAGTCCGCAGACCGGCTTCCACCTGCTCCCGAATCTTCACCAGCTTCGGATCCTCAGCCTGGCCAGCCTTGATCCGATCCACGATCGTCGACTGTATCTGCATACACATCAATGAAGAAGCCTCTCCAGGAAGAACAATCTCCACACCAGACTCACAAAAATCCTGTTGCAATCTCCACTGTGAGGTCAAAATCATCACCGCTGGAAGCCTACTCAGCGCATCAGGAACTACATTCACCTTGCCAGGGTGATACTGCAAATCAATCTCATAATCCGCCATGAGCTCCAACCATCGACGCTGTCGCATGTTGAGCTCCTTCTGAGTAAAAATATACTTCAAGCTTTTGTGATCGGTGAAGATCTTCACTTTCTCACTCAGCAGGAAGTGCCTCCAAATCTTAAGAGCAAACACAACAGCAGCCAACTCCAAATCGTGTGTCGGGTAATTCTTCTCATGAGTCTTGAGCTGACGCGAAGCATACGCCACAACATGCCCATGCTGATGCAAAACACAACCGAGACCCTTGCCAGAAGCATCGCAAAAGATCTCGAATCCACCGCTACGATCAGGCACAACAAGAATAGGGGCAGTCGTCAATCTCTCCCTCAGAACACCAAAGGCATTCTCACAATCACCCGACCAAACAAAAGGTACATCCTTCCACGTCAATCTGGTCATCGGCTCGGCAATACGGGAAAAGTCCTTAATGAAGCGCCGATAGTAACCAGCAAGTCCAAGGAAACTCCGAATCTCAGACGCTGACTGCGGAACAGGCCACTCTATGATGACCCTGATCTTCTCGGGATCCATTGAAATACCATCTCCAGTCACCACATGCCCAAGAAAAGTAACTCTGTCCAGCCAAAAGTCGCACTTCGAAAACTTAGCATACAACCGATGCTTCCTCAAAATCTCCAACACTGTCCTCAAGTGCGATGCATGCTCCTCCTCTGACTTTGAATAGATCAGAATGTCGTCAATAAAGATAACAACAAACTTATCCAAAAAGTCGTAGAAGATCAGATTCATCAGATTCATGAAAACTGCGGGTGCATTGGTTACATCGAAAGGCATAACCACAAACTCGTAGTGTCCATACTTCATCCTGAATGCTGTCTTTGGAACATCATCCTTCTTCACCTTCATCTGATGATAACCACTCCTCAGATCCAACTTCGAAAACACCCTCGAACCTCCAAGCTGATCAAAAATATCATCGATGTGAGGCAACAGGTATTTATTCTTGATGGTCACCACATTCAGCTCTCGATAGTCCACGCACATGCGACGCGAACCATCCTTCTTCCTCACCAGCAGCACCGGTGCTCCCCACGGAGACACACTAGGATTGATATAACCCTTCTGCAAAAGCCCATCTAGCGGCTTCTGCAATTCCTCCAACTCAGCGGGTGCCATACGATACGACGCCTTCGAAATCAGCTGCGGTCCCGGAACAAGATCAATAGAAAATTCCAGAGCTCGATCAGGTGGCAATCCAGACATCTCCTCGGGGAAGACGTCATCAAAGTCCCGCACCACAGCTGGCCTCTCCAGCTCCATCTGCATAGCCACAATCTCCACCGGCTTGGCCCGAAACCTGACAGGACCAAGCGAACTGCTACCTCGGCTGAACTCAAATACTGGATGTCCGGAAATCTCGAACATCACCTTCTTCCTTCGACAGTCGATCGTAGCATAGAAGCTCGCAAGCCAATCCATCCCAAGGACCGCATCATAGTTGATGATGTCGTGGACAATGAAATCAGCATAAAGCTCATGTCCACAGACCACCAACGAGCAAGAATTGCAACCAAGATGCACCGAGACCATGCCATTCCTTGTAACGATATTTCAACTCTTGGAAAGAGGGGACGTCGACAAGGAATGCTTCTCCACGAAGCTCCGAGAAATAATGCACATCGATGCACCGGAGTCAAAGAGGACTCGTGCAGGAAATGTGCACACCAAAATCACACCTACAAACAGTCTAACAATCAAGCCCTAGTCTAGCAACAATCACATGCAAGCAAACAACATAATCTAACAAACAAAACCAACTAAGAAAGGAACAGCTAGAAGGAGAGTTACCTGTGATAACCTCATCCACAGTCTCGCTCTCCACGGCGGTCATCAAAAAAGCCTGCCTCCTCGGTGGAAAAGCCTGCTGAAAGGCCTGCCTCTGAGGGACAAGAGCTGCTCCACGACCGGCAGGAACTGGCACTCTCTGCTGCAACGGCTGTGCTGCAACAGGTGCCCTCCGCAGCTGATTCGCATGCCGACAATCCTTCGCGACATGAGAAGCATCACCACAAACCAAACACTGGCCCAGAAACTTCCTACACTGATCCTTGATGTGGCCAGGCTTGCCGCAGAAATGGCAAGTCTTCTGATTAGGCCCTCCTGGCCTTTTGAACTGCACCGGATGATTAGGCTTGAAACCAGGCCTAACCACCGCCCTGGCCTGCTCCATAAGCCTCTTCCCAGCACCAAAAACATGTCCCCTCCTCTGACTCAGGTTCAGCTCCTGCCTCCTCGCAGCGACCAGAACCTTCTGATAAGAGTCCAGATCAGAGAAAGACACAAAACTCTGAAGCTCCAAAGCAAGCCCCTGTAGGAACCTCTGAGCCCTCTCATCAGCATCCTACACCATCTTCGGTGCGAACCGACTCAGCCTAGTGAACTCTTGGTGGTACAGGTCCACCGTCAAGCTCCCTTGCTTCAGGTCAATAAAGCGCTGCATCATCTCCTTCCTAGCAGCCTTCAGAAAGAACTCCTCATCAAACCTGGACTTAAAGGTAGCCCAAGCTATCGGCTCCACCAGCATCTTCTCTTCCGCATCCCACCAGTTCCGAGCATTATCCTTGAGTTGCCTCTTTGCCAAATCAACCCATCCAGCCGGGCTGATCTTGGCCATCTTCAAGTTATCCCCAATGTTCCGAATCCACTCATCGACAGCCAGAGGACCCTCAGACCCATCAAAATATGCGGGACCCAGCTCCCGAAATTGCTTCGCTCCCGGCTCGGAGCGAGGGGCATCCTGGATTGCCTGACCAGCTCGAACAACTGGATTATTCTGGACTTGCAAGAGCACGCCCTGCTGCACTTGCATCATCTGAAGCATCATCCGCATCATCTCTCCATTGATGGGTTCCCGCTCAGGCTCCTCGTCATGAGGGGGCGCACCACTACCTCCACAACGGGTGAATCGCCTTCCTTCCATCTAATGACACAGAAAACGAAGCCGATTAGACTCATAGCTTATGACTCTGATGTCGAACTTAGTTTATTGGACATTCTAATATTATTATCGTTATTCTGATAATTGCAGTTACAGAAGAGGACCTGCATGGGCCACCAACAAAACCTGTCATGCCCCGCTTCCCTAAAATGGAGGCGAGACGTGAAAAGGTCCGCTCGGGAGTCGAGCTGTGAAGCCCCAAACCCGATAAGCGTCAATAAAACATAAGCAGGTCCCTGTAACCACAAACGGAACAACAATAATAACACAAGGAGAGACAGAAATAAAATCTCAAATCTCAGAATTTGTTCAACATGAAAATTAAGTTCAACATCCAGAAAAGCCACCAGGCTAAAAGAAAGAGTCTAAAGGCCCAGAACAAGGCCAACAAAAGGGACAACATAACAAAGTATTGGTGCCACGCACCGATAACAAAACAGTCTAAACAACAACACAAACAGTCTCTACGACTGATCGCCCGTGTCCACGAAGTCCTCGTCAAACACAGGCTCGGGCTCGACGTCCGCAAACACCTCGTCCTCAACAATGAACTCAGGCTCAGGATCTAACATGTGTCACCCAAAAGAGTAAAGGGGCACATGTCAGCAAGTCTAAAAGACTTGGGCAAGGAAACTGAAAGTAAGGTAAACTAACAACCTAGCAGTTATAGTATGCATGACATGGCAGTTATGGTATGAGTGCACAAGTAAGACATGGTGAAACAATAAGTGCAAGAGAACAATTTATCAGGGCATGTCAAGAGTAGCCAAGCTACTAACAATCTCAATCTTTTCACTAGTCACGTTTCAAGTTGTTTGTAGATGTTTACGCCTTACTGCTGAACTGTTGGACATTCACACTGATTGGCCGCTTAACACTACCCCAGAACCCAGAGTTTACGCCTTACAACTGCAGTTGCTGATCGGGCAGACTCCCAGTTGAATGGCCACTTAACTCTTACCCCAAAACCCACGTGTAAACGAGCCAGTGTCCCTGTACAAGATGCTCAGTAAATGAGCCAGGGTTTCCCCGCACAAGAGCTCGTTTCCTGGATCACAAACCAGGAGCGTATTCCATTTGGCATAGGGGTGCACCTAGCCTAAATCATTTCACAAGGTGTAGCGGAGCTACGCAATCACTGGAACACTTAAAGAATGCAATGACATGACAATTAATTCGCGTACCGTTAATGGAAATTAAACATGACATGGTAGTTGTGCAACATGATAAATGTCGGATCTAGCTTCGTTGTCAAGCTAGTTCCTAAAATTGCACCTATGCGAGTATCATTTCGTCGCCTAGTCTCTTTTACGCCTACAACAAGCAAATGGCCTAAGACATGGCCCAAAACCCTAAGTGGCAATTTTCACTTGCCTAGCACCGAGGATGACGATCAACGAGGCCGTCACACAAATGCTAACTACGGAGATGAGATCGCTGCCATGGCAAAACAATATTAGAACAACATCCAACCTATTTTTATTAGGGTTTCACAAAAACACAAATGGGTTAAGAGAACTCTATAGGATCGAGTTATTACCGAATCGTTAGCGAAAGAATGATGCCGAGCAAGCACGACGACGGAAGAAACGATCCGGGGAACCTACGGTTCAGATCTGGAAATGGGGAGAAATCTGGAGAAATGGGGTTTTGGGGATTTTTGGGGGGTTTTCCGGCGACCTAGAGGTGGTGGCCGGCCAAAATGGAGAGGGAAGCTCCAAGGGAGGAAGGAATGGCTTGGGGAAATGTTGGAGGGTGATTTGGGGGAGAAAATGGCTCAGGAGAATGAAAGATGGATGAAAGAAATCGTGGGTGTGGTTTAAATAGGAAGAGCTGGCGGCTGCCCAGAAATTAGGGTTTTAACACTGATTAGTCGGTCAAAGAGCAACCTCTGACCGACTAGTTTGGGAACTAGTCGGTCGGTTGACCAACGCAGACCGACTAAGCCCAAACAGTAACTCCTGTACAAAAATAGGATTTAGATTTAGTCGGTCAAAGAACAACTACTGACCGACTAGTTTCGAATCTAGTCGGTCGACGAACGTTCTTAGACTGACTAAGAATGAATAGTACTTGGTATCAAAATGATCATAGAGCTAGTCGGTTAAAGAACGATTGCTGATCGACTAGTTTGCAACCTAGTCGGTCGACAAATGTTCTTAGACCGACTAACGATAAACAGTAACTCCTGAGTAATTTACAAAGCCCACTAGTCGGTCCATGAAGGTTTGTCGACCGACTAAATCGTCATCTAGTCGGTCGGTTCCCCTTCTTATACCGGCTAACGTGCACAGAAAGTTCCGAAATGGAGCGCGAAGCTTCGGGATCGATTCCTAAGACTCCTAGGCTTGATCTAACAATAAGATATGACCGATATGAAGCCCGTCATGAATGACTTACTCCGAAATCGACGATTCTAAGGAAGAAGCTAGAAAATCACGACGAAACGATCGAAAATGAAAGCTACGGAGACGAAAACCACACATTAGGAGAAAATCCACCAAAACATATTTATAAAATATAATTAATCCAGATACATGAAAACCAGTCGTTACACTAGGTATGGTCTAGTTTTAGAACTTTTCTTCCTAACTAGCGTCTGGTTACTTAACTGTAAACAAGTCTACTATTTACGTATAAGGAACAAGTACTATAAATAAGGTCTACTGAATTAACATTCAGGGAAAGTAAACAACATCACATGCAGATATTGAAAAGTAAGAGCTACAGAATTAAGTAAGCATGAAGTAAAGGCAGACACGCATAGATATGCACATGATGCATATGAATGGTTATGAATACAAATACAATACCTAAGGGATCCCATCTATACCAGCGTGCCTACAATGTGACTCATGGATTCTAAAGGTGGCTCCCATGAATTCAGGAGGTGGCCCTGACATTTCTGTGGCACACTGGTCTAAGTAGCACGTACGTCCATGTCATCTATCATACCACACATACATTCAAGAGGTGGCCCAATGGATTCAGGAGGTGGCGTCCGACATTTCCGTAGCATGCTGGTCTATGTGGCACTTTGGTCTATATGGTGTTAATTTCTGTTAAGCTACCATTCTTTTCATGACAAATTTCACATACACTATAACATCTTATGTTTCCAATTAACATATAACTCCATCATTCTTAATATGAAACACATCATGATATGGAAGCATCTTGTCATAAAGTATGCTAATATGAGAATAAGGAGCATAACATGGCATTTGTGTGACATTGTACTTGGATAACAACATTACATCCATAAGCATGAATATCACCATTCTTAGCACCATAATTTTCATAAACTTTAGCATGATATTTATGTGACAACTACATAATTCTGTTTGGAATCTAGACTCTGATATATCAGTCTTAAACAACTATCTAATGTCATAATCTGGTTTAGTACTGAACATAAAAGTTGTAGATGCTTACGTTCTGTTTCCAAATTATCTAAGATTTTTGAAATTTTTCTCAAAATGTAGCAGAATTTGTCTAAAACTGACACCATGGTAAAGTCGTCTGTTTACACATTCATATGGTCAAAACTAGGTTCTTCTTCCTTCATGAATCATGACCTTTTCAAACCATTTTGAATCATCCCATTTGGTGGTCTACATTAGTAGATATGAATTTTTGAATCTACAGGACAAAACTCAGATTTTTACAGCATATCATTAACATAGCTATTATAGCATATTGACAGACTAACATGAAGCTACTAGTTATACTACCATTGCCATCCTAATAATTTGACATGATAATGATTTTAAAGCTAAGAAAGGAAGCATAATGGCAACGTGGTCTACACTAATATGGGATGTTACATGGTATATTTTGGCAAACTATGCATACTTCCACTAAATAAAACATTACATCATAAGCATTCATACTAAACTTAACATAACATGGCACTTTATTAGCATGGGGCTTAAACTACAATTCTACATCAAATTCCAACTTAAAATTAACTAGGTGATGAAACTCATAACCACAATCCTAAAACTACATCCTAACTAGGACGTTAGAACTCCTACATCAAATATCTCCTTCTTAATTTCTTTGGCCCTTCTTCTCCTTGAAGACCCCATTAATCCTCAAGCTTTCTTCTTCCATATCTTAAGCTCCAATGGTGGATGTCAATAGGAGGATTGAATTAATGAGATGGTGGTGGAGATGGTGGTGGAGTGGGAGGTGCAAAGGGAGGAGAGGGAGGAGAGGAGAGGGGATGAGAACTTGAATTTTTTCTTCTTCTTTTCCTTTTTATTTTTCCCAATTTATTCTCTTTTATTCAGCCCCTCATCCTAGTCATCCCTTAATTCCCTCTTAGCTTTCCAAATGGAGAGAGTTAGGTGAAAATCAAAGAGGTGATGACACCTCTTAGGCTAGGTGTCTCCATTAGGAAAATTAGGGATTTCTATTTTCTAATAAATAGAAATACTCCACTAAAATACCTTTACTCACCAAATACAAAGTGTACCATCTAAATGCTCATCCATTTAATCCAAAAGATGTTTAAAAATATTTTAACATAATTTGGTAATTAGAAAATTATGGAAAATTAATAAAAATACCCAAAAATTTCATACGTACAAATATGTTTAGAAATGCATACAGTGTAACCGTATATACGAAAACAAGGTATTACACTATAAAAACATACTATTTTATAAAAAGTTATATATCTTCTATAAAATGTAGAAAATAGCATCGAGCTCAAAAAATAAGCAAATGTTTGTTGGAATCGGAAGATCGCCATCATCAACTGAAAAATAAGAGTAGACAAATTAGGCTATAAAAATCATATCATTTAATAAAAGGATCCATAACTTTTCGTAAATGTAGAAAATAGCCCGTAGCTCAGAAAAATCCATAAAAATGTTCGTTCAAACAGGGAGATCGCCTTCTTCAACTAAAAAATAAGAGAAGAAAAAATTTGGTCAAAAAATCATAGCATGTAATAAAAAGATCCATAACTTCTCGAAACTGTAGAAAAATAGCACTGAGCTCAGAAAACGCGATAAAAATGTCTGTTGGAACCGGGAGATCACCATCTTCAACAGGATAATAAGAGAAGAAAAAATTAGGCTAAACATATCATTTAATATAAAGATTCATATCATACATAAAATTTAGAAAATAGCTCGGAGCTCAGAAAAATCTGAATAAATGTCCGTTAGAACCGGGAGATCGCCATCTTCAACTGAAAAATAAAAGAAGACAAAATTATGCCATATATCATATCATTCAGTAAAAAGCTACATAACTTCCCTAAAATGTAGAAAATAGCACTGAGCTCAGAAAAATCCGCATAAATGTCTGTTGGAATTGGGAGATCGCAATATGCAACTGAAAAAAGAGAAGACAATATAAGGCCAAAAAGCATATCATTTAATAAAAGATTCATATCTTCCAGAAAATGTAGAAAAAAGCCCAAAACTATGAAAAATACGCAAAAATATCCGTTGGAACTGGGAGATCACCATATTCAACTAATAAAATATGAGAAGACAAAATTAGGCTACAAAAATCTTGTCATTTAATAAAGAGATCCATATCTTTAATAAAATTTACAAAATAGCATGGAGCTCAGAAAAATCCACAAAAATGTTCGTTGGAACTGGGAGATCGGCATCTTCTACTGAAAATAAGAGAAGAAAAAATTTGGATATAAAAATCGTATCATTTAATATAAAGATTTTTATCTTCCAGAAAGTGTACAAAATGGCCTGAGCTTAGAAAAATCCGCAAAAATATCCGTTGGAACCGGGAGATCGCCATCTTCAACTGAAAAAATAAGAGAAGATAAAATTAGCCCAAAATATCATATTAATTAATAAAATAATACATATCTTCCAAAAAGTGGAAAATAACCCAAAGCTCAGAAAAATATGCAAAAATGTCAGTGGGAACCGGGAGATCACATCGTCAACTGGAATATAAGGGAAGACAAAATTAGGCCAAAAATCATATTATTTAATAAAAAGATCTCCATTTTCAACTGGAAAATAACAGAAGAAAATTTAGGCAATAAAAATCATATCAATTAATAAAAAGATCCATATTTGTCATAAACTGTAGAAAATAGTACCAAGCTCATAAAATGATATATAAAAATCTTATCAGTTAAAGATGGCAAAATCCCGGTTACAACAGACATTTTTATCAAGGTTCTAAATGGAGTGAGGTGTGGCGTGGCGGTGAGGTCAAGCCTCAAGCCTTAGGAGCCTTGGCAGAGCCACGGCGTTTTCAAGGCGTGGCTTAAGTCGGCAAATGTGCGTATATATTATATAATATATAGATGTAGATAGTAGACTATACTCTACTTAGATGGATTAGTTTTCAAATCCTACCAAATCCATAGCCTTCCATCTACATTGAGATGTGTGCTTACAATATACTAAAGTGTTACTTTACTAAAAAACAAATGTTTACATAATAAAAAAGCATGTGACCTCAACACGTCATAAATATCGAAGCACTCGATTAACACAGTTGTGAAAGCTATTTGGATAATTGGATCTGAACGAAATTTTCTGATACTTGAAGAAACATTGATTTTTGGCATTTTCTAGTTCAACATCTTGAACAAACTTTGTTCACAAGTGCTGTCTAAAGCCATAAAAGGAATAATATTGATACATCATATGAACACATTTCAGCCAAGTAAGTAAACAAACACCGTACTATGCATAATGCATATAATCATTAAATGAAGCTGATTAGTGGTGTATAATGCAGTTTGAGCTCACCTTCCCAAAGGGCCAAATCTAAACATGAACAGCTCAAAAAGGTGACATTTTTAAGCAATACGAAAATTTTCAAGTTTACCTTTGAGATCACCGATCGATGACAAAGAAGACGTAAAAATCTCTGACCAGAATCGCTAGACGCGATGGATGGAGTTGATGTTGTCGAGGTCAGTGCGGGCAGTGCTAATGTGGCTGCGGTCAGACACCCGTTGGCCGTCGACCGTCGGCCGTCGGCCTGATGGTGGAGACGAGGGCGGTCGGTGACGCAGATGCTGCTCAGAGGGAGGTCCGAAAGAATGATTGTCGAAGGTGAATCGAATCGATATAATGCCCTAATAATGCGGGCGGTTGCAGTCAGGCCGAAAAGCCTCAAATAATAGAGAACAGGTCGGGTTCTCTTAGCCCTATAATACGGACCCGGTACCATTCTTTTTATTTTTTTCGTTTTTTGTGTCGCGACTTATGTTTTTGGTGTGCCTTGTGTTGCCATGGCGCGCCATGGCGGTGTCCTACCTCAAACAACCTACATGGGCATTAACGGGACGTGGGGGTCGAGCCTTGCCGCCATGGCGCGCCATGGTGTCGCCGTGGCGAGTTTTTTAGAACCTTGATTTTTATAGATGAAGATGTCAACTTCTCGGTTTCGAATTTTGTCTTCTATTATATTTCAGTTCAACGGACATTCTTTGGCCTAATTTTGCCTTATCTGATAGCATTTAATAAAATGATCCATATCTTTTAGAAAATGTGAAAAATAGCCTGGAGTTCAGAAAAATCCGCAAAAATGTCTGTTGGAACCGGGAGAACGCCATCTTTAACCGAAATATAAGAGAATACAAAATAATGCCAAAAAATCATATCATTTAATACAAAGGACGCCATCATCAACTAAAAAAAAGAGAAAGCAAAATAGGCAAAAAAATCATATCATTAATAAAAAGTTTCATATCTTCAATAAACTGTAGAAAATAGTTCCAAGTTTAGAAAAATCCGCAAAAATGGCCATTGGAACCGGGAGATCGACATCTTCAACTGAAAAATCAGAGAAGACAAAATTAGGCTCTAAAAATCGTATCATTTAATATACAGGTTCACATCTTATAGTTAATTTAAGAAATAGCCCGGAGCTTAGAGAAATCCGCACAAATGTCCGGTGGAACCAGGTGATCGCCATCTTCATTGAAAAAAAATAAGAAAAGACAAAATTAGGCGTAAAAATCATATCATTTAATAAAAAGAACTATAACTTCTCGAAAATGTAGAAAAGTAGCACTGGTCTCAGAAAAGCTGCAAATATATCTGTTGGAACCAAAAAATTGTCATCTTCAACTAAAAAATAAGGGACGACAAAATTAGGCTATAAAAATCCTATCATTTAATATACAAATCCATATCTTCCAAAAAATTTAGAAAATAGTCTGGAGCTCAGAAAAATCCGAAAAAATATTAGTTGGAACCGGGAGATCACCATCTTCAACTAGAATATAAGAGTAGACAAAATTAGGACAAAAATCATATCATTTAATAAAAAGATCCATTTCTTCGAGAAAATGTAGAAAAATAGCCATGTGCTCAAAAAATCCGCAAAAATGTCCGTTAGAATCGAAAGATCGTCATCTTCAACTGAAAAATAAGCGAAGACAAAATTAGACTACAAAAAATATATCATTTGATAAAAATATCCATATATTCAATAAAATAAAGAAAATAACATTGAGCTCAGAAAAATCAGCAAACAATGTCCATTGTAACCGAGAGATCTCCATCTTCAACTGAAAAATAAGGGGAGACAAAATAAAGTTATAAAAATACTATTATTTAATATAAAGATACATATCTTACAGAAAATATAGAAAATAGCCCGTAGATCAGAAAAGTCCGCAAAAATGTCTTTTGGAACTCGGAGATCGCCATCTTCATCTGAAAAATAAGAGACGACAAAATTAGGCCAAAAATCATATCATTTTAATAAAAAGAAACATATCTTCCAGAAAATGTAGAAAATAGCCCCGAGATGAGAGAAATCAGCAAAAATATCCTTTGAAGCCTGGAGATCACCATCTTCAACTGAAAAATAAGGAAAGACAAACTTAATCTATATAAATCATATCATTTAATAAAAAGATTCTTATCATACAAACGTAGAAAACAGCCCGGAGCTTATAAAAATCTATAAACATGTTTGTTAGAACCAAGAGACCGTCATCTTCAATGAAAAAGTAAATAAAGACAAAATTAGGCCAAAAAATCATATCATCTTTACGGAAAATGTCGAAAAATCGCCCCGAGTTCAGAAAAATCCGCAAAAATGTCCGTTGAAACCGGCAGATCACCATACTTAACCGAATAACAAGAGAAGACAAAATTACTCTACAAAATTATACTATTCAATAAAAAGATCCATATCTTTAGTAAAATGTAGAAAATAAATTCAAGCTTAAAGCAAAAATGTCCGTTAGAACTGGTAGATCGCCATTTTTAACAGAAAAATAAGAGAAGGTAGAATTAGGCAAAAAATTATATCATTTAATAAAATGATCCATATTTTTTAGAAAATGTAGAACATAGGTCAGATCTCAGAAAAATACGCAAAAATGTCCGTTGGAACTGGGAGATCACCATATTCAATTGAAAAATAAGAGAAGATAAAATTAGGCTATAAAAATCATATCATTTAATATAAATATTCATATCTTATAGAAATTGAAGAAAATATCCCGTAGCTAATAAAAATCTAAAATATCGGTTGGAACCGGGAGTTTGCTAGCTTCAACGAAAAAAATAAAAGAAGACAAAATTATGCCATAAAAATCATATCATTTAATATAAAGAGTCATATCTTACAGAAATTGTAGAAAATAGCCTAGAATTCAGAAAAATTTGTACAAATTTCTGTTGGAACCGGGAGATTGACATTTCAACTAAAAAATCAGAGAAGAAAAAATTAGGCGATAAAAATCATATCATTGAATTAAAAATTCATATTTTCAATAAAATGTAGAAAATAGTCCCTATATCAGAAAAATCTGCAAAAATGTCCGTTAGAACCAGGAGATTGCCATCTTTAACGGAAAAAATAAGAGAAGAAAAAAAGACGAAAATCATATAATTTAATAAAATGATTCATATCTTTTAGCAAAAGTAGAAAATAGCCCAGATCTCAGAAAAATCCTTAAAAATTTCTGTTGGAACCGGAAGATCGCCATCTTTAACTGAAAAATAAGGGAAGACAAAATTAGGCTATAAAATTATATCATTTAATATAAAGATCCATGTCTTACAAAAAATGTAGAAAAAAATGCCTAGAGTTAAGAAAAGTTTGCAAAAGGTTCGTTGGAATCGGGAGATCTCCCTATTCAACGAAAAAAATAAGAGAAGACAAAAGTAGGCCACAAAATAATATTATTTAATAAAAAGATCCATATCTTCTAGAAAATATAGAAAATAGGGTCGAGGTCAAAAAAATCTGCAATAGTGTCCGTTCGAAACAAGAGATCGCCAATTGTGATGTCTTCTCTTTCCCCTTTCTTTTTTATTTCTTTTTTACTTGTCTTTGCAGCAAGGGAAGGGGGGTCAAGAGGATGCGGCCTAGGGCGGCTGGGAGGCGCAAGGGGGCTGGGGCGGCTTCAAAGGGGGCTGGGTGGCGCAAGGGGGGCTTTGGGACAGGGCAAGGGGCACGGCAGGCGGCAAAGGGGGCTGCGTGCAGTGCTACGCAATGGGGCCGACGGCCTGGAGGCTAAGGCGACGCGACTGTATGCATCGGGGTCGGGCACGGCCAGGCGATGGCGGGTGCATGCGCGGCTAGTTGGTTGGCGGCCTGAGGAGTTGGGGCATGACGATTCGAGATGGGGAAGAGGAAGAACGAAAATGGTTTGAATTGGGGTTGAATTTGGGGATTTCAGGTTCAATTTTACGATTTGGGCTTCAATTTTGTTGTTTTCCTCTTCAATTTCAGCATTGGTTTTGGTTTGGAGATTTGATTTGGGACGAAGTAATGTGTTTGATTTGGGTTGCAGGATTTTGGATTGGTTGATGTGTTTGATGTTGGGTTGAAGGAGGTGGAATGATGTCGATGGTGTTGTTGTTTGCAGGAAGCTTGAACAAAAATGGGGATGATGATGTGCCTGAGGATGAACGGCAGAGGGGTTTGATTAAATAAGTGTAAACCTATATAATACTGTAATTATGAGAGTATTTAATGACAGTGGGTGAGATTTTGACTAACGGTTTAGGGGAATGAACTGAATGTATTGGGGGGAGGTATCGGGCTGTGGGACGAGAAAAAGGTGGAAGGGGTGTGTTGGGAAATAGGTTAGTTATTAATAAGAGGTAATTAATAATAGTAAAAGTAATTTGGTAATTAGCTAAATTAATTAGTTAAGCTATGGTAAAAATTTCTTAAAACAAAGACGTGCTCGCGTCAACGCGTAGAAAAGAAAACGCTCGGATAGAAACACTCGAACAACTACAATAAATACGTGCAACCAAAGATGCCTAAAAATTCAGGTCGTTACATCCTACCCTCCTTAGAATAATTCCGTCTTTGGAATTCTCTACAGGGCTGGGAAAAGGTAGGTGTAACGTTCTCGCATCCCGTCCTCTCACTCCCATGTAGATTCACCAGGTGAGTCGCGACGCCACATTACCCTGACTTGATCTATAGTCCTGCTCCTGAAGACTTTCTGGTGTGGATCTAGGATCTCCACTGGTTACTGCTCGTATGTCAAGTCCAGACGGACTGTGATCTTCGAATAGGCCACGACATGACTAGGGCCGCTCACATAGCGACACAACTACCAGATGTGGAACACATTGTGCACTCCCTCTAAGGCAGGGGCAATGCAAGCCTGTAGGCCACTTCGCCTACTCGCTCCAAAATATCAAAAGGTCCAATGAATCGATGAATAAGCTTTCCTCTTCGACCAAAGCGAATCAATCCTCGGTTGGGCGAGATCTTAGAAAAACATGATCACCGGGCTCAAACTCTAGATGTCGACGTTTCGCATCTGCCCAATGCTTGTACATGTTCTGAGCCAGTTGCAGCTTCTCTCTGATGGTCCGAAGCACATCCACGGCTTCTGTGATTAGCTCAAGAACCACCAACTCTCGATCTCCTATCTCATTCCAGCCAAGGGGGATCGACACTTCCTCCCATACAGTGCCGCAAAAGGTGCCATACCGATGCTAGACTGGTAGCTGTTGTTGTATGCAAACTCCACCAAATGGAGATGGTCTTCCCATGATCCTTTAAAGTCTAGCATACATGCCCACAACATGTCTTCCAATATCTGTATAGTACGCTCTGACTGACCATCTGTCTGTGGATGGTAAGCTGTACTAAAACTCAAGTGGGTTCCAAAGCTCTCCTGAAGGCTCCTCCAGAAATGAGATGTGAACTTGGTGTCTCTGTCTGAGACAATGCTGGTATGAACTCCATGCAGCTTCACAATCTCATCCATGTACTTCTTAGCCAACACTTCTGTAAACTGGCCTACTCTAAAAGGAATAAAGTACGCTGTCTTGGTCAATCGATCTACAATCACCCAGACAGCATCAGTCTGCTTCGTACTCTTGGGTAGTCCAGTCACGAAGTCTATCGTGATATGCTGTCATTTCCACTCCGGAATGGGCAACGGCTGTAATAGGTCGGCAGTCCTCTGATGTTTAGCCTTCACCTGCTGACATACAATACACTTTGCTACGCTCCGTGCGTTGCTTCTCTTCATGCCATGCCACCAGTAATGCTGTAGTAGATCCTGATACATCTTGGTATCCCCAGGATGTATAGAGTAAGGAGAGCTGTGAGCTTCCTCCAACAGCTCCTCTCCAATGGTGTCGGACGGTACACAGATCCTGTCCTCAAACCTCAAGGATCAATCTGCATGAATCTTAAACTCTGGCCTCTGACCTGCTATCACCAGATCTTTGATCTTTCGCAGCTTCTCATCGTCCATTTGAGTAGACTTGATCCTCTCTACCAAGGTCGACTGGATATGCATTCCCATCAAAGATGCAGTCATACCTGGTAGAATCACTTCTATACCCATGTCCCGAATCTCTTGCTACAACCTCCACTGAGTTGTAAGGGTCATCACCGCAGGTAGATGACTCAATGCATCAGGTACGACATTGACTTTTCCAGGATGGTACTGAAGATCAATGTCATAATCTGTCATGTGCTCTATCCATCGTCTCTGACGTATGTTGAGCTCCTTCTGAGTGAAGAGTTACTTCAGACTCTTATGATCCGAGAACACCTTTATGTGCTCCCTCAACAGAAAATGCCTCCAAATCTTCAATGCAAAAATCACTGCTGCCAACTCAAGATCATGCGTGGGGTAGTTCTTCTCATGGATCTTCAATTGCCTAGATGCATAAGCTACGACTCGACCGTGCTGATGTAGCACGCATCCAAGTCCCTTACCAGATGCATTACAGAAATCTTTGAATCCTCCTGAAGGGTCTGAAATGATCAAAATAGGTGCAGTTGTCAACCTCTTCTTCAACTCCTGAAAAGCATCCTCACATGCTTTTGACCAAACAAACACCACATCCTTTTTCGTCAATCATGTCATGGCTTCTGCGATCTTTGAGAAGTCTTTGATGAACCTCCGGTAGTAGCCAGCAAGTCCCAAGAAGCTTCGGATCTCGGTCACCGTTCGAGGGACTGGCTAGTTTTGAACAGCGGCTACTTTTTCAGGATCAACAGTAATCCCTTCTCCGGACACTACGTGGCCTAGAAACGCCACCTCATTCAGCCAAAACTCACACTTGCTAAGTTTGGCATAAAGCTGGTCTTCTCAGGGTCTCAAGAACATTCCTGAGATGCTCTGCATGCTCCACCACATTCTTCTAGTAGATGAGCATGTCGTCAATGTAGACTACTACGAACTTGTCCAAGTATTCATACAATACTTGGTTCATGAGACTTATAAATATCATGGATGCATTGGTCACACCAAACAGCATTATTAAGTGCTCATAATGTCTATATCTGGTCCTGAATGTAGTCTTAGGAACATCTTCGTCTTTCACCTTCACTTGATGGTACCATGTCCTCAGATCTAGCTTTGAATAGACGCTTGACCCCCCGAGTTGATCGAAAAGATCGTCTCGTGACAGAGTGTACTTGTTCTTCATGGTGACTTTGTTCAGCTCACAGTAGTCGACGCACATACGTAGGGATCTGTCTTTCTTCTTCACCAGCAATATAGGAGATCCCAAGGGAGATACACTGGGTCATATCCATCCCTTCTTTAGAAGCTCATCTAGTTGGGTCCGCAACTCTTCTAGCTCAGATGGTGCTAAATGATATGGTCCCTTGGACATTGGTTGAGCTCCTGGCATTAGTTCAATGGAAAATTTGAGGGTGCGATCTGGTGGCAAACCTGTAAGGTCATCTGGAAACACATCCAAGAACTCTCGTACCATCTCTGGTATATCAGGTTCAGCTTCCGTTGCAGCTGCTACTGCTTCGGCCGACCTGGCTCTGTACTCTACTGGGCCTACTAATCTGCTTCCGCTAATGAACTCAAACTTTGGATGTTAATGTTAGTTCTTGGGTTCAAGACTAACGTTGTTTTGATGATGATTAATACATTATGTTAATGTGCTAATCAATCTTGTGTTTTAGTCTCAGTTTATCTTTATGATTATATGTTGATGAGACAAAGCATAATGCTTGGAGGATATTACAAGGGATATCTTAAAGACTTCCAAGAGTGATGGAGTGCTCAAGCTTGGATGAAGTCATGAAGATCATCTAATGAAGCCCAAGCTTGGAGAATGATGATGGATGGATATCTAGAGGAGCATTGCCAAAGCTTGGAGCTTGATGAAGAGAAGCTCATCAAGGAGTGCCAAAGCTTGGAGATGATGGGGAGCATCAAGGTATCGTGAGCTTGAAGACTTAGACTCTAAGAGATGCAATATGTAATCCATGTAATTTCAATTACTTGCATTTCTCTTTTTGAGTCTAGGATTATTGTAATGCCTTGATAGATGGTCATACTCTCATACATATGTATTTCACCATCTTAGTGAGCCTTAGGATTATCATAGAATCCAACCCTATAGGTTCACCTAGCCCAAAGACTCATTTAGAGTCTCTGGCTCTCCAACAGTCGCCTGATGAAGGTTTTACAGTCGACTGGGTGATTCCAGTCGCCTGTCGAGCCTTCTACAGTCGACTGTGATGCATAGCTCAAGTCAACATTTCTATTGACTCTTCTTGAGCTTTTTTGCATCAGTCGACTGATGTTCAATTTACAGTCGCCTGTGTTTCTACAGTCGCTTGTGAATTGATCGACAATCGGCTGTGCGCTTCTTGCATTTTCTGGGCTTCATCCCAATTTGCAAGGCAGTCGTCTGTTGCTGTTATTACAGTCGCCTGTGAAATGCATCTCTCTCTGTTTTTCTCCATCCACTACAGCAGTCGACTGATAAAGGTTATACAGTCGCCTGTCTATTTTACAGTCGACTGTACTCTGGTCATCGGTCGCATGTATGCATATTGGGAGAAAGTTGCAACTCTCTGTTTTTCTCCACCCCCTGCAGCAGTCGCCTGATGAAGGATATACAGTCGACTATCTATTTTTTAGTCGCATGTGTAGTCTTCTACAGTCGACTGTCCTGGCTCAGATTATAACCGTTGGGATATTTCTAGCCGTTGAACAGTCGACTGTCATTTGTTCATCAGTCGACTGTCTGGGCCATAAACTGCCAAAATCTACCCGTTGCAGATTTCTTCCCTTTGGGTTTTTGGCTGGTTTTATGGGTTCCTTTGGGCTTCCTATATATATGATTTAGCTTAGTTCATTTAGAACTCTTAGTTATTATTGAATATCTTTGAGAATCAATAGCCACTCCTAATCTCTCCAATTTCCCTCTCATGAGCATATTTCTCTTCATGCATTGAAGCAAGCTCATAGGGAAATTCTCCAAGGGATCTAACCATTCCTTTCTTGGAGAACATCTTTCTTCTCTTCATTTCATACACTCAAGTGAGAAGTGTTAGAATTCATTCCTAGAACAGAGAAAGATCATCAAGTGCAATCAAAGCTAATCTCAAGTACTTGAGTTTCACTTGCATACCTTCTTCATATTGGTAAGATCATATCAAGGCATAGGTAAGTGTTGTTTCGTTTTGTTTTATGTTCGAAACCCTAATTCTCTTTGTGGGAATTATATACTCTCTTTGTGGGAGTTACTCTCTTAGTGGGAGTTTGGTGTCCTAGTGTAGGGCTAACCCTAATTCTCTGAGTGGGAGTTAGTAATTCTCTAGGTGGGAGTTTGACCCTTGTGCAGGGTTGGTTGGGTCCTTGTGTAGGCAAAATCCTCTTGGTGAGGTATCTCTTTGTGGGTTATAGTGAATATTGGTGTGGCTGGACGTACCCAAGTTTGGGGAAACAGGGTAAAATCATTGTGTTTGCGTTTGTTATTGTTTTGAGCACTCTGTTAATTTCTGCTGATTATTGTGCTTTAATTTTAGTAACTTTTAATTAAGCACTTTGCTTGCTATTACACTATTCACCCCTAGCATGTGTGTAGCCCTGCAGGGTCCCTTACAGTTCAGGGATCTCAAAGACTACCCTCCTTTGACAACAGTCGATGGTGGCATGGAAAGTTCCCAACCAATCCATCCCTAATACAGCATCAAACTTTGGGATATCTATCATCATGAAGTCAATGAACAATTCTTGCCCACATATCACCACATGGCTTTGAGGATACCCTCGTATTGACTTTATCACTCCGCCACCAGTGTTGACATTCCAACCAGATTCTAAAGGTTTGACAGGAATGGTGTGGGTGCGAACGAATCGACTCGCCAGAAATCAGTGTGATGCTCCCGAGTCGAACAAGGAGAGGGCGGGTTTTCCAGCTACTAGTATGACATCTAGGTTACAAACACTAATCTAAGCAACCAATGCTAATAAAAGAAATGAATTACAAATTATGCAAGAAAAATACCTGTGATCACTTCCCCGGTAGCTTCGGCCTCTTCGACGATCATGGTGTAAGCCTGGCGTTTCAGTGGTGGCTGCTGCCTTACTTGCTGAAACATCCTCTATTGTGGAGGTAGAGGTGGACGCTGTGGTGCATTCCCAGTCGGGGCAGCACGAGGAGCTGGAGCTGGAGCACGTATCTTATGATACAGGAAATTCCTAGCCATATGTCCAGACTCTCCACAAACCAGACAAAGGCCTAAAAATCCGCGACACTCAAACTTGATGTGTCCAGGCTTCCCACAAAAGTGGCAGACCGGGAGGGCCTGCTGTTGTTGTCTTGACCTCTTGAACTGAGTTTGCTGAATAGGGCGGTGCGTCTGTGGCCGTCCGCTTGGCCCAGCATGGGTCAATTGAGGCTTCACAGGTGCTGTTAACCTAAGATCTTCCTTCGCTTCCTCTTCGACCATCTCATGATTACGAGCAATGGTCAGAACTGTAGCATGTGTGGTTAGATTAGCAGTAACCATCTTCCTCCGAATCTCAATGTTGAGCCCCTGTAGGAATTGCTGGGCTCGAGTCAATGGATCTGTAACCATCTCTAGGGCAAACTTACTCAGCCTAGAGAACTCAGCGTCATACTGGTCCACAGTCATCGAGCCCTGCTTCATGTTGATGAACTTATTTCTCATTATGATCTTTGCCTATGACGGGAAGTACTGAGCATTGAATGTTCTGGTGAAGACATCCCACGAAATCAGTAATCCCAGTCTCGAGCACCATCAGTCAATTGCCTCTTGGCGGTAGCCACCCATGTTTCTTCTCGAATCTGAGATGCCCTCAGATCATCAGTGATGCTCCTTAGCCATTCTTCCACTTGGAGGTGATTCTCCGTCCCAGCAAAAGTCTTCGGGTTCATCGCTCGAAAGTGGTAAGCACTCAGATCAGCTTTCGGCTCCCTATGCAAAGCCTGTCCCAAAGCCTGTCCAAGCTGCTGACGAAGGGCATACAAGCCCCCACATGCAATCTTCTGCAGACAATGGTGCGATCGAAATGATGTTCCATCTGGACCGTTGTTGGCTCCATTACCAGCATCATTCTGGTTGGGACCCCCATTCAGGTGATTGATCCCGGATCCAAAAGCACTGTCCTCGCTTCCTGAAGTGTTCCTTTCCATTGCTTACATGCGTTTCTTAAGGTTTAATCAGTTCCATTGAGGAGTATTTATACGGCATATCTGAACTTCATGTACTGTTCATGTGGTATTTGTTGGATCTGGATCCTAGCCTAGAGGGGGGTGAATCTTTTAAAAATAATTCGTGCAACCCACGAATAAGCACATGCAGTTATAGCAGTAGCAGGGTAAATAAAAAGCAGACACAGAGTACACTGCAGATTTACCCTGGTTCGGTCGACCCTTCGACCTACTCCAGCCCCCAAAGCAGAACTAGTATTGAATAGCGCAATAGGTACAAAACCACAAGTTAGAGCACGCTCAGAGCACCCTCTACGTCTCTACACTCGACAGGCTCTCAGTACCCCACACACAGTGTTTTCTCTCACTATCAATCCTAGTAAAGCTTTCTACCAGCTAGTCCCAAACTAGCTGGGTCCCACTTGTCTAGTCCCAACTAGACAAGTCCCAAAATAGTCACAGAAAAATAGGTAAAGTTTCCCCACAGAGAACGTTACACTAAGACACAAATAAAAGAGTTTAAGAGTTTAGAAATGCTCAGTTTGTGTCCGTGTAGGCGTCTCTGTCAATCAGCACGTCGTCAGCTCCAATCTGACGTAAACGGTGTCTCAATCTGACTCCTGGATCTCAAATAGCACACTGGTCTGTGCGTAAAGTAATCCCAGTTCAAACTGAAATATTCTTTGGTCTGTGCGCTCAGAAATCCCCTTTAAATAAGTCGTCGGTGCACAAAGCATAGCAGTTCAAATCTTTTTAATAAGACGTCTGTGCGTTAAGTAACCCCTAAAGTAGTCCACGTCAGCGAGGAGATATGTGCGCTTTGTTCTCACGTGATTTCGATTCTCCTGCACTCGCCACGTCAGCAACAAGATCAAATCTGCACCGTTGATTGCGTTCTCGTTCAAATCAATCTGATGGCGGTTGCCTTTCCACGTCAACGGCTCTTTTAATTTGTTAGGGCATGTAGGGTCGCGTTCTTTGGCGGTCGTCTTCTTCGAGGCACGGTGACGGCGGGTGACGTCTCCGAGCAGTTCTCGACGGTGGCTTCCGACACAGGGCGCTCGTGCAGCGATGGACGTCGCCTTCTTTGTCTTCGACGGCGTTCTTCACGACGGGTGGACTACGGCGATGTGCAGATGGCAGCGGCAATGGCAGCTGCTCCGAGCGGCTTCTTCGGCAACGTCAAGCGGTGGCAACTCCTCGGCGTTGGCAGGCTCTCAGTGACGGCGAGGATGTCTTTGTGCAGCGGCGATGGCGACTTTGTCTCTGACGTGCAACGCTGTGGATCTCCGAGCGACGAGACTTCTAGGCAACGGCGAGGCTTCGACAGCTGTAGCGCTTCACGGTGATCTTCTTTAACGTCGTCTCCTCTTCGTCGATGGCGAATTCCATGCAGCGGCGGTGCTTTGAAGGTGATGCTCCGGCGACAACTGAGTTTTGGCAGTGATCTCAGCGGCGTTTGCGAGCTTCGGAGGCGACTTCTCCGCCTTTCGACAGCAGCGACGAAGCCTTCAAATTCTTCTCGATCGACGGCAATGATGGCTGGATCTGCAGGCGTTCACGACGGCGGAAGATCGATGAAGAACTCCGATGGGCGACATCTCAATGGTGGCAGCGGCGACTTCGGTGCACGGCGATCACCAATTGATTCGCTCGAACTCCCTTCACGGTGACGGCGGCAGCACTCCACTGCAGCAAGAGTAACGATGGCACACGTTGGATACTTGAGGCTGATGATTAAAAAGAAATTGAAGGGCACTTCAAGATTTTTGATGCTTCAGGCCTCAAGAGGTGTGGCACTCAAAATTATAGAAGGAAAGTGAAATTTTTGGCCGTGGTGTTTTTGGCTATGAGGACCAAGGGTTAAGGCTATTTCAATTTTTTTTATTGGAATATGAATGTAGCCATCTCTCTATTTGATGATTGCCGCACTCTTGGGAATTTTTTGTATATCCGTAAAAAAAGAATTGTAGCCCCTCTTTTTTTGATTGCTGCCGCACACTTTTTTAACCCTAGGGGAAGGCACTCCAATTTATAGTATAGGCTAGAGATTGAAACAAGTAGTTTGGGAGATTGGGAGGATTTGATTGGAAGTTTGAATAGGATTAGAAGTTTGAAAGTCTAGCTAATAGATTGGATCAAATCCATTTGTAATTCAAATTGGGCTCAACCCCTTTTCCTCTTTGGACCAAGTCCAACTTCTTTGTGCACACACACTCCATCTCTCCCAATGTGCAATACGAATAGCAATTCGGCCAAATATCGAGAATATATTGTTTCGCCAAGCCTGAAACACACTAAACACACACATTAGATATAACGACACATTTGTCATCATCAAACTAAGATCATAGATCGTTGCTCTCAACAATCTCCCCCTTTTGGTGATGACAAACCCATAAAAGATTTGAGCAATAAGTATTTGTGTGTGAAGTGTGTTGAAGGGTGTAATGGAATATGATGTATGGATGAGCCATTCAAGCATTACATAGCATGCACAACAAATAGTAAATATACTAGCATGCCCCCCCTTCTCTCAAGCTCACCCTTCAATATTTATTCAAGTCTTCAATATTTATTCAAGTATTTTTCTCTCTCAAGCTCTCCCTTCAACAAATAAACAAACAACACACAAATCTTTCTTTCTCTTTCTCCCCCTTTGTAATCACCAAAAGTGGATTAATGAAGTCACAAAAATATTCCATGCAAAAATAAACCATTATTAAATGTAGCGTGCAATTTGCATGAGTTTTCCACAGAATAGACAATTCAGGCTCATAGAATTTCATAACAAGACTTCTCCACCTTTGTGTAAGTGTAGTGATATAGACAATAAAGTACAAGAGGAGATTCAATTTTAGAAAAATCAACCAAAACAATCCACATTTTCCAATTTTTCATGAATATCACTAGGATTGATTTTTCCCACCTCATCAAAGATGAGTTCAAGTTATCGAACCCCAAAACATGGCCTAAAAGGACTTTTAAATGTGGGGTGGCATTGCTTGACGAGTTATATACACCAACGCTAATGATTACCCATGTAGCACAAGTTGGATACTCGTGGGTTGTGTATTAGCCATGAAGTGTATCCATTTTTCATACGGAGCAATTTTCATATATATATTTTTTTCGTTTGCAATTCTTTTGTGCTCAATTTTTATTCATGGCTAAACACTTCATATCCATTAGAAAATTTCAGAAATTAATCATTCCTACATTCACTTTCCATTATTCTTCAAAAGAATCTCCAAAAGTACTAAACAGTCAAATATCGTGAAAGTGCAAATGTAGGTGTAGAAGTCAAGTTTAAAACTTATGAGACATGTCATGGCTACTAAAAAGAATAACATCATGTTCATGTAGCTACAACAATAATGAATTGACTTCTACAAGGGATAGATTGATCATTCATACAATACCACTTAAGAGATTCATAAGAGGATAATCAATAAGCACAATTTTTTTTTATTTTTGGTTTTTCATTTTTTTTTCAGAAATAAAAACATTTAAAAAATCATGCAAGAAAGCACACAAATCAAAATAAATCAAGCACACAAACAAATCTATGAAGGTATGCAATGAAATGCAAAGAGGGATAAAAATTATACCTTCTCGTCGCTTTTTGACGAAGGAGCTAAAAGATTGAGACATTGAATTTAACGCTCCTCGCCAAAACTCCATCACACCTACATGAAAGGTGTTAAGTGTGACCTTGGAATCCAACAAGGTCCACTAGTGTTAGCCAATATAGTTTTAGGAACCCACACTTGTTTAAACTTGATATTTGTGTTCCTAAATTTACAATAATATGAAGTGTGGCCTACACTATCACAAGTAAAGCACTTTGCATATTTGTTCTTTGCAATAGAGGGTGCATTGTGGAATTTCTTGAATTTTGGCTTTTCGACATTTTTCAAACCAAATCCAAGTCCTCTTCTATTATTGCCATATAATTGATTCTCTAAAATATTATCCAACGATTGTTTTCCTATAGAGTATTTCTTAATGGCCAATTCAAGATTATAGACTTTGGATTTTAACAATTTATTTTCTTCCACAAGCAATGTGCATTTACTTATAAAAGCTCTCTTGGTTTCATCTTCCTTCTTTTCAAATTCAATCATTTTCCTTTTAAAATCATTATCCAACATGCAGAATTTATTGTTAAGCTCTCTAATCACATAGTCTTTTTCAGTTTCGAGCTTAATCAAATCAAGTTTAAGCATGCTAATATTATTCATCAAGGAAGGGCAAGAGAGACAAGGTGCTTCATCATTAAAACTGGATTTTTCCTTTTTCAAAATGTCAATAGTAGAGTCACGAGCAACAATTTCAATTTTCAGATTTTCAATCTCTTTAGACATATCATATTCAGATTGTTGCATTTCAAAGTTCTCATTTTGATAATAATCTATAGTGGATTCAAGCTCTACTATTTTATCTTGTATTTCTTTACAAAGAGTAAGGAGTTCAGTTTTACTACCAGAAATTACCTCATCGTGTACTCCCATCAATGCCATGCATGAGTGGGCTTCGTGTTCCTCCTTCTCACTCTCAACTTCGCTATCCATATCCCAAGTTAGCACCTTGGATTTTCCCTTTTCTTTAGCTACCTGAGCTGTCTCATGTGGGCAATCCCTCATTCGATGTCCTCTTTTCTTGCATTTAAAACAAGTCATTCTATTAGTAGCATTCTGATCATAAGTTTGCTTAGAAGACTGAAAAAAGTTAGAGCGATTAAACATGGGTGCCATTTCTGTTCTTCCTTGCTTGGTCTTGACATACTTTCTGAAGTTTCTGACCATTAGCGATATGTTATCATCATCATCTTCACTTTCGTCAGCTTTCAGAGCAAGTGGCTTGGTAGCTTTCTCCTTCTCCTCAGGTTTCTCCCTTTTATCCACGTTTTGCAATTCAAGCTCGTGGGACATTAGATTACCTATCAAGTCCTCCACCCTCATCTGCGATAGATCCTTCGCTTCTTGGATGTCAGTAACTTTAGGCCTGAAGAGCTTGTCAGTGCTCTTAATATCTTTCTCACCTGCTCACGTCTAGAATATGGCTTACCGAGCGAACTAGACTTGTAGACAATGTTGGTGAACCTCGCAAACATTTCTGATATGGTCTCTGATGGTAGCATGCGAAATCCCTCGTATTCCGTGCTTAGAAGTGCAAGTCTAGACTCCTTCACCTGTGACGTTCCCTCGTGCGTCACCTCCAAAGTATGCCATATTTCCTGCGCAGTTAAACAATGTGAGATGCGATTGAATTCAGATTTATCTAATGCACAAATGAGAGCATTCATAGCTTTAGCATTAAGAGAATAAAGCTTCCAATCATTATCATCCCATTTATCATCAGGTTTAAGCATCTCAGTGTTTTCAATTTTAATAACAGGTGATTTATAGCCTTTTTCAACAATTTGCCAAGCTTTATAATCAATAGAAATCAAGTAGATTCTCATACGATTTTTCCAATAAGCATAGTCTACTCCATTAAATCTAGGTGGTCGGGAAATAGACTGACCCTCAGCAAAAGCACTATCAATGTGGTCCATGGTCAAACTAGGCTATATCTACTAAACTGGCTCTGATACCACTTGTTGGATCTGGATCCTAGCCTAGAGGGGGGGTGAATAGGCTTTTAAAAATAATTCTTGCAACCCACGAATAAGCACACGCAGTTATAGCAGTAGCAGGGTAAATAAAAAGCAGACACAGAGTACACTGCAGATTTACCCTGGTTCGGTCGACCCTTCGACCTACTCCAGCCCCCAAAGCAGAACTAGTATTGAATAGCGCAATAGGTACAAAACCACAAGTTAGAGCACGCTCAGAGCACCCTCTACGTCTCTACACTCGCCAGGCTCTCAGTACCCCACACACAGTGTTTTCTCTCACTATCAATCCTAGTAAAGCTTTCTACCAGCTAGTCCCAAACTAGCTGGGTCCCACTTGTCTAGTCCCAACTAGACAAGTCCTAAAATAGTCACAGAAAAATAGGTAAAGTTTTCCCACAGAGAACGTTACACTAAGACACAAATAAAAGAGTTTAAGAGTTTAGAAATGCTCAGTTTGTGTCCGTGTAGGCGTCTCTGTCAATCAGCATGTCGTCAGCTCCAATCTGACGCAAACGGTGTCTCAATCTGATTCCTGGATCTCAAATAGCACACTGGTCTGTGCGTAAAGTAATCCCAGTTCAAACTGAAATATTCTTTGGTCTGTGCGCTCAGAAATCCCCTTTAAATAAGTTGTCGGTGCGCAAAGCATAGCAGTTCAAATCTTTTTAATAAGACGTCTGTGCGTTAAGTAACCCCTAAAGTAGTCCACGTCAGCGAGGAGATATGTGCGCTTTGTTCTCACGTGATTTCGATTCTCCTGCACTCGCCACGTCAGCAACAAGATCAAATCTGCGCCGTTGATTGCGTTCTCGTTCAAATCAATCTGATGGCGGTTGCCTTTCCACGTCAACGCCTCTTCTAATTTTTTAGGGCAAGCAGGGTCGCGTTCTTCGGCGGTCGTCTTCTTTGAGGCACGGTGACAGCGGGTGACGTCTCCGAGCAGTTCTCAGCGGTGGCTTCCAACACAGGGTGCTCGTGTAGCGATGGACATCGCCTTCTTTGTCTTCGACGGCGTTCTTCACGGTGGGTGGACTACGGCGATGTGCAGATGGCAGCGGCAATGGCAGCTGCTCCGAGCGACTTCTTCGGCAACGTCGAGCGGTGGAAACTCCTCGGTGTTGGCATGCTCTCAGCGACGACGAGGATGTCTTCGTGCAGCGTCGATGGTGACTTTGTCTCCGACGTGCAGCGCTGTGGATCTCCGAGCGGCGAGACTTCTAGGCAACGGCGAGGCTTCGACAGCAGTAGCGCTTCACGGTGATCTTCTTTAACATCGTCTCCTCTTCATCGATGGCGAATTCCGTGCAGCGCCGGTGCTTTGAAGGTGATGCTCCGGCAACAACCGAGTTTTGGCAGTGATCTCAGCGGCGTTTGTGAGCTTCGGAGGGGACTTCTCCGCCTTGCGACAGCGGCGACAAAGCCTTCAAATTCTTCTCGATCGACGGCGATGTTGGCTGGCTCTACAGGCGTTCACGACGGTGAAAGATCGATGAAGAACTCCGATGGGCGACGTCTCAATGGTGGCAGCGATGACTTCGGTGCACGGCGATCACCTCTTGATTCGCTCGAACTCCCTTCACGGTGACGGCGGCGGCACTCCACGTCAGTAAGAGTAACGATGGCACACGTTGGATACTTAAGGCTGATGATTAAAAAGAAATTGAAGGGCACTTCAAGATTTTTGATGCTTCAGGCCTCAAGAGGTGTGGCACTCAAAATTATAGAAGGAAAGTGAAATTTTTGGCCGTGGTGTTTTTGGCTATGATGACCAAGGGTTAAGGCTGTTTCAATTTTTTTATTGGAATATGAATATAGTCATCTCTCTATTTGATGATTGCCGCACTCTTGGGAATTTTTTGTATAGCCGTAAAAAAGAATTGTAGCCCCTCTTTTTTTGATTGCTGCCGCACACTTTTTTAACCCTAGGGGAAGGCACTCCAATTTATAGTATATGCTAGAGATTGAAACAAGTAGTTTGGGAGATTGGGAGGATTTGATTGGAAGTTTGAATAGGATTAGAAGTTTGAAAGTCTAGCTAATAGATTGGATCAAATCCATTTGTAATTCAAATTGGGCTCAACCCCTTTTCCTCTTTGGACCAAGTCCAACTTCTTTGTGCACACACACACTCCATCTCTCCCAAAGTGCTATACGAATAGCAATTCCGCCAAATATCGAGAATATATTGTTTCGCCAAGCCTGAAACACACTAAACACACACATTAGATGTAACGACACATTTGTCATCATCAAACCAAGATCCTAGATCGTTGCTCCCAACAGTATTTAGTGCAGATCTGCATGGGCCACCAAACTTGTAACGACCCACTCTCGGGGCACGTTACTGTTTGGAACATGCGCAGTCCTGCTAGGCACCAATGAAGTCAATACATGTTCTATTGCAGAAATATGCCAAAATACTCATAATGAAAATGGTTTACAACTCTATTACAATCAGAAAAGGAAATACAACCGAATACAAATACATGCCAAGCCACTCTGATGCATCAAATACTAAAACTCTCTCACACTCACACTTAGTAACCAGCGTCCTCCTGGTCAAACTCTACAAAAAACTCAGCGTCTGCAGTCTCTGGTGCAACTTCTTCGACCTGTGAAATATCTGACGGGTCCACCACAAAGAGAAGGGTCGTCAGGATCAGACATAACTCAAAGTATCTTTAATCATGGAGATTAATACAAAGTACAAGCATGGCAGTCTAAAGAGAAAAGAAGTAAAGTGCGAACAATGATGATAAGGAAATAGTGCAAAAATGTAACTTGCAATTTACAATTATCAGTAATATCCAGCAATTAAAAGTACTTTATTAAAGGTCCATGTTACGAGAGTCTAATCGAGTCGTACCTAGACCGTGACTTATAATGCGGGATACAGTAAGCAACCAAGAGTCCATCTCTTACTACGGGTGCTACCCGGGCGAACCATTCTCTAAGAACTGTGCAATAATCTGTGATATATGATGATTGCCACCGGTTGCAATAATCTGTGATCTATGATGGTTGTCACCGGCTACTGCGATGTGTTACTAGAACCTGCACTGTGACAACAATGCCTGGACAAGTCGCTCCCGCACCCTCGCTATTATAAGTTACCCCAAACCCAGTGTCTGTGGTGTTACCGTAATTACAAGTTAGGAACCATTTATCTAGAGTTACACATTTTTACGTAACTGTTCAAAAAAATCAAGCTTCCACGATACTGTGCAGATTGTCAAGACCAGTTAACTGTTCAATCGATCAATTGCTAGTGAAAGGAAACTAATTTTAGCATGCATTTGTTTTTGAATTAAAGTCCATGGCAAGATTACGAAGTGTTACCGATTTGCCTTGTAGTGAAATGCCTGTTTTGGTTAGCGGTAGGGGTACCTAGTTCACATATGTTACATGGAAAGTTAGCCATACAACTAATAATAAAACTTTATAGGATAAAATATAACTAAGTTTTTAACTTACTTATATAACTTACTAACTTAACTATTTAATAAATATAACTTATAATAAAACTTTATAACTAAGTTGATAAATGTAACTTTTTATTTTATTATAAACTAATTCTTTAGAAACATAGCTTATGAAATTCATATAGGTTATAAAATATTAACTTATAATTAACTTATAAAATAACTTTATATTAAAAAAACTTATTTAACTTAACTAATTAACTAATTAACTAACATTACCTAACATATATATATAACCTAACTTAAATAAATATTACCTCTCCCTTTCTTTATTGTGTTGTCTTCTCTTTCCCCTTCCTTTTTTATTTCTTTTTTTTTTTGCTTCTCTTTGCAACAGGGGAGGGGGATCAAGAGGATGCGGCCTCGGGGCAGCTGGGCAGCGCAAGGGGTGGCACAAGGGGGCTGGGGGCGGCGGTGCAAGGGGGCTGGGCGGTGCAAGGGGGCTCGAGGACGATGCAAGGGGCACGGCGGTCGACAAAGGGGGCTGCGCGCAGTGCTGCGCAAGGGGGCCGGCAGCCTAGAGGCTAGGGCGACACAGTGGTAGGCAGCAGGGTCGGGCGCGGCCAGGCGACGACGGGCGCGCGCGGCTAGCTGGGCGGTGGCCTGAGGAGTTGAGGCACGCCAATTCGAGATGGGGAAGAGGAAGAATGAAAATGGGTTGAATTGGGGTTGAATTTTGGGGATTTCAGGTTCAATTTCACGATTTGGGCTTCAATTTTGCTGTTTTTCTCTTCAATTTCAGAATTGGTTTTGGTTTGGATATTTGATTTGGGACGAAGTAATATGTTTGATTTGGGTTGTCGGATTTTGGGTTGGTTGATGTGTTTGTTGTTGGGTTGAAGGAGGTGGAATGATGTCGATGGTGTTGTTGTTTGCAGGAAGCTTGAACAAAAATGGGGATGATGATGTGCCTGAGGATGAACGAGAGAAGGGTTTGATTAAATAAGTGTAAACCTATAATACTGTATTTAGGAGAGTATTTAATGAAAGTGGGTGAGATTTTGACTAACGTTTTAGGGGAATGAACTGAAAGTATTTGGGGAAGGTACCGGGCTATGGGAGGAGAAAAACGTGGAAGAGGTGTGTTGGGAAATATGTTAGTTATTAATAAGAGGTAATTAATAATAGTAAATGTAATTTGGTAATTAGCTAAATTAAGTAGTTAAGCTATGGTAAAAATTTCTTAAAACAAAGTCGCGCCAGCGTCAATGCGTAGAAAAGAAAACACTCGGGTGAAAAACACTCGAACAGCTGCAGTAAATACGTGCAATCAAAGATGCCTAAAAATTCAGGTCGTTACAATGTTCGTTTGAAATTGGAGATCGCCATCTTCAAATTAAAAATAAGAGAAGACAAAATTAGGCCAAAAAATCTTATCCTTTAATAAAAACGATTCATATGTTTCATAAAATATAGAAAATAGCCTGGAGCTCTGAAAAATCCGTAAAATGTCCGTTGGAACCGGGAGATCGCCATCTTCAACTAAAAAAAAGAAGACAAAATTAGGCCAAAAAAATCATATCATTTAATAATAAAATACATATCTTACAGAAAATGTAGAAAATAGTCCAAGCAAAGAAAAATCTACAAAAATTTCTGTTGGAACTGGTAGATCGCCATCATCACCTGAAAAAATAAGAGAAGAAAATTGTAAGCTATAAAAATCATCTCAGTTAATAAAAAGACTACAACAAAAATTGTCATTGACAACTTCTAAGAAAGGTTGTAATATAGGTCAAACAACTTTTTAACAAACATTGTTGTTGCGGGTCAAATCCGCCTAACAATGAGATTTATACAAACGGGAATCAAGGGTATGGTGATTATAGGTTAATGGGTCTTATTCGAGGGTAAACACCGGATTCAAGATCGCTCAAAGGTCACCGACTGCTTGGAAGAGTGGTCAATCTTCCTGCATAACGAGCAGCTCGTCAAAAAGGCTGGGTTGGCTGTCAACATGTGGCCTCTCCGATGGTAAAGTTAGTTTGCGACTTGTTAGAAAGAGGCGGGACACGTTGGCATTTCTTAGTGTAGAGCGACCTAACGTCAAGAGCTTGCATGGAAGGCACAGATATATGGACGATATCCAGCCTTGTGTGTAAATGAGAGTTTTTTATTTCTACTAACTGGCCCCCTCGTTGATGGCTGGAGTGGGGTATTTATAGTGGGGAGAGTCGGTTGATCGTCGTTCAATTAGCTATCGCGTCTGCTTAGCTGGGGTCCAGTTGGCACTTTGCTGGAGTATTAATGGGGATGTGATGGGTCTGCGAGAGTGTCAGAGATATTTTAGCACCGCCTAATTAGGCATTAATAGGGATGCAACGGGCAGCAATTTGTTCTCGTCTTGGGCATTAATTGGAGGCGTATGTGGCCCCACGTCACTTGGTCAGATATATATATGGGATGCATGGTCGCTGAGGGTTGCCCTTGGAGAGAGTCGAGCTTGGAGCCCAAGCTTGGTGTCCCTAGCTTCCTCTGGTCGACCCTCCTGCATAGGTCGTCAGAGCGAGCTTCATTGTGCCGGTTGATCTCTACGCTTGGCTGGTGAGCTTCCTGCTTGACTAGTTGGGCGAGCCACTCTCTCTATCTCTCGATTTATAGGGCAATCTTCCCGATCGGCAGGGCAAGCGATGATCTTCTCATTTGTACTCGCTCTTATTCTGGCTAGCCGGTAAGCTATTCGCTTGGGCTTCAACTATTTAGGCCTTCATTTTCTGGGCCAACCATCAGGTCGTAGCAATTGCCTCCGTCATTTGAGTTTGAACTGGGAAGCCCGGCCAGCTTGGATGATGTGTCACACCCTTATTGGCTGAGGGCCGGTGGGTGGAATTAATTTGAATCGATTGCCAAATCTTTTTAGGTCATCATGAAAATTCAGGGATGGGGAGAATCGAGGTGTCAGTTTGCTCTGAGCGTGATGTGTGGCCGATCTGACCGAGAGGAGAAGTCGAGGCGACAGACTCGCCCAGATCACACCACGTGGCCTACCTCTAACAGCTGAGATTAGCTCCTTCACCGTATAAAAAGAGATGGGATGCTAACGAGAGGGACTTTTCTACATCCTGTTTGAATATTCGTTTCCCCCATCCGTGTTGAGAGATTCTGCTGCTATCGTCGCCTCCATCGCCACACCGTTGTCGTCAAAGTTTCGTCCGTCTATTCTTCTTCTAGCTATCCCCTCGACCTTTTCCATGGCATCATCCCCTTCTTCTGCTTCCGATGCTATTGTTGAGTGGATTTTTGGTGAGTTAAAGAGTAGCCGCACCGTGGAACTGGAGGAGTCGGAGGAGTCTTGGCCGAAGGAGATCCATCGCTGAGGGTGACCCGGTCGTCGAGCCTGCCATCACCTCATCATCGTTGGCCTATAGGGACACTAAGAAAGGGAAAGGGCCTAGGTCGTCCCCTAGGACCTTGGTCACCGATGAAGATTCTGCGGAGGTCCCGACTGAGATCTTAGCCATAGCGGCCCACACATTGACCTCATTCGTCCCTCTCATTTGCTCCAAGTACATCAAGCCGCCCTATTTCATTCGCCTCCCAGAGTTCTCTGAGTGGGTATGCTCCCCAAGGGATCACGAGGTTGGGGGTCTATGCCCAGACCTTTGCCCTTGGGTTCCGGTTCCCTCTCCAACCCTTTCTTCTCCTCGTCCTACACTTCCATGAACTCCCCCTCTTTTGACTGTTACCGAACTCCATCAGCTCCCTGGTTGGCTTCCTTGTCCTTTTCTTAGGAAGTGGCATAAGTCTAACCTTATGACTATTTCAGTATTTCTTCGAAGCCAAGCACAAGGGGGCGTACTACTACGTTTGTACAAGGAGGGGGCGGCCTCTTGTTTTCAACCTACTGGGCACGATAAAAGATGGGAAATAGACGTTCGTCTTTGTCTTGATGCCCAAGGACCTAGCTTTGAGTTCGAACTGGGGGACGCAGAATCCCTCGGTGAATAAAGAAGTGGGCCTCGGGGCGGCCGACCAAGAAAACGTCAGGATCTTGGAGGACATCCCCAAGAAAAGCAGGGACTTTTAGGGCCTGGTTACGGACGAGCAAATAATCAAGCACATCTGGCTTGAAGGTAATACGATCTTCGGGATCCACCCCTGATTTGCTCACCCTGATCTGTTGTTTTTTATAGGTGCGACCATGAGTCTCTCAAGGGAGGAGATGAAGAAGAAGGCCAAGGAGCAGGCTACCAAGGGCTTGGTCAAGGTCGGCCAGAAGCGAGGCAAAGAGGGGGCAGTCACCACTCGGGCTGGGAAGGACGCCGCACCTTCTGCTCTTCTTTCCTAGACGAGCATGGTGGCATTGGAACCTCATGTTGACCTCGACCTGTCCCAGGAGATGCTAGTCATCGCAACCACTATGGCATCCCAGGACCCGTCGGTCACTGTGACCGGTGCAGCCCCTACCAGCTTGGTCGCTCCCTTAGTCGTGCCTCCGGGTTCTTCGGCCGGGTTGGCCTAGACCGACTGGGAGGCATCAGTTAATTGCTGGCCCTATGAATGCCTGTCATCGGGGCTAGGAAAGCCAACCCATCCAAGCTGCAAGGCGGTGCTTGATGTTTCCAAGTCGAAGAAGGCCAAGCTCCTTGCTCTTCCGATGGGGCAGATCGTTGCTCCACTCTTCTCAGTGGGCACCTGCGAATCGGTGTTAGACGAGGCCAAGGTTGCAGCCAGCCTGGTCGAGAACAATGTGCTGCCCAAGGATCGAAAGTCTTTGGTGAATGTTGATGCAGAGAGGACACACGATACGGGCATTTGGCTCAACATATAAGTCTGTCGCTATTCTAACTCAAGATACTGCTTTTCTCAGAAGATGCACGCTCACGTCCCTTACTCCTTTTGTGTAGATGGCGACAGTGTTGGTGTCCCTCCAACGTCACTCCATGGTGGTGAGCTAGGCTAAGGGTGCCCTTATGAGGAAGGTGGATGTTCGGTCCGCACCTTTTGCTCTCCCAATCGGGATGATGGTTGAATTTCGTCTTACTGCAAGCGCACGATAAATAAATATATCGGTGAGCAGGTATTGAATCTACGGGGAGGCGGTTTTCACACTACCTATCTATTCCTAGGCTGGGTTAGGATTTGATGTCTTATTAGGTGGAGATGGATTACGAAGGAATGTCGTGATGGCGATGGAAGTGGAATGCGAGGGTGTCACGATCGATAAGGCACGACCAAGGTCTCCACAAAAAAATAAAACAAAAAGAACAAAAGAAACGAATATGGAAAATATGACTAGGATATCGGGAATCTTCACTAGGGCTTTTGGGGTTAGCTAACAGGTTAAGGATCCCTTCGTTGAACGACAAATGCAGGTAGGAGTGTCGCATCCGGATATGGGAACAAGCACTTGACTTTCGTCGTCACGCTCGTCTAACGCCTCCTCATGCACAGTCATGCTTTCACAGTCGGCCTTGCATGGGGATGTGTGCATTATGCTTGACACTTGGTTCTCGTTCCACAAATCCGTAGCCACTCTCGTGATCTACGGACTTAGATACCACTCTATGGTTGGTTCAGGCAGTCGGGCTATTCTCGTAGTCACCGACTAGCGGATCAAGGATTAGTGATCGCCCCTAACTCTCGAGTCACTCTCGTGATCGCCAGCCCTAGAAACGGCCACTAAGCCCAAATCAGATTCGTGGGGATCGTCCCTAGAACGTGAAGCTACTTTCGCAACCTCCAATTCTAGGGATATCCAAACTACCTTAAAGCAACCCTAGATTCATCCAACTCAGGTTAACCCATCACCCCGACCCTAGAATCCTAGGGTTCATCCCTAATCATATCAATAGATCTACTCAATCATTACACAAGAGATAGAAACAACGAGAATAAACATCACAAATAGATAATATGAAAGTAATAAAAGATTCAACAATAAAAACACATAAGAAAGACAATAAACAAGATTTAACAAAGGAAAAATGCTTATCTACTGGAGATCCGATACATAAACATCCAAGAGGGGGCCTAGGGCATAGCCCAACCTCCGAAAATCATCCCTAAAGACAGAAAATAGGAAAAAGTGGCTAAACGGCTCCCTCCAAGTGGTGGCTCAACTCCCTATTTATAGAATTTCCCAAAAACTCTAAAAATTGACCTAAAAGCAGTTTCGCGACACAGCGCTCGGTCGAGCACGCCCTAGTGCTCGACCGAGCGCTCCCTTTGGCACTTGGTGTCGATGCTTACAGAAGGGGCTGCTCAGTCGAGCAGGGTAGCCGCTCGACCGAGCGCTCCCTTCGAGGAATCCATGTCGCTCAGATAAACATGCCCGAGCGGCAACTCACTCAGCCGAGGGACACAACTCGCTCGGCCGAGCGAGTTAGACGCGAACTTTCCCGAGAGCTGCAATGAAAAAAATAGGAGCTCACTGATGACTGGCTTGGGCGAGCATTGGGGGTCGCTTGGCCGAGCGACCCCTTTCGCAGCTCGACTCCTCCTTCTTTGTATCATAGCTCGGTCGAGCGCATGGGCGACCTGGAACTCATGGCCAAGGCTCTCTCCTCTCCTCTCCTCTCCTCTCCTCTCCTCTCCTCTCTTCTTCTTTGCTTCTTCTTCTTGCTCCTCTCCAGTGGCTTTGAGTCGTCAAATGCGGTGCGGTGCTCCGGCATCGGTGTTCGTGCCCTACTCTCCAATATGCTCCAAATTGCTCGATATTCCCTGAAATGCAACCAAACGCTCTCAAAGTCAATAGCGTAAAAGCATATAAAATCGGGATTTAAGCAATCATTTTGATGTGTAAACATATAGATAAAATGTGGAATATTATGCCACATCAAAATCCCCCAAGCTTACCTCTTACTCGTCCTCGAGGAAGACTAGTAAGAAGAGAACCCGGGAGAGGAATGCAATGGAGAGATGATGCGATGGAGTGTTACGGAGACCATGGTTCAATCTTAAATCTCAGCAAAATATGAACCCAAGGAATGCAAGATTACGTGAACACACACCAATATGCAATTAGAACACATATACACACAAAAATACTTAAGTGTCGCTCAAATGACCATATTGTGGATTTCAATAAATGTAATGAACTCGATAATAATGAAATAAGAAATAGAGTAACATCATATCATAGTTTATCATGAAATATACCGAGTCCACAGAGATGAAACCAATGTCCACATCTCATTCTCTAAGCAGTATACATATGTCGTGATCAAATATTTTCAAGCATGCGTGGTATTGTGTTAAGCTTCACGGAATGAATTAGTGAATTCAATTAAGGTAAGGCGTCACCACACTACGCCCGTTTCATGACTCCTAGAACCCATCAACTTTGCCATGTCATTGTTCTATATAGAAGTGGAGATAAGGATATGTGATTTTTCTTTTTACAATTGTTTTTGGATATATATAAAATTATATACATACTTTTATTTTCTTATATACACGAGATAACTCAATATATACAAGAGGCGGCTTATGCATCCCAGACCAGACGGTCTTAGGGCATCGGGTTACGAAGAACTCCTTGAGCCTTTTATTTAGGATATTTGTTTGGTTTTTTGTATTATTGGGATTTTTGCAAATTCATGTAAACGCGATGGAATGAAAATATGATCAAATATCATTTATTTGGCTATTCACAAAAGAAAAGGAAAAATCATAGAATCTAGACATGGCTCGGTTTCAGGAATTCTAATTTTCACTACTTTGATCGTCGTGTGGTTTACATATCTCTATTGAATTACTAAACATTCATGAAGCAATAGAATTATCAATCAAATCACACAAGAGTCAATTAATTTTTAGATTTTTTACTCATTCATTTTTAGCTCAACTGTTTCGAGAATATGGTTGTGAAGCTATTGATTCTACTATGAAAAATCATATTAACAATGATATTCTAATCAAGGAATTAAACCCTAATCTAACAGATATAAGAGTTCATAAAAAATCCACAATATTTCATAGAAAATGAAACACATGAGACATAAATAGAGAGGTGAACATGGTTCAACCGAAAATTTCAACGTGTGTTTCACGACGAAGAAAAATGCGTGTATTGTGCACTCCCTCAAGCTTAAACGTCACATTGTCCTCAATGTGTGCATGATATGAGTAGAGGACAACGACAAAATAGGGGGCTCACAACAAAATAATCACTCTCTCCTCCAAGCTATCTCATATGGTGCCCGGTGTGGACAGATGGGCATAAAAATGGGGAGAGGGGCAAAGTAAGCATCATAAAGTTAGGGTGGGAAATTAAATCATAGAATAGTGTGGATGAAAAAGATAATTATGCCATCATATGGGGTGAATTTATTAAACTAGAAAAGCATATAAAATCCTATACGGTCCTCTCGCTGCCGAGAGGATTCGTAATTATTCAAAGCATAAAATTATATACTATATTTACACTACTAGATTGTTACCACCTGTAGCAAAAGGCAGATCCAGTTCTTTGACGGTGCAGGTAGCTGCTCTATCTGTGCCTTCCGTGGCTCTGCCAGCTACGTGTCTCTATGATAGCAACGAACTCTAGCAATGCAGCTCCTAGCATCTCCCCAGGGATTCCACATGTACCCTGTAGAAGACGAGCTGCATCAGTTCTACTCTGAAAAAGTTTCCCTTTGATATAAGAATCCCAAAGAAAATCATCGACAGAAATAATGGAAATTGAATCAAGTAGAGATACTTCCCTAAGATTGTATCTCTGATCTCATGCACCACGACGGGCAATTCATCATCGTTTGTTTTGGGTTCTTCAGGTAACTTCGGTGTATGAGTGTGGGTCTCATCAGGTGACTCCTCGCTACGCTCCTCGACAGGTTCCCCAAGCAGTGACACGTCCAAACGTACCTTCGGTCCATAATCGTATGTGTCCTGTAAAAGGTATGACATGTCAAAGCTATCTGAATTAAAGTAAATATTGAATGGAAATACATGTTTCAGAGATGAAATGGGTAAAAATATCTCCTTGAGTAGGAGTAGTAAGCTCTGGTGGGCAGTCCTCTGCCAGAGTGCATGGTGGAGGTGGCTGCGGGAGCTCAACTGAATTTGGGCTTCATGTGAATATCCTTATCCTCATCTCGAATAGTGTCCTCCTCAATGGTTTGCTCTGGCTCCACTAGCATGGCCCCCTCACGATGCACTGCCTAAGCCTCCTCCTCGGTAGGTGCAGGTGACACTATGGCCTCATACATCTCCTTCACGGTATACAAGTATGTTATGTCACCCTCAACTCGAGTGTAGACACTATCATCAATGATACCTGCAGAAGAGTTGCGATAAGCAATAAAATTATGAAATTTGCGCTTAGAAGGATCACCTGCAACTAATGTCATTGGACCGGTGAACCGAACTTCGTCCACAAAGCTACTCAATATGCCCCAAAATGTGTCCGCGTTCTCTCCCTTGGGCTCATGAGATGGACGAGTCCTGCTGATATCATTGACCATGTGTTGCAGTTGATCGAGGGTCTCCTTCAGTTTGGTGCAGATTTCTTCATGTCGAGATTAAGAATCGCCCTGCTCTCCTCTATCTGCGTGAGTGCCAAATTGATGGAGTGGTCTGGACTCAAGAGACAGACGCGGATTTTGTATGGCATGTGTCCCTCCACGTCACAAGACTCGCAGTAGGCATATCACTCTGAGTAATGGTCATATCCATCCATCTGATAGTATGGGTCCTGTGGATAATATCTGTACTCTTCCATTAGAGCCTCATATTGTGCCGAATAGTGTTCACCTGAATAATCCCAAAATGGTTCCACTGTACCTGAACAGTAAGAAACAAACAACCTGAAAAAGATATCAGTGGTACAAAAAAAGAGATAGCAATAAAGCGGTGGTGGGGAAAAATATATCTCTTTCTTTCTCTTTATAAATTTTCTTTTTATTCGAAGTCTAGCAACCTAATTGTGATAAATAGATAGTGTGGCAGAATGCCTCAGCGGCAACGTGCCAAAAACTTGTTCGGTCCGTCCCTTTCACTCTCGCAATTGGGATGGTGGTCGAATGTCGTCTCACCGCAAGTGCAAGATATATAAATATATTGACGAGCGGGTATCGAATCCACAGGGAGGCAGTTGTCACATTACATATCTATTCCTAGGCTGGGTTAGGCTTCGATGTCTTATTTGGTGGAGATGGATTATGAAGGAATGTCATAATGGCGATGGAAATGGAATGCAAGGGTGTCACGATCGACAAGGCTTGACCAAGGTCTCCACATAAAAAGAAAACAAAAATAACAAAGAGAAACAAATGAGGGAAATATCACTAGGATGTCGGGAATCCCTGTTAGGGCTTTCGGGGTTGGATAACGGGTTAAGGATCCCTTCGTTGAACGATGAATGCTGGTAGGAGTGTTGCATCTGGAGATGGGAACAAGCACTTAACTTTTGTCATCACGCTCGTCTAACGCCTCCTCGTGCGCAGACGTGCTTTCGCAGTCGGCCTTGCACGTGGATGCGTGCATTATGCTCGACACTTGGTTTTTCGTACCATAGATCCGTATCCACTCTCGTGATCTATAAACTTGGATACCACTCTACGGTTGGTTCAGGCAGTCGGGCTACTCTTGTAGTCACCGACTAGCGGATCGAGGATTAGTGATCGCTCCTAACTCTTGAGTCACTCTCGTGATTGCGAGCCTTAGAAACGACCACTAAGCCCGCATCAGATTCGTGGGGATCATCCCTAGAACGTGGAGCTACTTTTGCAATACTCCAATTCTAGGGCCCCCAAAACCCCTTATCTAAACTACCCGTATAGCAACCCTAGATTCATCCAACTAAGTTTAACCCATCACCCTAACCCTAGAATCCTGGGGTTCATCTCTAATCCTAGCAATAAATATCCTCAATCATTGCACAAGAGATAGAAACAATGGGAATAAACATTCCAAACAGAAAATATGAAAGCAATAAAAGATTCAACAATAAAAACACATGAGAAAGACAATAAACATGATTTAACAAACGAAAAATACATATCTATTGGAGATCCGATACATAAACATCCAAAAGGGGGCCTAGGGCATAGCCTAACCTCTGAAAATTGCCCCCAAAGACAGAAAATAGGAAAATGGGGGCTTAAAATGGCTCACTCCAAATGGTGGCTCGACTCCATATTTATTGCCTTCCCCAAAAACCAAAATTATGCCAAAAATCATATCATTTAATAAAAAGATCCACATCTTCCATAAAATACAGAAAATAGCTCCGAGCTAAGTAAAATCTGCAAAATATCCGTTTGAACCGGGAGTTCCACATCTTCAACTAAAAAATAAGAGAAGATAAAATTAGGCTATTAAAATCATATTATTTAATATTAAGATCCATACTTACAAAAATGTATAAAATAGCCTGGAGCTCAGAAAAATCCGCAAAAATATTCGTTGAAAATGGGAGATCGCTATCTTCATCTAAAAATATGACAAGACAAAATTAGGCGAAAAAAACAAATAGTTTTATAAAAAGAGCCATATCTTCCAGAAAATGTAGAAAATATCCTCGAGGTCAGAAAAATCCGTAAAAATGTCCATGGAACCGGGAGATCGCCATCTTCAGCTTAAAAATAAGAGAAGACGGAATTAGGCCAAAATCATATGATTTAATAAAAAGATACATATCTTCTATAAAATGTAGAAAATAGGTCCAAACTCAGAAAAATCCACAAAAATGTCTGTTGGAATCGAGAGATGGACATCTTTATCTGAAAAATAAGAGAAGAAAAAATTAGGTTATAAAAAGAATATCATTAAATATAAAGATTCATATTTTAAAGAAAATATAGAAAATAGACCGGAGCACAGAAATATCCCTTAAAATGTTAGTTGGAACCTACAGATCGCCATCTTCAACAAAAATATAAGAGAAGATAATATTAGGCCAAAAAACATATCATTTAATAAGAATATCAATATTATACAAAAAAAATTAGAAAATATCCTCGAGGTCGGATAAGTCCGCAAAAACGTTCGTTGGAACTGGGAGATCGCCATCTTCAAATGAAAAATAAGAAAAGACAAACTTAGTCTATAAACATCATATCATTTAATAAAACGATCCATATCTTCAACGAACTTTTTAAAATAGTTTCGAGCTGAGAAAAATCCGTAAAAATGTCCGGTGGAACCGGGATATTGACATCTTCAACTAAAAAATATGAGAAGACAAAATTAGGCTAAAAATCATATCATTTAATATAAATATTCGTATCTTCCAGAAAATTTAGATAATAGTCCGAAGCTTAGACAAACCCCTAAAATGTCCTTGGAACCGGGAGATCGCTATCTTTAACTGAAAAATAAAAGAAGACAAAATTAGGCCAAAATGATACCATTTAATAAAAAGATTCATATCTTCCAGAAATGCAGAAAATGCAGAAAATAGCCTCGTACTCAGAAATATAAGATAAAATGTCCGCTTGAACCAGGGGATGGCCATCTTCCATTTAAAAAAACAGAAGACAAAATTAGGCTGTAAAAACCAAATCATTTAATAAAAAGGTTTATATCTTACAAAAAATATATAAAAATAGTTCAGAGCTCAGAAAAATCCGCTCAAATGTCTGTTGAAATCGGGAGATCACCATCTTCAATAAAAAGAGAGAAGGCAAAATTAGGCCAAATAATAGTATCATGTTATGAATCAACTACTGGGGGAGGAGCCCCCAGCTCTTTATTTATAGGCAATTGGGGGAATACAGATATGGGCTTACAATGATATGGGCCTATCTCTAGGATAGCCCAGAATCTCACCCAACTACGGTTAAATAACCGTTCACAACACTCCCCCTTATCCAGCCATAGGTGTGGACTCTGCTCGTGAATGCTTCAGGATTCTGAGCGTATAAGAGTCTCACATGGGGTGGATACTTCAGGATCCTGAGTTGGTGAGATTTGCCTCGTTAAAACCTCTAGCTATGGAAAACCCAGTGGGAAAAACCATAGTTAAGGAAAAAGAGTGCAAACGCTCTTTAACTCCCCCTGATTTGTACAAGTGACATTGCTCATGAATACTTCTGGATTCTGAGCGTCACAGAGGGGTGGATACTTCAGGATCCAGAGTTGATGTGATTTGCCTCGTTAAAACCTTTGGCTATGGAAAACCCAGTGGGAAAAACCATAGCTAAGGGAAAAGAGTACAAATTCCCTCAACTCCCCCTGATCTGTAAAAGCTCTTAGGCTTTCAGATCTCTTAGGCTTATCTCACAACGTTCCGAAAATATACACAGATTACAAAGTTATTGCAATTAAGTAGCTGCTGAATCCAGAAACTCTGGAGAGGTGTGCTAAGTATCGTCGCCTCTGATGATGTCTTCAGACTATGTGATTAGCTCCACAATACCAGCTTCTATCCCAATCGTCATTGGGATGTGATGTACCAGCAGGCGCCCTCAAGTACACCATTGGTGTGGTGAGGATCTCGGAATGATAGGAAGATGTCGCCTTCATAAATTGCTTTGCAGATCTGCAGGGGATGGCCATCCTACTGTGGGCACCCGTTCTGTGATTTCTCAGCATAGGGACTGGACCTGAAACCTACATTTGCATGAATATTGGGGGATGATACTTCATTTTGTAAGCCCGAATCTTTTGACCCTTGGAGGAAGCGCAGAAGGCTTAACTCCGGTCTAATGGCCCTTTTTAGGTGCCAACTATCTCTGGCTAATGAGTTTACTACAATTGCTTTATCGGGACGCATGCAGTTAGCCAGGAGTGCCTGATTGCACTTAGGTAAGGGACTTTGGGACCAGTTATATCCTCCCCCTTTTCCAACGATCGGAAGGGTTCTTTTTGTACATTCATTGAGTATACCACCGTAGGTGTACTTTGGATGACAATGGTCCTGTTAATTTATCCAACGCACTTCTGGGCGTTTATAACAGGATTCTATGAGCCATGACTTTATATTTGCCTAGGTCTTTTTATTTCATGTTTAAAAGTCAGGCTTGTACATTTATTTCGGTTTTCTCTTCAGGAGATCCGATGAGATGTTAGTTGTCTACAACTAAGATCTCTAATCCTGTTCTTTGCACAGATGCAAAGACAACCTTCAGTAGGAATCATTGACTTGTCAAGTGATTCTCTTGGTTGTACATTTATTTATTATACTTATTGTTTTTCTTGAATAGACGTCCCGAAGTCTATTCAGGCATTTTAAGGAAATGTGGAAATTATCTTTACAAGATATCCACGAAGGTATGCCGTCACAACATCCAATAACAGCATATCCAAAATTTTCCTTCGCCAAATCGTAAGGTATTCGCTTTTGATAACTTAGGGAGACTGATGCATCATTTATGAGACATGCTCATTTGAATTTGTTCGATCCCTAGTTTTAACGAAATTTTCCTTGGGCTATAGGTTGTACCGTATAGCATACGATTTTGTATTTATTTTTCTTATGTTTGCAATACTTTCTTTTATCCACAGGTTTGACACTTTTTGGTGTCTGGACTTCAGGTCCGAACATTTCACGTTTCATAAGTGAGTCCAGCTCATCTTTTATTGCCACGTTCCACTTTTGGCCAATCTCTACGTTTGCCTTCTAGCAACGGAGTGTGGAACGATAATTTATAAACATCATCGCCGTTGCGATGTATATGGCAATATGATACGTGAATACATTGTCGACAATTTATGTTCTATCTGTCCAACACCTCCCCAGTACATACACCATTTACTTAATTTCACTTTTTCCCGGCAATTTCTCTGCAGTGGATTCCGGGAAGGGTGATGGTGTGGACAAGAGCTCATTGTCCTGTGATAGTATTGTCTTAGGGTCTCCAGGAGTTTCTTATCCTAGGAGCCTGGTGGTCTGCCTCTTTTCTGTTGAGGATCAGCCACTTCTGCTGCTGGTGGATTGCATCCATTCTCGGGGATGTCAATCCTAGCTGGAGTTTTTGCAGCAGGGATGTGTGATCTGACAATCTTCTGGTTGTCAATAACTGATTCCGGTAATTGGTAAACAGTGTTCTTTATGTGGAGGATCTTCGGGATCTCATCTACACATTGTATTGTTACCGGATCATAGTGGGTCAAACTTTTTGTATCCCACGTTATAATTTTCTTCGCGCCAGATTTTCTAGTATCTGGGCCTATTTTTGGGAAACTCGTCTTATCGAAATTACAGTCTTCAAGATGTGCCTTAAATGCGTCCCCCGTTTGGGGTTCTAGGTATCTTATAAGTGAGGGTGAGTCAAACCCTGCATGGATACCTAGGCAACGTTGAGTACCGTTTTGGTCCTCTTTGGTGGTGCAATGGGGATTTAAGACTGCGCGACCGAAGATTCTCAGATGAGAAATGTTCGGTGGCATTCTATATGCAAGTTGCATTGGAGACTCTGACCTCCAGAGGGTCTTATTTTCATTTACGATGCAGCATGCAGAGTTTGCATGTCCCCATGCATCCATAGGCAATCGGGATTTAATGGACGTTCAGTCCATTGGAGTCTACTTTTCAGTGACTCTGCCGACCCATTTTGGGTATGATCATGCGGCACTTGTATGTTCATTTTCAATTCCCGTTGATTGGCAGTACTCTTGAAAAGACTGGGAGGTATATTTCCCAACATTAACCAGACTTATTTACAACATTTTATTGTCTGGGAAATGTGCCCGCAACATTTTTATTTTTGTGCCAATAGCTTTGGAAAAGCTAAGTTGCGGGTCTGTAGTAGACACACGTACGAATATTCTGAGGATGCATTTATCAGTACAGTGAAGTACTGAAATAGCCCACTTGGGGTGGTGTATTTTATCCACATCTATCTCCTTGTATTCTTTTTGAGGAAGCGTGGAGTTTCTTTTTCAACTTATCGTGTAGATGGCCTTGCAATTAGTTTTCCCTTATAGTAAGGGATGCGAGGGATTTTTTTCCCTTCTGAAGAATCTTCTGGTTCTTCAAGTCATACCCATAGGATAAGATGCGATGCATCATCAAAAATCCAGGGTGGCCAAGTCCATCATGCCGGAGTAAAAACTCGGCTGATGTCGGGCACTTCAGGTGCTCCGTTTAATTCTGATTCCTTTCTCTGAATCTTCGTATGGTGGAGGCCTATAAGGCTCTCAAAACGTTCAAGTGTGGATTTTACTCCTTTTTCTTGAGACGTTGCATACGGTAATTTTTTTTTTCATTTACATTTGCTGTTTCCAAGTGGAATCCGTTGAACCGGATGTCCTTGAAACTTAGAAAGTCTCTTTTGGAATTGGGAGGGATTAGTGCATCCTTTATTTTTGTGTCGTTTAGGGGCAACAGTGTTGCAGTTCCTGGATCTTCAATATAGCCCTGATATTGGGCTTTGTATTGAAATAGATCGTACGTGTTTATTGTCTACTAATTATTTATGAGAGCAGTTTCATCTATTGAAAGATGAATCGTTAGGCATATGAATATTCAAATAAACATTTTCATTTATTGTCTACTAAACATTTTCATTCAGAACAAATTTCATAATTAAAATGCTCTCATAAATTATTCTCAAAACAAATTGCTAAGATAAAAATAAAGGCTAATCAAGCAAGTCATCATTTTCGAAGTTGTCAGCTGAAAACTTGACTGGAGCATCAGAGGTCATCAGGTTTGTTTCAGCTTTATTTTTCTTGTTCTCTTTATACAAATCCTGGAGATGCTGTGGAGTTCGACACACACTGGACCAGTGGCCGTTCATGCCACAATTTTGGCACTGGTCTTCCCATTTCCTCTTGGGTGGGGGTGCATCATCTCTATTTTTGCTATTTCTGTGCCACGTGAACTTCCGCTTCTTTTCATTGCTTCGTTGCTGGACTTGGCCCCTAGCTTTTTTTTTTCTGTCCCCCTTTCTGTGGTCTTTCTTTTCTTTTGTTGTCTCTCTTCTTTCGAGAAGAAGAGGCATTATGAGCTTCTGGGATGGGGGCAGTGCTAGATGGGCGCATATTGTGAGTGGCGAGGGGAAGCTCTCTGTTTTATTCAGCCATGAGTAAACATGACGACAGCTCAGAATACTTGGTGAACTTGCGTTCACAGTATTGCTGCATGAGTATCGCATCTTTTTCATGGAAAGAGGTATACGTCTTTTCCAGCATGCGATCTTCTGAGACATTCTCACCACACAACTTCAGGCGTGAGGTGATGCTAAAAAGTGCTGAGTTGTACTCAGCAATGGACTTAAAGTCCTGTAGTCTCATGTTCTCCCACTCATATCGTGCCCTTGGGAGTATAACATCTTTCTGATGTTTATACCTGTCCTCAAGGGCAGTCCATAGCTCAAGTGGATCTTCGACCGTAAGGTATTCAGCCTTTAAGGTCTTGTCCACATGGCGGCGAATATAGGTGATGGCTTGCACCTTCTCTATATCGCTAATGTTTTCTTTTTCAGTCACAGCAGCGATGAGGGACTTTGCCCGCAGGTGAAACTTTACATCTAGCTGCCAGCTTAGATAGTTTCTACCTGATGCTTCCAGTACTTCGAAATTAACGCTTGCAATATTAGCCATTTATCTAGCAGAGCACAAACATGCATGAATTAATAATTAATCAGAGAAAACATTTTCATGCGGAGGCAATATTTAACGAAAAACTAAATGTGTGGATCGGCCAGTCCCACAAGAAAGAGTCCAAAAAATTCCACAGTCCAAATTATACAAATTTGCAGCTTAAAGAAAATGAAAATACAACTTTGGAAACCCCGTGGGTCCCATATGATATCTCCATCTTCAAGTGTGGCCTCCGTCTTCATGGAAGTTGGTCTTCTTTCTTTGACATTTACATAAATTCCTCACTACAATTTCTCTCAAAAATAAAAGAAAAGTGCGGGAAATAAACTGTGGGACTAAACGGCCGATCCAAAAACCACGTTTAGCAATTCATGCAGAAATATTGTGCTCATCAACATTTTCATCAGACATTTTCATCACATGCATCACATGCATTTAATATTCGCAGAGATGGATAAATAATTTAAACACTTAATAATTATTGGACCACTAGGCAACGTCATACACCGTTAGGTTAGGTTACTAACGGCAGAGCGGTCGCAGGATCTTCCTAATTATTAATTTTTAAATACAATGCACAACCACGCATATAATATCCAACAGAATATACCAGAGATGCAAAGCATGTAAATATGATTTTTGTAGAAAAAATCATTACAATGCAAAGGTTGTAAAGTAAATGGGTTTAATCAATTAAATTGATTAAGAGCCTAAAATAAACATTTTCTTTGTCAGAGGAAAAAGTTTCCCTCATCATCCCAAAAGCCCCCCCAAGAATCCCCAAAAAGTCCTCGCCTGTCCGATATTTGTCCCGTAATTTACCGTGATTTTTCACGAATATTTTGCCCTTAAATCCCCCTTTTAAATTAATTTTTAGGCTAGCAAGTTGCCTTTTAAGGCTTGTTAATAGCCTTTGCCTCCCCCAAAATTTTTTTTTTCTGTCAGTTAAAACAGCATGCGAGTCTGAAGCCCGCAGTCGGCCTATGGGCTTCAGGCCCATAGACTTTTTTTTAATAAATAAGAAAAATCGGCCTGTCGGCCTGAAGCCCACAGCCGGCCTGTGGGCTTCAGGCCCACAGGCTTTTTTTTTTGAATCAAAAAAAGAATTGGCGTGTGGGCTTCAGGCCCACAGGCTTTTTTTTGAATCAAAAAAAGAATTGGCCTGTGGGCCTGAAGCCCACAGCCGGCCTGTGGGCTTCAGGCCCACAGGATCTCTGTTTTTTTTCACCCGTTTTAGGGTTTGATGGGGGGGCGGCGCCGCCGCCGCCCCCTGCAGGGGGGCGCGGCCGCCGGGGCCGCCCCCCTGCAGGGGGGAGCGGCCACGGAGGCCGCCCCCCCTGCAGGGGGAGGCGGCCTCGGGGGCCGCCGCCCCCTGCAGGGGCGGCGGCGGGGGCCGCCCCCCTGCAGGGGGAGGCAGCCAAGGTGGGGGGGTTTCCAACGAGGTGGGGGGGTTTTCGGCGACGACTAGCCGCCGGAAGGATCAAAATTAGGGTTTTGACCCTAAAAATTGAGTTTTTGGGATGAAAAGTCCGTCGTTTTCAAGGCGACAAGTAATCCCCATATCGATCTTGCGAGATCTAGGGGAGGGGTAATCATACGTATGATTAAAAATATCGTTTTTAGTATTTTTACCTCTATATCCGTCCTCCGGATATAGCGACGGTTGCTCGAAGCCCTACGCGGATGACGACCCTCGATGGAGGAAGCCTTGCACCGCGCTCGTGGATCTCCCATCTCGCCTTCGCCTTCGCCTTCGCCTTCGCAACGAACGGAAAAAAAATTTGTGGAAAAAATTTTTAGAGTCGTGCTGATAACGTGTTATGAATCAACTACTGGTGGAGGAGCCCCCAGCTCTTTATTTATAGTCAATTGGGGGAATACAGATAGGGGCTTACAATGATATGGGCCTATCTCTAGGATAGCCCAGAATCTCACCCAACTACGGTTAAATAACCGTTCACAACATATCATTTAATAAAAAGGACCATATCTTCCAAAAAATGTAGAAAAATTGCTCCAAGCTAAGAAAAATTAGCTAAACGTTGGAACCGGTAGATCGCCATCCTAAAGTAAAAAAATAAGAGAAAATAAACGTAGGCAATAAATATCATATCATTTAATAAAAAGATACATATCTTCCTTAAAATGTTGGAAATAGCACCGAGCTCAAAAAATCGGCAAAAATGTCCATTGTGCCGGGGGGATCGCCATCTTAAATTAAAAAAAATAAGAGATGTCAAAATTTGCCTATAAAAATCATATCATTTAATATAAAGATACATATCTAACAGAAAATATAGAAAATAGCACGGAGCGTTGAAAAATTCGCAAAATGTTCGTTGGAACATGGAGATCTCCATCTTCAACGGAAAAAAAATAAGAGATGACAAAATTAGGCCAAAAAATCTTATTAGTTAATAAAAACATACATATTTTCCAGAAAATGTGGAAAATAGCACTGAGCTTAGAAGAATACACAGAAAGGTCCGTTTGAACTGGGATATCGCCATCTTCAATGAAAAATAAGAGAAGACAAAATTAGGCTATAAAATCATATCATTGAATAAAAAGGTTCATATCTAATAGAAAATGTAGAAAATACCATCGATCTCAGGAAAATCCGCATAAATATCTGTTGGAACCTGAAGATCGCCATCTTCAACTGAAAAATAACAGAAGACAAAATTTGGATATAAAGATTCATTTCTTACAGAAAATAAAGAATATAGCCAGGAGCTCACAAAAATACGCAAAAATGTCTGTTATTACCATGAGATCACCATTATAAAAAAAATAAAATAAGAGAAGAAAATTTAGGCCAAAAATTCATATCCTTTAATAAAAAGATGAATATCTTCTAGAAAACGTAGAAAAACAACCTCGAGTTTAGAAAAATCCGTAAAAAATGTCTGTTGAAACCAGGAGATTGTCATCTTCAACTTAAAAATAATAGAAGAGAAATTTAAGCCATAAAAATCATATCATTTAATATAAAGATCAATATCTTCCATAAAATCTCGAAAATAGTATCGATCTCAGAAAAAACCACAAAAATTTCCATTGGAACTGGAGATTGGTATGATCAACTGAAATATAAGAGAAGACAAAATTAGGCTATAAAAACATATCAATTAACGTAAAGATTCTTATCTTTCAGAAAATTTAGAAAATAGCCACGAGCTCAGAAAAATCCACAAAAATGTCCGTTGGAAGCAGGAGCTCGTCAAATTTAGCGAATAAAAAGAGAAGACAAAATTAGGCCAAAAAATCATATCATTTAAAAAAGATCGATATCTTCCAGATAATACAAAAAATAACTGAGAGCTCAGGAAAATCTGCAAAAATGTATGTTGGAACCAAGAGATCACCATCATCAATGAAAAAATAAGAGAAGACAAAATTAGGCCAAAAATCATATCATTTAATAAAACGACTGATCTCTTCCAGAAAAATCAGAAAATAGCCCCGAGGTTAGAAAAAACCCATAAAATGTCTGTTGGAACTAAGAGACCGCCATCTTCAACTGAAAATTAAGATAAGACAAACTTAGGATTTAAAACTCATATCATTTAATAAAAGATCCATATCTTCAATAAAATGTAGAAAATAGCCCCGAGGTAAGAAAAATCTGCAAAAATATTTATTAGAACCAGGAGATCGCCATCTTCAACTGGAATATAGATGCTGACAAAATTAGCCTAGAAAAATCATATAATTTAATAAAAATATCGAAATCAGTAGAAAAGGCATAAAATTGTCACCAGCTCAGAAATATCCATAAAATGTCCTTTGGAACAGAGAGATCACAATCTTTAACTGAAAAATTAGAGAATACAAAATTATGCCAAAAATCATTGCATTTAATAGAAAGATCCACATCTTCCAGAAAATACAGAGCTAAGTAAAATCTGCAAAAATATTTGTTTGAACTGGGAGATCACCATTTTCAACTAAAAAAATAAAAGATGACAAAATAAGGCTATAAAATCATATCATTTAATATAAAGATTCATATCTTAGAAAAATTGTAGAAAATAGCCTATAGCTCAAAAAAACCGCAAAAATGTATGTTGGAGCTCGGAGATCGTTGGCTTCATCTGAAATATAAGGGAAGACAAAATAAGGCCAAAAAATCAAATGATTTGATAAAAAATTCATATCTTCCAGAAAATGTATAAAATAGCCTCGATGGAAAAAACTCTGCAAAAATGTCTGTTGGAAATAGGAGATCGTCGCCATCTTCAGCTAAAAAAAGCGAATACAAAATTAGGCCAAAAAATAATATCATTTAATAAAATAATTCATATCTTCCATAAAATGCACAAAATAGCCCTGAGCCTAGAAAAATCCTCAAAAAATTTCGTTTGAACCGGGAGATGACCATCTTCAACTAAAAATAAGAGAAGAAAAAATTAGGCAATAACAATCGTATCATTTAAGAAAAAGATCCATATCTTATAGAAATGTACAAAATAGCTTGTATGTTAGAAAAATCCGCTCAAATGTCAGTTAAAACTGTGAGATCGCCATGTTTAACTAAAAAATAGAAGACAAAATTTGGCATACTAATCATATCATCTAATAAAAGATCCATATCTTCCAGAAAATGTAGAAAAATAGACACATGCAAATTAAAATCTGCAAAAATGTAAGGTTGGAACAGGTAGATCGCCACATTCAACTAAAAAAATAAGAGAATACAAACATAGGCTATAAAAATTATATCATTTAATTAAAAGAAATATATCTTCCATAAAATGTGGAAAATAGCCCTAGCTCAGGAAAATCCGCTCAAATGTCCGTTGGAACCAGGAAATCGCCATCTTTACCTAAAAAATAGAAGACAAAATTTGGCCAAATAATCATATCATTTAATAAAAGATCCATATCTTCCAGAAAATGTAGAATAATTGATACATACTAATTAAAATCTGCACAGATGTCCGCTGAAACCGGTATATAGCCATCTTCAACTGAAAAAATAAGAGAAGACAAACGTAAGCTAGAAAGATTATATCCTTTAAAAAGATACATATCTTCCATAAAATATAGAAAATAGCACCGAGCTCAGTAAAATCAGCAAAAATGTCCGTTGGAACCGGGAGATCGTCATCTTCAACTTAAAAATAAGAGAAGACAAAATTAGGCCAAAAATCATATCATTTAATAAGAAGATCAATATCTTCCAGAAAATTTAGAAAATATGCTTGTGGTCAGATAGATCCGTGAAAATGTCTGTTGGAACCGGTAGATCGACATGTTCGACTGAAAAATAGAGAAGAAAAAATTAGGTCAAAAAATCATATCATTAATAAAAAGATACATTACTTTTTGAAAATGTAGAAAAATAGCACTGAGCTTAGAAAAATCCGTTAAAATGTCTGTTGGAATCAGGAGATCACCATTTTCAACTGAAAAAATAAGAGAAGACAAATTAGGCTATAAAAATCATATTATTTAATATAAAGATCCATATCTTGCAGAAAATGTAGAAAATAGTCCGGAGCTTTAAAAAATATGCACAAATGTCCGTTGGAACCGAGAGATCGCCATATTCAACGGAAAAAGAGAAGAAAAAATTAGGCCAACAAATAATATGATTTATTAAAAAGATACAAATTTCCAAAAATGTAGAAAAATAGCCCCATGCTAAGAAAAATCTGCAAAAATGTGAACTAGAACCGATTGATCGCTATCTTAAACAGAAAAAAATAAGAGAAGATAATCTTAGGCTATAAAAATCATATCATTTAATAAAAAGATACATATATTCCATAAAATATCGAAAATAGCACCGAGCTCATAAAAATCTGCAAAAATGTCAGTCGAAACCGGGAGATCGCCATTTTCAATTGAAAAATAAGAGAAGACAAACTTAGGGCAAAAACTTATAATTTAATAAATAGATCCATATCTTCCAAAAATTTAGAAAATAGCCCTGAGGTCAGAATAATCTGCAAAAAAGTCTGTTAGAACCGGGACATCGACATTTTCAACTTAAAAAAATTAAGAGAAACAAAATTAGCCCAAAAAATCATATCATTTAATAAAAAGATCCATAACTTCCCGAAAATCTTGGAAAATAGCAACGATCTCAGAAAAATCCGAAAAATGTATGTTGGAACCGGGAGATCGGCATCTTCAACTAAAAAATAAGAGAAGACAAAATTAGGATTATAAAAACATATCATTTAATATAAAGATTCATATCTTACAGAAAATGTAGAAAAAAGCCCGGAGCTCAGAAAAATCCCTAAAATGTCCGTCGGAACCGGGAGATCGACATCTTCAACTGGAAAAATAAGTGAAGACAATATTAGGCCAAGAATCATATCATTAATATAACCAGAAAATTTAGAAAATATCCTCGAGGTTAAAAAATCCGCAAAAATGTTTGTTGGACCCGGGAGATTGCCATCTTCAACTGAAAATTAAGAGAAGACATACTTAGTCTATAAAAATCATAACATTTAATAAAAAGATACATATCTTCAATGAACTTTTGAAAATAGTTCCGAGGTACGAAAAATCTGCAAAAATGTCTGTTGGAACCGGGAGATCAACATCTTCAACTTAAAAAATAAGAGAAGACAAAATTAGGCTAAAAATTATATCATTTAATATTAATATTCATATCTTACCAAAAATTTTGATTAAAGTCCGAAGCTCAAAATTCCCTAAAAATGTCCCTTTGAACCAAGAGATCGCCATCTTCAACAAAAAACAGGCGACAAAATTATGCCAAAAATCATTTAATCTAATAAAAAGATCCATAACTTCCCGAAAATGTATAAAAATAGCCCCGAGCTAAAATCAGCTAAAATGTCAATTGGACGCTGGAGATGCCATTTTCAACAGAAAAATAAGAAAATACAAAAGTTAGGCTATAAAAATCATATCAAATAATATAAAGATTCATATCTTATACAAATTGTAGAAAATAGTCCGGAGCTCAGAAAGATCTACACAAATGTCTGTTGGAACCGGGAGATCGCCATTTTCAACTAAAAATAAGAGAAGATAAAATTAGGCCAAAATGATATTATTTAATTAAAAGATCCATAACATCCAGAAAATGGAGAAAAATAGTTCCGAGCTCAGAAAAATATGCAAAAATGTCTGTTGGAACCGATAGTCGCCATATTCAACGGAAAAATAAGAGAAGACAAAATTCACATAGAAAATTGCACCGAGTACAGAAAAATCCACATAAATGTCCATTGACCGGTAGATCGCCATCTTCAACTGAAAAATAAGAGAAGACAAAATTTGGCCAAAAATGATAGCATTTAATAAAAAGATCCATATCTTTTAGAAAATGTAGAAAATAGACCCGAGCTCAGAAAAATCCACAAAAATGTTTGTTGGAATCGAAAAATCGCCATCGTGAACAAAAAAAGAGAAGATAAAATTTGGCCAAAAATCATATCATTTAACAAAACGATCGTATCTTCCAGAAAATACAGAAAATATCACCGAGGTCAGAAAAATCTGTAAAAATGACTGTTGGAAATGGAAGACTGCCATCTTGAACAGAAAAATAAGAGAAGACAAAGTTAGGCTATAAAAAACATATCGATCCATATCCTCAATAAAATGTAGTTCATAGCCCTGAGATTAGAAACATCTGCAAAAATGTCCGTTGGAACCGCAAGATCGCGATCTCTAACTGAAAATTAAGATCAGAAAATATTAAGATAGAAAAATCATATCATTTAATAAAAAGATCCATATCTTACAAAAAATATAGAAAATAGCTCTGGGCTTAGAAATAAAAAATGTCTGTTGGAAGCGGGATATCATCATCTTTAACTGAAAAATGAGAGAATACAAATTAGGTTACAAAAATCATCTCATTTAATAAAAAGATACATATATTCAATAAAATGTAGAAAATAGGATAAATATTAGAACTGGGAGATCACCATATTCAACTCAAAAATAAAAGATGACAATATTATGCCACTAAATCATATCATGTAATAAAAGATAAATATCTTCCAAAAATGTAGAAAATAGACTTGAGCTCAGAAAAATCTGCAAAAATGTCCGATGGAACCAGGAGATCGCCATTTTCAACTGAAAAATATAAGAGAAGACAAAATTAGGCCATAAAAATCTTATCTTTTAATATAAAGATCTGTACCTTACAGAAAATGTAGAAAATAGCCCGTAGCTCAAAATTATCCACTCAAATATCCGTTGGAACTGAGAGATCGCCATTTTTAACTGATAAAGGAGAAGACAAAATTAGGTAGAAAATCATAACATTTAATAAAAAGATACATATTTTCCAAAAAATGTAGAAAAATAACCCAAGCTAAGAAAAATCCCCAAAAATGAGCATTGGAACTGGTAGATCGCCATCTTCAACTAAAAAAATAAGAGAAGAGAAATGCAATCTATAAAATCATATAATAAAAGATCCATATCTATATTACAATTGAGGGCGGATTTTGAATTTGTCCTATGTGGCAATGTCACATCAAGTTTTGGAGGGAAAATTTTGGGTTGAAGAGAAATTTGTTGGGAATACACAAAAACATTGAAATTATGAATAGCCTTCTAATATTAGTTATGAAAAAAATGTTGTGCACACACAATCTCATCTTGGGAATGGACGCGAGTTGTGGGAGAATGAACGCGGGAGATGCTGCCAACTCATTGATCCGCGTTGCAAAACCCTGTAAAATTTTGATCTCATCTGCTGATATTTCGGGGGAAACTAATAATTATTGATGTTTGTTTAAAATTAGTGGGTCCAAGATTTTTAAATGAACAGTGTCCCACGGGCACAAGTTATATGTATATGCCGAAGGCGCCCTCGCCGAATGCGCCCTCGCCGAAGGCGCCCGCTACATTTTTAACGTTGATTTGTTGTTCCGCGCCAAAGGCATCCACTCCGTTCGGCCCGTGCTAAATTTTTTAACGCTGATTTGTTGTTCCGCGCTTAAGGCACCCGCTCCGAAATAGTTGTTTTACGTGGAGTTTGTTGTTCTGCGCCGAAGGCACCCACGTCGAATTTGGTGTTCTGTGTCGAAGGCGCATACGTTGAATTTGGTATTCCGCGTCGAAGGCGCCCGCGCCATTTTTTAACGCTGATTTGTTGTTCCGCGCCTAAGGCACATGCGTCGAAATTGTTGTTTTACGTCGAATTTGTTGTTCTGCGCCAAAAGCACCCACGTCGAATTTGGTGTTCTGTGTCGAAGGCGCATGCGTTGAATTTGTTGTTCCGCACCGAAGGCACCCACGCCGAAGACGCCTGTGCCGCTAAATATTGTAAGTTAATTTGTTTTTCTTTTAAATTTTGGCTTCTACAAAAAAAATTCGGGGAACAAAGATTTCGCAAGGGAAAATCTTAAATGAACCGTGTCCGCGGACACGGGTTATGACTAGTCTTCCATAAAATGTAAAAAATAGCACCGAGCTCATAAAAATCCGCCAAAATGTTCGTTGTTACCGGGAGATCGTCATTTTCAATTAAAAAAATAAGAGAAGACAAACTTATGCCAAAAATAATATACTTTAATCCAAAGATCCATATCTTCAAGAAAATTTAGAAAATAGCCCTGAGGTCAGAATAATCTGCAAAAATGTCTGTTAGAACTGGGAGATCGCCATCTTCAACTTAAAAATAAGCGAAGACACAATTTGTCCGAAAAATCATCTCATTTGATAAAAAAGATCCATAACTTCTCGAAAATGTAGAAAAATAGCACCGTTATTAGAAAAATCCGCAAAAATGTCCCCTGAAATCATCTTCAACTGGAAAATAAGAGAAGACAAAATTAGGTTATAAAAATCGTATCATTTAATATAAAGATTCAAATGTTACAGAAAATGTAGAAAATTGCCCAGAGCTCAGAAAAATCCCTAAAATGTCTTTCGGAACCGGAATATCGCCATCTTCAACTGAAAAATATGAGAACAAAAGTAGGCCAAAAATCAAATTATTTAATAAAAAATTATATCTTCCAGAAAATTTAGAAAATAGCCTCGTGGTCAGAAAAATCCGCAAAAATATCTGTTGGAACCGGAGATCGACATATTCAATTGAAAAATATGAGATGACAAACTTAGTATATAAAATCATATCATTTAATAAAAAGTTCCATATCTTCATTGAACTTTTGAAAATAGTTTTGAGCTAAGAAAAATCTACTAAAATGTCCGTTGGAAACGGGAGATCGACATCTTCAACAAAAAAATAAGAGAAGATAAAACTAGGCCAAAAAGTCATATAATGTTATAAAAAGATCCACCACTTCTCGAAAATTTATAAAAATAGCCCCGAGCTCTAAAAAAATCTGCATAAATGTCTGTTAGACTGAGGAGATCGCCATTTTTAACTGAAAAATAAGAGAAGAGAAAAATTACTATAAAAATCATATTAATTAATATAAAGATTCATCACTTACAGAAAAGTAGAAAATATCCCGGAGCTCAGAAAAATCCGCACAAATGTCTGTTGGAACCGGGAGATCGCCATTTTCAACTGAAAAATATGAGAAGACAAAACTAGGCCAAAAACATATTATTTAATAAAAATATCCATTACTTCCAGAAAATATTGAAAAATAGTCATGAGCTTGGAAAAATCTACAAAAATATTCGTTGGAACTGGGAGATCGCCATCTTCAACTGAATAATAAGAGAAGACAAAATTAGGCAAAAAATCATATCATTTAATAAAAAGATCCACAACTTCAATAAAATGTAGAAAATAGCTCTGAGCACAGAAAAATCAACAAAAATGTCTGTTTGAACATGTAGATTGACATTTTCAACTCAAAAATAAGAGAAGACAAAATTGAGCCAAAATGATATCATTTAATATAAAGATCCATATCTTCCAGAAAATGCAGAAAATAGACCGAGCTTAGAAAAATCCACAAAAAGTCCGTTGGAATCGGAAGATTGCCATCATCACTGAAAATAAGAGAAGACAAAATTAGGGTAAAAAATCATATTATTTATTAAAACGATCGATATCGTCCAGAAAATATTGAAAATATCTCCGAGGTCAAAAAATCCACAAAAATGTCTATTGGAACTGGGAGACTGCCATCTTCAATTGAAAAATCAGAGAAGACAAATTTCGGCTATAAAAATCATAGCATTCAATAAAAGATTTATATCATCAATAAAATGTTGAAAATAACCCAGAAGTCATAAAAATCTGCAAAAATATCAGTTGGAACTGGGAGATCGCCATGAAAAATTAGAGCATAAAAAATTAGGCTAGAAAAATCATATCATGTAAAAAAAGATCCTTACCTTACAGAAAATGTCAAAAATAGTCCCGAGCTCAGAAATATCCGTAAAAATGTCTGATGGAACTGGGATATCACCATCTTCAACTGAAAAGTAAGAGAAGACAAATTTAGGCTATAAAATCATATCATTTAATAAAAAGATTCATATCTTCAAAATGTAGAAAAATATCACTGAGCTCAAAAAATCCACAAAATTGTCAGTTGGAACCGGGAGATCGCCATATTCAACTGAAATATATGTGATGACGGGCCATTAAATCATATCATGTAATAAAAAGATACATATCTTCCAGAAAATATAGAAAATAGCTGCAAGCCCAGAAAATCTGCAAAAATGTTTGTTGGAACTGGGAGATTGCCATATTCAATTGAAAAAAAATAAGAGAAGACAAAATTAGGCCATTAAATCATATCATTTAATAAAAGATACGTATCTTTTAGAAAATTTAGAAGTAGCCCCGTGCTCAAAAAATCCGTAAAAATGTCCATTGGAACCGGGAGATCACCATCTTTAATTGAAAAACGGGAAGTCAAAATTAGCCTATAAAAATCATATCATTTAATAAAAAGATACATATCTTACAGAAAATTATGAAAAATCTCCTAAGTTGAGAAAAATCCGCAAAAATGTCCATTGGAACCATTAGACCACCATCTCCAATTGAAAAAATTAAGAGAAGACAAACGTATGATATAAAAATCATATCATTTAATAAAAAGATAAAGATCCACAAGGGTTCAGAAAATTCATTATTAAGCTTTAATTTACACAATCTATCAATAAGTATATCAGAATCAACAAGTTTAACACGATTATACAAATTAAAACATCCATGTTCAGATTTACATTTATAACCACATAAATCCAACTTCAGAAGGGAAAAGAGATTCCAGGTAATTGTAGGATCAAAAAGAGTCATACTTAAGTCCAATAGATAGCCTGTATCAAGGACTAGACGATAAGTTCCTATGCCTTTAATAGGATCCTTCATGTGATTCCCCATAATCAAATAGATCTTATTGAGGATTATGCTTTGGATTGAACGGGATCCCTTTCTTTTGAAAACCATGCCTTACATTTGAGCTAATCCTTCTGCCAATGTCCTTTCTTTTTGTAGAAATGACACATATTCCCATAATGTTCCTTCTTTCTAGAATGTTCACCTTTAATAGATCCTTTCCTCTTGAATTTCTTACGTTTTGTCTTGAGCAACTTTGCAGTTAAATGAGTGGGTTAGGTAAGGGAGTGTCCTCCTTAGTTCTTTAACCTATTTTCCTCTTGAATGAGCTTTTTAGTTAATTCATTAATATCACACTTGTCCTTTATAGTGTTATAATTTATTTGGAAAGCTCCATACTCAGAAGGTAATGAATTCAGTATAAACTGAACGAGGAAGGAATCATCCACTTGCATACCTAATGCCTTAAGTCTTACTGCAATACCTTAATTGAATTATCCGCAAAAAATGTCTGTTGGAATTGGCAGATCAACATACTTAACTGAAAAATAAGCGAAGACAAAACTACGCTACAAAAATTATAATAAAAAGATCCATATCTTCAGTAAAATGTAGAGAATAGTTCCGTTCTCAGAAAATTCCATTAATAAAATATCCATTGGAATCTGGAAAATATCCATTGAAATTTGGAGATCGCCATCTTTAACAGAAAAAAGAGAAGACAAAATTTGGCCAAAAAATCCTATCATTAATAAAATGATCCATATATTTTAGAAAATGTAGAACATAGTCCAGATCTCAGAAAAATACGCAAAAATGTCAGTTGGAACTGGGAGATCACCATCTTCTACTGAAAACAAGGGAAGAAAAATTAGGCTATAAAAATCATATCATTTAATATTAATATTCATATCTAACAGAAAATGTTGAAAATAGCCCGTTGCTAATATAAATCTGCAAAAATCTCTATTGGAACCGGGAGTTTGCCATCTTCAACGAAAAACAAGAGAAGACAAAATTAGGCCATAAAAATCATATTTTTATATAAAGATTCATATCTTAAAGAAATTTTATAAAATATCATGTAGTTCAGAAAAATCTGCAAAAATTTCAGTCGGAATCAGGAGATCGACATTTTCAACTAAAAAAATAAGAGAAGACAAAATTAGGCAATAAAATCATGTCATTTAATAAAAGATACATATCTTCAATAAACTGTAGAAAATAGTCCCGAGCTCAGAAAAATCCGTAAAAATGTCCGTTTGAACTGGGAGATCGCCATCTTCAATAAAAAATAAGAGAAGACAAAATAAGCCCAAAAATCATATTATTTAATAAAACGATCCATATCTTTTAAAAATAATAGCCCAGATCTAAGAAACATCCGCAAAAATTTCTGTTGGAACCGGAAGATCGCCTTCTTTAACTGAAAAATAAGACAAAACAAAATTAGACTATAAAAATTATGTTATTTAATATAAAGATCCGAGTCTTACAGAAAATTTAGAAAATTGCCTGAAGCTAAGAAAAATCCGCAAAAAGGTCCGTTGCAACCGGGAGATCACCATATTCAACGAAAAAAATATGAGAAAACAAAATTAGGCCCAAAAATAATGTTATGTAATAAAAATATTCATATCTTCCAGAAAATATAGAAAATAAGCTCGGGGCCAGAAAAATCAACAAAAATATCCGTTAGAAACAAGAGATCGCCATATTAAACTGAAAAATAAGAGAAAACAAACTTAGGTTATAAAAGTCACATCATTCAATAAAAAGATCCATATCTACCATAAAATATAGAAAATAGCCCCCAGCTCAGAAAAATCCGCAAAAATGTCCGTTGGAACCGGGAGATCGCCAACTTTAATTGAAAAATAAGACAAGACAAACTTAGGCTATAAAAATCATATCATTTAATAAAAAGAGCCAAATGTTCCATAAAATGTAGAAAATAGCTCGAAACTCAGAAAAATCCACAAAAATGTCCATTGGAATCAGGAGATCGACATCTTCAACTGAAAATAAGAGAAGACAAAATTTGGCCAAAAATCATATCCTTTAATAAAAAAGATTCATATCATTCCTAAAATATAAAAAATAGCCTGGAGCTCTGAAAAACCCGTAAAAATGTTTGTTGGAACCATGAGATCACCATCTTCACCTGAAAAAAGAGAGACAAAATTAGGCCAAAAAATCATATCATTTAATAACAAAATACATATCTTACAAAAATGTAGGAAATAGTCCAAGCAAAGAAAAGTCTGCAAAAATTTCCGTTGGAACCGATAGATCGCCATCTTCACCTGGAAAAAATAAGAGAAGACAAACTTAGGCCAAAAATCTATATTTTAATAAACGAACCATTTCTTCCAGAAAATTTAGAAAATAGCATAGAGGTCAGAATAATCTACAAAAATGTCTATTAGAAATCGAGAGATCGCCATCTTCAATTTAAAAATAAGGTAAGACAAAAATTAGGCCAAATATCATATTATTTAATAAAAAGATCCAAACTTACCGAAAATGTAGAAAAATAACACAGATTTCAGAAAAATCCGTAAAAATGTCTGTTGGAATCGGGTGATCGCCATCTTCAATTTAAAAAATAAGAGAAGAAAAATTTAGGATATAAAATTCATATCATTTAATAAAAAATCCATATCTTCCCTAAAATGTAGAAAATGGCTCGGAGCTCAGAAAAATCCCCAAAATGTCTATTGGAACTGGAAGATCGACATCTTCAACTAAAAAATAAGTGAAAACAAAATTAGGCCAAAAATCATATCATTTAATAAAAATATCCTTATCTTCTAGAGAATTTTGAAATAGCCCCGGGGTCAGAAAAATCCGCAAAAAATGTCCGTTGGAACCGGAAGGATGCCATCTTCAACTGAAAAATCAGAGAAGACAAACTTAGTCTATAGAATAATATCATTCAATAAAAAGATCCATATCTTCACTGAACCGTAGAAAATAGTTCCGAGCTCAGAATAATCCGCAAAAGTATCTGTTGGAACCAGGAGATCGACATCTTCAACTGAAAAATAAGTGAAGACAAAATTAGGCTAAAAAATCATATCATTTTATATAAAGATTCATTCCTTACAAAAAATTTAGAAAATAGCTCGAAGCGCAGAAAAATCCCTAAAACTATTCTTGGATCGAGAGATGGTCATCTTCAACGAAAAAATGAGAGGACAAAATTAGGCCAAAAAAATCATATCATTTAATAAAAAGATCCATAACTTCCCTAAAATGTACAAAAATAGCCCCGTGCTCTGCAAAATCTGCAAAAATATCCGTTGGACCCGGGAGATCGTCATTTTCAATGAAAAGAAATATGAGAATACAAAAATTGTCTATAAAAATCATATCAATTAATATAATGGTTCATATCTTACAGAAAATGCCGAAAATAGCCTCGAGCTCAAACAAATCTGGAAAAATATTCGTTGGAACCGAGAGATCCCCATTTTGAACTGGAAAATAAGAGAAGAGAAAATATGGGAACAAAAATCATATCAATTAATACAAAGATCCTTATCTTCCAGAAAAAAGAAAATAGCCATGGGCTCAGAAAAGTACGCAAAAATTTCCGTTAGAACTGGAAGATCGCCATCTTCAACTGAAAAATAAGGGAAGATAAAAATAAGCTATAAAATCATAGCAATTAATATAAAATCTGTATCTTACAGAAAAATGTAGAAAATTGCCTGGCGCTCAGAAAAATCAGCAAAATTTTTTGTTAGAACCATAAGATCTCTATCTTTAAAGAATAAAATAAGAGACGACAAAATTAGTCCAAAAATCATATCATTCAATAAAAAGATACATATCTTCCAGAAAATGCAGAAAAATAGCTCCGACATCAGAAAAATCTGGAAAAATGGAACCATGAGATCGCCATATTCAACTGAAAAATAGGGAAATACAAACTAAGGCTATAAAAATCATATCATTTAATAAAAAGATACATATTTTCCATATAATTTAGAAAACAGCCCCGAGATCAGAAAAACCCGCAAAAAATTCCGTTGGAAACGAGATATCATCATCTTCAATTGAAAAATAAGAGAAGACAAACTTAGTCTATAAAAATCATATCATTTAATAAAATGAACCACATTATCCATAAATTGTAGAAATATTTACGAGCTCAGAAAAATCTGTAAAAATGTCTGTTAGAACCGAGAGTTCACCATCTTCAAATAAAAAATTAAGAGAAGACAAAATTGGGCCAAAAATAATATCATTTAATAAAAAGATCCATAATAACCGAAAATGTAGAAAAATAGTTCCGAGCTCAAAAAAATCCGCAAAAATGTCGGTTGGAACCGGGAGATCGATATGTTCAACGGAAAAATAATAGAAGACAAAATTTGGCTACAAAACTCAGATCATTTAATAAAAAGATCCATATCTTATATAAAATGTAAAACATAGCCATGAGCTCAGAAAAATCTACAAAATAAGAGAAGACAAAATTAGGACATAAAAACCGTACAATTTAATATAAAGATCCATATCTTCAATAAAATGTAGAAAATTGTTCAGAACACTGAAAAATCCGCAAAAATGTCCGTTGGAACTGGGAGATCGCCATTTTCAATTAAAAAATAAAAGAAAACCAAAATTGGACTTAAAATCATATCCTTTTCAATAAAGATCCTTATTTTTCAGAAAATGTCGAAAATAGCCCTTAGTTTAAAAAATACGCAAAAATATCCGTTGGAACCATGATTTTGCCATCTGTAATATGAAAATAAGAGAATACAAAATTTGACCAAAAAATCATATCATTTAATAAAACGATCCATATCTTCCAGAAACTATGGAAATTAGACTGGAGCTGAGAAAAATCCACAAAAATGTACATTAAAATCGTGAGATCGCCAACTTCAACTGAAAAATTAGAGAAGACAAAATTAGACCAAAAATCAAATCATTTAATAAAAAATCTATCTTTCAGAAAATGCAGAAAATAACCACGAGCTCAGAAAAATTCACAAAAATGTTCGTTGGAACCGGGAGATCGCTATCTTCAACTTAAAAATAAGAGAAAGCAAAATTAGGCTATAAAAATTATGTAATTTACTAAAACGATTCATATCTTACAAAAAATTTAGAAAATGGCCCATAGTTCAGAAAAATCATCAAAAATGCCCGTTGGAACCGGGAGATCGCAATCTTCAAATGAAAAATAAGAGAAGACAAAATTCGGCCAAAAAATCTTATCATTTAATCAAAAGAGCCCTATCTTCCAGAAAATGTAGAAAAAATCCGCAAAAATGTCCATTAGAACCGGGAGATCACGACCAACAATTAAATAAATTAAGAGAAGACAAATTTATGCTATAAAAATCATATCATTTAATGAAATGATCCATTTATTAAATAAAATGAAGAAAATAGCTCCCAGCACAAAAAAATCCACCAAAATGTTCGTTGGAACCGAGCGATCGGTATCTTCAATTGAAAAATAAGAGAAGACAAAATTATGCCAAAAATCATATCATTTAATAAAAATATCAATGTCTTTCAGAAAATAGAGAAAATAGTCTCGCGGTCAGAAAAATCTGCAAAAATTTCCGATGGAACTGGGAGATCGCCTTGTTCAATTGAAAAATAAGAGAAGACGAACTTGGTCTATGAAAATCAAATAATTTAATAAAAAGATCCATAAAATGTCTGTTGAAACTGGGAGATCGCCATCTTCAACTGAAAAATAAGAGAAGATAAATTGATGCTATAATAATCATATCATTTAATAAAAGAATTCATTTCTCCAATAAAATGTAGAAAATAGCCCCGGGATCAGAAAAATTCCTAAAAATGTCTGTTGGAACCGGGAGATCGCTATCTTTACCAGAAAAATAAAAGAAGACAAAATTAGGCTATAAAATTCTTAAGAATTAATATAAAGATTCATATCTTACAGAAAATGTAGGAGCTCAGAAAAACCCTGCAAAATGTATGTTGAAACGGGAGATTGCCATCTTTAGCGAAAAAAATAAGAGAAGAGAAAATTAGGGCAAAAATTCATATCATTTAATAAAACGATCCATATCTTCGAAAAATGTAGAAAAATAGACCGGAGCTAAGAAAAATTGGCAAAAATTTTCGATGGAATCCATATATTTAATAAAATTAAGAAAATAACATTTATCTCAGAAAAATCAGAAAAATTTCAACAAAAAAATAAGGGAAGACAAAATTAGACAACAAAAAGCATATCATTTGATAAAAAATCCCTATATTTAATAAAATTAAGAAAATAACATTGATCTCAGAAAAATCAGAAAAAATTTCCGTTGTCACCGGCAGATCACTGCCTTCAGCTGAAAAATAAAGGAAGATAAAGATAGCCTATAAAAATCCTCATTAAATACTAAGATACATATCGTACAGAAAGTATAAAAAATTGCTTGTAGATCAGAAAATCCGCAAAAATATCCGTTGGAACCGTGCGATTACCATCTTCATTTGAAAAATAAGAGCAGACAAATTAAGGCCAAAAATCATATCGTTTAATAAAAATAAATAAATATTAAAAAATGTAGAAAATCGCTTCGAGGTCAAAAAAATCCGCAAAAATATCCTTTGGAACCGGGAGATCACCATCTTCAACTGAAAAATAAGGGAAGACAAACTTAGACTATAAAAATCATATCATTTAATTAAAAGATTCATATCATACAGATAATGTAGAAAACAGCTCCGAGCTCAGAAAAATCCGTAAAAATGTTTATTAGAACCAGGAGATTGCCATCATCAATGAAAAATAAATGAAGACAAAATTAGGCCAAAAAATCATATCATTTAATAAAAATCCATCTTACTGAAAATGTAGAAAAATTGCACCGAGTTCAGAAAAATCCGCTAAAATGTCTGTTGGAACCGATAAATCAACATGCTTAACTGAAAATAAAGATAAGACAAATTTACGCAACAAAAACCATATCATTTAATAAAAAGTTCCATATCTTCAGTAAAATGTAGAAAATAATCCCGAGCGAGAAAATTCCACAGAAATGTTCGTTGAAACCAGAAGATCACCACCTTTAACAGAAAAAAATAAGAGAAGATAAAATTAGGCCAAAAAATCATATCCTTTAATAAAAATATCCATATTTTTCATAAAATATAGAAAATAGTCCAGATTTCAGAAAAATCTGCAAAAATTTCCGTTGGAACCGGAAGATTGTCATATTTAATAGAAAAATAGCAGAAAACAAAATTAGGCTATAAAAACTATATCATTTAATATAAAGGTCCATATCTCACAAAAATGTAGGAAATTGCCAGAGCTCAAAAAATTCGCAAAAAGGACCATTGGAACCGGGAGATCACAATATTCAACGAAAAAAATAAGAGAAGCCAAAATTAGGCAATAAAAATCATATCATTTAATAAAAAGCTATATATCTTCAATAAACTTTAAAAAATAGCCACGACCACTGAAAATTAATCAAAAATATCCGTTGGAATCGGGAGATCGCCATCTATAACTTTAAAAAAATAAGAGAATACAAAATTGGGCCAAAAAATCTTATCATTAAATAAAAAGATCTGTATCTTCTCGAAAATTTATAAAAATTGCCCCGAGCTCAGAAAATACGTAATAATGTCGTTGGAACCGGGAGCTCACCATCTTCCACTGAAAAATAAGAGAAAACAAAATTAGGCTATAAAAATCATATCATTTAATATAAAGATTCATATCCTTAAAAATGTAGAAAATAGCATGTAACTCACTCTGCAAAAATGTCTATTGGAACCGAGAGTTTGCCTGCATCTTCAACGAAAAAAATAAGAGAAGACAAAATAAAAATCATATCATTTAATATAAATATTCATATCTTATAGAAAAGTAGAAAATAGACCAGAGTTCAGAAAAATCTGCAAAAATTTCTGTTGGAAACCGAAGATCGACATTTTGGACTAAAAATTAAGAGAAGAAAAAATTAGGCGATAAAAATCATATCATTTAATAAAAAGAAACATATCTTCAATAAACTGTAAAAAGTAGTCCTGAGGTCAGAAAAATTAGCAAAAATGTCTTTTGGAACCGGGATATCGCCATCTTCAACAGAAAAATAAGAGAAGACCAAATAAGGCAAACAAATCATATGATTTAATTAAATGATCCATATCTTTTAGAAAATGCAAAAAATAGCCCAGATCTCAGAAAAATCCGCAAAAACGTCTGTTGGAACCGAAGATGGTCATCTTGAACAGAAAAATAAGAAAAGACAGAATTAGGCTATAACAATTATATCATTTAATATAAATATCCATGGCTTAAAGAAAATGTGAAAATTGATTAGAGCTAATAAAAATTCGCAAAAAGGTCCGTTGAAACCGGGAGATCGCTATATTCAACGAAAAAAATAAGAGAAGACAAAATTATGCCCAAAAATCAAATTATTTAATAAAAAGATCCACATCTTCTGGAAAATATAGAAAATAGGCTCGAGGTCAGAAAAATCTAGGCTATAAAATCATCAATTGATTAAAAGATCCATATCCTCAATTAATAGTATAAAATAGCCCTGAGCTCAGAAAAATTTGTAAAAAATGTCGGTTGGAAACAGGAGATCGCCATCTTTAACTGAAAAGTAAGAGATGACAAACTTACGCTATAAAAATCATATCATTTAATAATATTAATGATCCATATCTTACATAAAATATATATAATAGCACCTAGTTCAGAAAAATCTGCAAAAATGTCCGTTGGAACTGGGTGATCGACATCTTCAACTGAAATATAACATAAGACAAACCTCGACTATAAAAATCATATCATTTAATAAAAAGAGACATATGTTCCATAAATGTAGAAAATAGCTTGAAGCACAGAAAAATCAGCAAAAATGTTCAATGGAACTGGAAGATAAACATCTTCAACTGAAAAATAAGAGAAGACAAAATCAGGCCAAAAATCATATCCTTTAATAAAAAGATTTATATCTTTCATAAAATATAGAAGATAGCCCGGAGCTATGAAAAATCTGTAAAAATGTCCGTTGGAATCGGGAAATTGACATCTTCAATAGAAAAAGGAGAAGACAAAATTAGGCCAAAAATTCATAGCATCTAATAAAAAATACATATCTGACAGAAAATGTAAAAAATAGTCCCAAGCAAAGAAAAGTCTGTAAAAAAGTCCATTGGAACCGGTAAATCACCATCTTCACCAGAAAAAATAAGAGAAGAAAATTGTAGGCTATAAAAATCATCTCATTCAATAAAATGAAACATATCTTCCGTAAAATGTAGAAAATAGCACCTAGCTCATAAAAATCCGCAAAAATATAAGTTGCAAACTGTCGATCGTCATCTTCAATTAAAAATAAGAGAAGGCAAAATTAGACAATAAAAGAAAATAAAAAGATCAATTTCTTCCAGAAAATTTAGAAAATAGCCCCGAGTTCAGAATAATATAAAAAATGTCCATTGGAACCGGGAGATCGCCATCTTCAGCGCAAATAAGAGAAGACAAAATTTAGCCAAAAATCATATCATTTAATAAAAACATCCATAACTTCCCGAAAGTGTAGAAAAATAGCCCCGAGCTCAAAAGAATCCGCAAAAATGTCAGTTGGAACAGAGGATCGCCATCTTTAGCTGAAAAATAAGAGAAGAAAAAATTATGCTACAAAAATCATATCATTTATATAAAAGATCAATATCTTATAGATAATTAGAAAATATCCCGGAGCACAAAAGATCTGCACAAATGTAATTGGAACCGGAAGATCGCCATCTTCAACTTAAAAAAGAGAAGACAAAATTGGGCCAAAAAATCATATCATTTAATTGAAATATCCGTATCTTCTAGAAAAGGTGGAAAATAGTCCCAACCTAAGAAAAAATCCACAAAAATGTCTGTTGGAACGAGTAGAATGACATCTTCAATTGAAAAAAAATAAGAGACGACAAATGTCGGCTATAAAAATCATATCATTTAATAAAAAGATCGTTATCTTTCATAAAATATAGAAAATAACACCGAGTTCATAAAAATCCGCAAAAAGGTCCGTTGGACCAAGGAGATCGACATCTTTAACTGAAAAATAAGAGAAGACAAAATTAGGTTTAAAAATCATATCGTTTAATAAAAAGATACATATTTTCCAGAAAATTTAGAAAATAGGCCCAAGGTCAGAATAATATGCAAAAATATCCGTTGGAACTAGGAGATCGTCATCATCAACTGAAAAATAAGAGAAGACAAAATTAGACCATAAAAATCATATCATTTAATATAAAGATCCAAATCTTCCAGAATATGTAGAAAATATCCTAGAACTCAGAAAAATCCGCAAAAATTTCCGTTGGAACCGAGAGATCAACATATTCAACTAAAAAAATAAGAGAAGACAAACGTACACTATAAAAATATATCATTTAATAAAAAGTTTTTATCTTCCATAAATATAGAAAATAGCACCGAGCTCAAAAAATTTCGCAAAATTATTCGTTGGAACCAAGAGATCGCCATCTTCAATAGAAAAAAATAAGAGAAGACAAAATTAGGCTATAAAAATCATATCATTTAATTTAAAGATTCATATCTTACAAAAAAATATAGAAAATATCCTGGAGCTCAGAAAAATTTGCAAACAATATTCATTGGAATCGGGAGATCATCATCTTCAATTGAAAAAAATAGAGAGGACACAATTAGGCAAAAAATTATATTATTTCAAAAAAAGATCCATATCTTTCAGAAAAAGCAGAAAAATAGACTCAAGCTATCCGCAAAAATATCCATTGGAACCGGTAGATCGCTATCTTCATCTAAAAAAATAAGAGAAGACAAACATAGGCTATTAAAATGTAGAAAATAGCACCAATCTTTTAAAAATCTGCAAAAATATCCGTTGGAGAAGGGAGATCGCCTTCTTCAACTTAAAAATAAGAGAAGACAAAATTAGGCCAAAAATCATACATTTAATATAATATCCATATCTTCCAAAAAAATTTAGAAAATAGTCACAAGGTCGGAATAATATGCAAAATGTCCGTTAGAAACGGGAGATCATTATCTTCAACCGAAAAATAAAAGAAGGAAAAATTAGGTCAAAAAATCATATCATTTTATAAAAAGATCCGTAACTTCTCGAAAATGTAGAGAAATAGCCTCAAACTCGGAAAAATCCGCAAAAATGTCCAATGGAACTGGGAGATCGCTATCTTCAACTTAAAAAATAAGAGACGACAAAATTATGTTATAAAAATCATTTCATTTAAAATAAAGATTCATATTATTTAAAAAAATTTAGAAAATAGCCCATAGCTCAAAAAAATCCGCATAAATGTCCATTGGAACTGGGAGATCGCCATCTTCAAATTAAAAAAGAGAAGACAAAATTAGGCAAAAAAACATATCATTTCATAAAAAGATACATATCTTCCAGAAAATGTAGAAAAATAGTCTCAAGCTAATAAAGATTTGCGACAATGTCTATTGAAACCGGGATATCGTCATCTTCAACCGAAAAAAAATAAGAGAGTACAAACATAGGCTATATGTAATACCTTGCTCTACAGGATAACATGAAAGTACAATTCCGTCCCAACTAGTCATAGAGCAACGAGTGTTAAAAAGAAAGAGAAGGAAGAGAGTCTACAAGAAGAATAATGCAGGTTACTGCAGACATGCTGGGAATTACACGTAATGCTCCAACACAGAAAATAAGAGACAATCATGTACAAGTCCAACATTATTTATTATTAAAACAATGGTACCAATTTATTTACATCATCTCATCCTCAAATACAAAAGTGAAAAACAGAAGAAATCCCATAAAAATCCCAAAAAGACATATAGGTCCATACCAGTACAACTCACTCTGTAGACTACCCTGAGAACCAACTGAAGAGGCTGCCATCTGAGGATTCCATCTCTACCACGAACTGAAAGCTAACTCCTGAGTCAGACTGGATCTGGCTGTACTGCTCTGAAACCTGGAAAAAGTAAATAGGACACGTCAATGCGTGACCCAGTAGGAAATCCTAACATCGTTAGGTAGGGTCTAGTTTTAGAACTGTTATTCCTAACTAGGGTCTGGTCACTTAACTGTAAGCAGGTTACTATTTACGCATAAGGAACACGACTGTAAATAAGGTCTACAGAATTAACATGCATGAAAAGTAAACAACATCACATGCAAATATTGAAAAGTAAGAGCTACAGAATTAAATAAGCGTGGTGTAAAGGCAGACAATCATTGATATGCACATGATGCATATGAATGGTTATGAATACAAATGCAACACATAAGGGATCCCATGTATGCCAACGTGCCTACAGTGTGACTCATGGATTCTAGAGGTTGCTCCCATGGATTTAGGAGGTGGCCCTAGGCATTTACATGGCACGCTGGTCTATGTAGCACATAGGTCAATGTCGTCTATCATACCACACATTGATTCAAGAGGTTGCCCGTGAATTCTAGAGTTGGCTTTCGGTATTTCTATGGCACGCTGGTCCATATGGCACATTGGTCTATGTGGTGTAAATTCTGTTAAGCTACCATTCTTTTCATGACAAATTTCACTTACACTATACATCTTATGTTTCCAATTAACATATAACTCCATCATTCTTAATATGAAACACATCATGGTATGGAAGCATCTTGTCAGAAAGTATGCAAATATGAGACTAAGGAGCATAACATGACATTTGTGTGACATAGTACAAGCATAACATTACATCCATAAGCATGAACTATTTTCATAACATAATTTACTACATGGATAACAACGTTACATCCATAAGCATGAATATAACCATTCTTAGCACCATAATTTTCACAAACTTTAGCATGATATTTATATGACAACTACAAAATTTTATTTTTAATCTAGACTCTGATATATCAATAAAAAACAGTTGAATCAAGACTCTAAATTCTGTTAAGCTACCATTCTTTTCATGATAAATTTCACTTACACTATAACATCTTATGTTTCCAATTAACGTATAACTCCATCATTCTTAATATGAAACACATCTTGGTATGGAAGCATCTTGTCACAAAGTATGCTAATATGAGAATACAGAGTATAATATGGCATTTGTGTGACATAGTACAAGCTTAACATTACATTCATAAGCATGAACTATTCTCATAACATAATTTACTACATGGATTACAATATTACATCCATAAGCATGAATATCACCATTCTTAGCACCATAATTTTCACAAACTTTAGCATGATATTTACATGACAACTACAGACTTCTGTTTTGAATCCGGACTCTGATATATCAATCTAAAACAACTATCTAAGGCCATAATATGGTTTAGTGCTGAACATAAAAGTTGTAGATGCGTAAGTTTTGTTTCCAGATTATCTAAAATTGTGTCATTTAGGGATCTGTAGAGATAGTTATGAAAATTTTCCCACAATGTAGCAGAATCTATCTAAAACTGACACCATGGTAAAGTCGTCTGTTTACACCTTCCTACAGTCAAAACTAGGCCCCGCTTCCTCTAAATATTTATAGTTAACTTCATGACCTTTCCAAGACATCTTGAATCATCCCATTAAGAGGTCTACACTAGCAGATATGAATTTTTGAATCTACAGGACAGAACTGAAAATTTTATAGCATATCATTAACATAGATATTATAGCATATTGATTGACTAACATAATGCTACTAGTCATACTCCCATTGCCAGCCTAATAATTTGACATTATAATTATTTTAATTCTAAGAAAGGAAGCATAATGGCAACATGGTGTACACTACCATGGGATGTTACACGGTATATTTTGCCAAACTATGCATACTTCCACTAAATAAAACATTACATCTTAACATAACATGGCACTTTACTAGCATGGGGCTTAAACTACAATTCTACATTAAATTCCAACTTAAAATTAAATAGGTGATGAAACTCTATAACTACAGTCCTAAAACTACATCCTAACTAGGAAGTTAGAACTCCTAACTCAAATATCTCCATCCACTACTATAAAATAGACATTTAACAGCGCTTAAATAAGGTCTTTAATAGCACTTTACAAGCGCTGTCTATCTCGCCGCTGCTAAAGGGGGGATGGTTTTAATAGCGCTTTACAAGCGCTGTTAAAGGGTAGCCTTTAACAGCGCTTGTTTGTGCAAGCGCTGTTAAAGGGGGGCCTTTAACAGCGCTTGTTAGTGCAAGCGCTGTTAAAGGGGGGCCTTTAACAGCGCTTGTTAGTGCAAGCGCTGTTAAAGGCCCCCCTTTAACAGCGCTTGTTAGTGCAAGCGCTGTTAAAGGCCCCCCCTTTAACAGCGCTTGTTAGTGCAAGCGCTGTTAAAGGGGGGGCCTTTAACAGCGCTTGTTTGTGCAAGCGCTGTTATAGGGTGGGCCTTTAACAGCGCTTGTATTAAAGAAGCGCTGTTAAAGGTGGACCTTTCACAGTGCTTGTACTAAACAAGCGCTGTCTATTGATACCTTAGACATCGCTTCTTTAGTACAAGCGCTGTTAAAGGTCCACCATAGACAGCGCTTGTACTAAACAAGCGCTGTTAAAGGTCCCAAATAGACAGCGCTTGTTTCAATTCATTTTATTGTTTCTCCCTACGTTTTATATTTAAATAGATCCATTTAATGTTCAAAATGCTTAAATAAACCACCAATAACATTAAATTAAAAGAAACAATCATTACAAGAAACAATCAAATTAAATTGCTTTTATTCAACAATCGCATAAATTAGACGATGTACATTGATATTGGAAGATGATCCGTAATACAAATAAGAAACATTATCGCATATAAAACTTATCAGTTATTATCCATTAAATCACTCCTTGAACAATACATTTCCCGACAAGATGAATTTAAGACGCGACCGTAGGCAGCGGCCATTGAAGACACTCGAGCACTAGCCAACAGATTTGAAGCTCCCCCAAGCTTTTGACCAGCACTGGAAATGCTTACTCCGAGTAGCAGCTCCTCTTCAAAATGATCTGAGATATTACGACCACTCAAGGTGTGACTTCTTGATTTTGTCCAGTCTAAGCTAGCAACGTCTCATTCAACTGAGCTTAAAATAAAATCATCAATGCCATTGTATGTACATGTGCTCGTCTGAATCCTCAGGGGAAAAAAGGAAGGAAAAAACTGGAAAAAAATAGAACATGTGCATGGTTACCTGTTTGTTTAGAGCAAAGAAGTTGGCATCATGTTCTGAGTATACCATATGAGCCTGATAATAGAAAAGAAAAACAAGTAAAGCATGTTTGACGGATTAAACTTGAATGAAAAAAAGTGAGTAACCAGGTAATCAAAGAAGCAAACAACTCAAGTTGTTACAAAAGTCATTACAAGTTCATGCAACAGAGTTTTCTTGATGCGTTCATATTTCCGAAATCCTTTAAGATCATCATTTCGAAGGCGAATCGATATCTCCTCCCCATTATTCTGCAACAGATAAGGGAAGTAACAATGTCAAATGCCGGGGCAATATGGTTTCACTTTTCTCATTTATAATTTCCATTCACACTCTTTCATGTTGGTTAAACTTTGGAGGCTTCATGAATTATTAGATAACCTCAGTTAGAAAGCAGCCATTACAAGTTATATTGGAAGGAATAAGATTTTCTAAAGTAGAATTTACTGAGACATTTAAACCAAAATGCATGTGGACACAGACACAGAGGCTACCTGATCAGTGAGAGCCAGATTTGCATCATAGAAAGATTTTAATGTCCCGATGTCCTCCCAATAACCATTAGATAAATATGCCTATAATATAGAAGTAAACAATAAGCGAGGAATGTAATTGTAGCGGATCATTTGCATTTGTTTCCCCAATGAATATATCTAGTTTTCCTCAACTGAGTACAGAGAGATGTCATGCTTACAAAATAAGAATAAACTTACAAGAACAACATACTGGACACTATATATTTTTCCAAGAAATATTCAGTTACCTGCACATTATACTTCAGTAGCCATTGGAATAATCTCTGACCCAGTCATTGGCATTCGGATAGTTCTCTCTGAAAAGTTAACAAAGATCAACGTATGTTGCTAATTATTATGAAAGCTCAAAGCAAATATTGGCATGCTTAATCATTTGAATATTAAACTGACCCATAGAAAAACAGAAGTAGAATGGTATTTCATTGATCAAGCTCACATAACGAACAAAAGAATATCCGAGAATACCCTTTTAAGAAAATACCTTAAAAGCTTCAACAAAACTTCAGTCTTAAACAAATATATTCCCATCGATGCAATGTAAGGAGACTCCATGGCATCTGGAGGAGACAATCCAAGCACACTTGTATCTGTTGATATTTGTCATGCCTAAGAGCCATGACCAGGCTGCACATGTGAGAAACAGTAGCACAAAGTGTTCACAGTGCGATAGCTATGTATGAGCTTTGGGTGAGATTCATTATATGATAACACATGAATATTATAGAAAGCTTCATTCCCTTCTCAATAACCATCATGATTAATTCAGATGAGGAAACCTAATCCTTCCACCATCAATCCTCAACTATTTCACAATCCTGAAAATCTTACCAACGTTCTACTGCCCAATCCTACAGAGCTTGATGTGAATCCATCTATGAACTTTGTTACACGGTATAAATGCTGCAGTAGGTTTAAGTGACGAAAATGGTGGTCCAAGTGCTTAGTTACCTCACATCTGCCCAAAAGAAGCAAAAGATGGTGGTGGTCCTCTGGCCCTGCGATGTCGGTCAAGAAAGTGTATAAAACATGCCAGTAGGGCCTGCATTGTGGTAACGTCAGAAGAGTAAGAGAACGCAATGAAGAATGGCTTCATTAAACACATATTAAGCAATTCCATCATTCAACACAATCCAGAAGAAATAATTTTGCATTAAGAAGAAGCCAACCTCCTATTTCTGGTAACCATCTCAATTTCCTATCATATCTGGCAAGTGCCAGTGAGTTTGTAACAATTAAAACATAAATAACAATGGTATCCCATCATTCCTCCCATAAACAAGTTCAAAATCATTCATTAACTAACCACTAAATCCTGCAATAGAAAGAAAAACTCTGAGTCTTGTGTATTCTTTCTTCATATGCAAGTCTTTTTGTGTAGGAATGCAAAAAAAAAAAGGTATGTTCATCACAGTATCAGCTACTATACATGTGGATGTTACTGTTGACAGCTGCTCATGCTTAACTGGTAAGTAATGATGGATGGAATTTAGTCTTATATACAACATACATTTGGGTATACAAAAAGCAGACATTGACCTGTTCATTTGTATATAATGCATTCAGGTTACTAAAAGTGTTTTCCATTAGTCTTAACGGAATTGGTGCTATATTATCCTTTGATTTAAAATATAAAGTGGGAAACATTATCTATCCTGGTTTCACATATCTATGCTTATGTTTGATAAGTATGTGCACATATGTGTGTGTGCACCACGAAATCCATATCTTTTTAAATGTACATGTATATCTTAAATGGATGCGCATCCATTTGTGAATCAACTAATCTTTCTTGTTCCTTTAAAAAACTGAACAATCTAAAAAGCTTGCTTTTAAATTTTCCCACAAAACTGGGGGGTTTAATGCAGTTGTTTTAGAGAATGCTGTCAATCCTGAAATCAGCAAAGCAGAACCATTAAACTATAATAAACCATTGATAGTTTGGCTGCCAAGTTGATCATCATGCGTACATCATTAATCTAGAACTGCCACTTAAAGACTAAAATCCAAAGCTAGTATCTAATCACCTTTATTATTAGAGTTTTGATGTTGGCATAGTTTCTGGTAGTCAAATGGTAGAACTTCAAATATTTACATGTTACCAATATTCAATCTCAAGAGTAACAAAGCATATAAGTGTAGCTGATATTCTACCTATGCCATGAAAAATTAGCTTTAAAACTACGCTTCCATAGCATCATTACTTATGTTTAAAGAAACATCATTTTCAGGTAAAATACATGAATATCAGGGAGCAACATAAGTAGGATGTTGGACCATATGGTAACTTATACCTAAAAGTTTGTTTGGAGAAACAAAATAAATCTTAGTCATGTATTTGTGTCTTAATTCAGCCTCTTCACTTTATTCATGAGATGACCAACATTGTGAACAAAGATTTTTGAGTGCACTGCTGGTTAGGACAGATGTGCTTGTCGCTGAACGAGTGACGGGCTATGGCTAAACCAAATAAATCTTGATTAAGCTCATAATAAAGGATCGGAATCATATGGATAAATGGATTCATTTTGATAACATCAAAAACATGATATAAAGGCATTTCTCTTGTTGTTGCTAGGTGACATGTGCAGTGAGAGATTCTGCTCGTGACAAGGAGAAAGGCATTAGGCAATTCTTTGTTCTTCAATTCCTCTACTTTGGAAAAACGAAGTAATGAGAGATGAGATGCTAGTGCATTTGTTTTCTTAATCTGCGAACGCTGAATGATATTGTAGCATTGCTAGCATTCCTTTTTTCGCTTCACTGTCAATGAATTACTGGTTCTTACTGTCAAATCTCTTCGCAGAGGAAGGGCGCCAGTGTTCTATTGTAACACCCTAATGATATCAAAGGTTCGAACTGGCCTGAACTTTTCTATTTGTTTGTAGCGAAATGTTTTCTTATGCTCGAGACATCCAATTTGTTTTTGCAGCCTGAGACACCGGAAGGGTTTGCATTGGTGCACGTGCAAAAAATTTAGCGTTAATAACGACATGTGACTGGATTGTAACCTACCAAAGCTAGTCAAGCTACAGACCTCATGTTCTTATTAAGAAAATATCTGATAGGTTTATTAGTAGGTATTCAACATTTTTAAAACCCACACCAAAATATAATAAATAAACACATGCCAAGGTATAACCAGAAGATAAATGTACCTTCTCTGTGTGCATCCCATGTTATAAATTTTAGTATTCAATCTGCCAACTTGGCTTTGCCTGTCAAAAGCTTTTTATTTTTAACAACTGCCATTGATAAATCAAAAACTAGTGCACATTGAATAACTACTGGCATTGATACAAACATACCTGTTTTCCAACGGTATATATGGAATCCATGCCATTTTCATTGCCTTCATATACATAATATCCTCATTTACCCTTTGTATTGAGTTAATACCGATTTTATCAAACATAATCTGAAATAGGACCATCTTACTCAAGGGGTACATTGGAAATTGAGGGAACACGTAGAGCTGAGTTCAAATGTAAGGGATACCTGATGCATGACACCTGATGCATCACAGCAACCTAAATGATTCCTGAGACCTCAAAGGAATTCCTTCCGGATCATAGTCATCATCATCTGTTTGTTTTGAAAGCCGCGATGACATCGATGGTGAATGTCCTGGATGGAGAGAACATTACATAGTGTGTAAGCATTTGGAACACCATGACATAAAATATAGTGATGTTGAAACAAAGCATACCATCAGCCATGTCCTTTGTCATGTGAAGAAGAAAGGTCCCAGCAAGAATTGTTACAAAGCCACACATCTCTGTAATGATCTGTGTCGGGTTCTGCCCATCCCAATCCTGTATGCCAAGCACAACAAAGATAAATAGGACAAATAGGTTAATTCTCAATGACATTCACACGGTAACGTTTCTGAAATTTAGATTGATGTAAATATTTGTGATTTGGACCTTGTAAACGTACAATTTCTCCAAGCCCAAATGGAAAAAAATTATGAAATCATTCCCAATGTCAGGTGGAAAGCAGAAAGAGTATAAATATATTGCTAAAAACAAAAGATCTTAGCAAGAAACAAATGCAGTAAACTAAACTCTCTCTAGTATTATTACTTCTCTTTTGTGTCGTTGTTGGAAGATTTTCAGGACCTGTCAAGAACAAGTGTTCCCTCAATTTCTGATTGCAGAATATAAATATCTTAGGAAGTCATCTTCCATACCACCTAATAGACCGAGCCTTTTAGTTTTATATCATACTATTAAAAGATTTGAGCTACATTAGAAATCAGATACCAAGCTAAATATAAAACAACGTTCAAGGGCTCAACAATTAAGGCTTATGTACATAAAGACACAGATTATCATATATGTAGACACTTACAATATATAGCTTTTGTTCTCTTCAATCAAATAACTGAGAACTTGTCATACAGGCCTAGCTCATGATGTGCACTACTTCTAACATGGATAGAGTCCACTTGTTCACTGCAAATTTGCAATTAGCATTATAGATATCTAAAGATGCTTTAATTTCTTAAGAATTCGACTACCCACTTATACTTCTGCAATTACTTAAGGCAAGTTTGTTTCTTTGTTGAACATGTTTTTTATATTTTAAATCGCATTCTAATAGATGGAAAAAAAAATTAGTTAAACTACACTCATTCCTCCAAAATCTCATCTTTACTAAATTTTTACTAACGCATTGTAGAAAAACAGCAAGATTAATCAGCGATGTGTGAGAGCCCTAATTCCTTGTAAACTTTTTTCTTTAAAAAATGGAAAAAATTGTTTTAAAATCTATTGAAAATTATGAGTACCTGCGAATGATAAATCGAGGGAAGCGTCTTCAGATGATGATGATGATGAGGCATTCTCATTGAAGAGCCGCTCGATTCGTTCAGAGATCGAAGGCGGGACCCGCAGTATGAACTGTTCTTCCTTTTTTTTGTTACCCTAAAAAATTTCATGAAGAGATCTCAATTTAAACAGAAACAAAAATTGCAATTTCATTAGGGAAATTCATGGAGAGATCTCAACAGAAATTGAACTAAGAAATGTAAATTAGAGAATAAATTATTTTTTAAAGAACAAAAAATGGGGTACCTTCCACCGTTGCTGAGAGATGAGAGGGACGGTGAGAGGAGGAATGGATAAATGGACGATGGTTTAGCGGATTTCGGATCTGATGGGGGAATACGAGTTCATTGGCCCTGCTGGCACGGCGGCAG
>CM061139.1:28671371-28786371 GCA_030789695.1 Scilla litardierei
ATAGAGTAAACAACAATTGAAATTTCCTGGGAATAGAGTAAACAACCTCCTCTCCTTTGTCCTCATATTCCTCCAAAACCACACGAAATCCGTCTGAGTCCCAGAAATCAGAGACGGGTGCAGTTGCTTGTATTTTGAATTCAAGAGTAAATTCGTGTAGTTTTTCTATTGAAAACGATGGTGGCACACTATCGGAAGCTCAGGGACGAAGATTTCGATCGTTAGCGGCATAGAATACCCTACTTCATCCATTAGAGAGAGAGAGAGAGAGAGAGAGAGAGAGAGAGAGAGAGAGAGATATATATATATATATATATATATATATATATATATATATATATATATATATATATATATATATATATATATATATATATATATATATATATATATAAGGCACCAGAACCCGAAAAATGCTTCAAACCTTCTATTTTGGACAACCGTTGGACAATTCCAATTGAAATTACGTGAGAATAGAGTAAATAAAATCCTCTTCGCATAGAAACAACATTTACTCTCCATTTGTCATATTCCTCCAAAACACCCACGGAATCCGTGCGAGTCCCAAAAATCAGAGACTATTACAATTACTTTTGTTTTGAATCCAAGACTAAATTCTTGTATTTTTAGGTAGAAAACGATGGTGCCGCACTATCGGATGCTTATGAATGAAGACTTCGATAGTTTAAGGCCTAAAATGCCCTTCTTCATCCATTAGAGTGAGCTACGGTAGACAGAAACCGAAAAATGATTCAAACCTGTTATTTTAGGCAAACTTGGGCAATTCCAGTTGAAATTACGTTGGAATAGAGTAAACAAACTCCTCATAGAAACAGTGTTTACTCTCTATTTTTCCTCATATTCCTCCAAAACTCTTATGAAATCCGTGCGAGTCCCAGAAATCATAGACGGCTGCAATTACTTGTGTTTTGAATCCAAGCGTAAATTCTTGTAGTTTTCGGTAGAAAATGATGGTGATGCACTATCAGATGCTTATGAATGAAGACTTCGATAGTTTAAGGCCTAAAATGCCGTCCTTCGTCCATTAGAGTGAACTAGGGCAGCCAGAAGCCGTCAAATGATTCAACCCTTCTATTTTGGGCAACCGTTGGGCAGTCCAATTGTAATTTTGTGGGAATAGAGGAAACAACATCATCTTCACATAGAAACAACATTTACTCTTCATGTGTCTCATATTCCTCCAAAACTCACACGAATTCCATGCGAGTCCCAGAAATCAGAGACGGGTGCAATTGCTTGTTCCCAGGGTAAATTCATGTAGTTTTTCGATAGAAAACGATGGTGACGTACTATCGGATGATCTGTAACAAATATTTCGATCGTTTGAGGCCTAGAATGCCATCTCTCATCCATTAGACTGAGCTAGGGCAAGCAGAAACCGAACAATGCTTCAAACCTGCTATTTTGGGCAACCAATGGGCAATTCCAATTGAAATTTCGTGGGAATAGAGGAAATAACCTCCTCTCCACATATAAACAATGTTTACTCTACATTTCTCCTCATATTCCTGAAAATTTCCTACGAATTCCGTTTGAGTCCAGAAATCAGAGACGGAAGCCATTGCTTGTGTTTTGCATCCAATAGTAAATTCTTGAAGTTTTTAGACAGAAAACGATGGTGACGCACGATCGGAATCTCGGGAATAAAGATTTCGATCGTTTGAGGCCTAGAATGCCATCCTTCATCCATTAGAAGGAGCTAAGGCAGCCAGAAACAAAAAAATGCTTCAAACATGCTATAATGGGAAACCATTGGGCAATTTCAATTGAAATTTCATGGAATAGAGGAAACAACCCCCTCTCTGCAGAGAAAGAACGTTTACTCTCCATTTGTCCTCTTCATCTAAAACTTCTACTAATTTAGTGCGAGTCCTAGAAATCAGAGACTGGTGCAATTGCTTCTGTTTCTAATCCAAGAGTAAATTCATGTAGTTTTTCTATAGAAAACGATGGAGACACACTATCGAAAGCTCGGAACGAAGTTTTCGATCGTTTGAGGCCGAGAATGCCATCCTTCATCTATTAGAGAGAGATAGGGCAGCCACAAACCGAAAAATGCTTCAAACCTTCTATTTTGGGAAACCGTTAGGTAATTCCAATAGAAATTGCGTGGGAATAGAATAAACAACCCCCTCGCCACATAAAAACAACGTTTACTCTTCATTTGGCCTCATATTTCTGAAAAACTCCCAAGAAATTCGTGTGAGTCTCAGAAATCAGAGACGGGTGCAATTGCTTGTGTTTTGAATCAAAGAGTAAATTCGTGTTGGTTTTCGGTAGAAAACGATGGTGATGTACAATCGGATGCTCAGGAACGAATATTTCGATCATTTGAAGCCTAGAATGCCCTCCTTCATCTATTAGAGTGATCCAGGGCAAGCAGAAACTGAACAAGGTTTCAGACATGCTATTTATGGCAATCAGTAGGCAATTCCAATTGAAATTTCGTGGGAATAGTGAAAACAACCTCCTCTCCACATAGAAACAACGTTTACTCTCCATTTCTCCTCATATTCCTCCAAAACTCCCACGAATACCGTTCGAGTCCCAGAAATCAGAGACATGAGGCATTGCTTGTGTTTTGCATCCAAGAGTAAATGCGGTAGTTTTTCGGTAGAAAACGATGGTGACGTACTATCGGATGCTCAGGAACAGATTTTTCGATCGTTTGAGGCCTAGAATGCCCTCCTTCATCCATTAGAGTGAGCTAAGGCAGCCAGAAAGTGAAAAATGCTTCAAACCTGATATTATGTGCAACCATTGGGCAATTCCAACTAAAATTTCGTGGGAATAGAGGAAACAACCTCCTCTCCACATAGTAACAACGTTTACTCTCCATTTTTTTCTCATATTACGCCAAAACTCCCACGAGTACCGTTCGAGTCCCAGAAATCAAAGATGGTTGCTATTACTGTGTTTTGCATCCAAGAATAAATTATTGTAGTTTTTCGGTAGAAAACGATGGTGACGCACTATTGGAACATCGAGAATGAAGATTTCGATTGTTTGAGGCCTTGAATACCCTCCTTCATCCATTAGAGTGAGCTAAGGCAGCCAGAAAGTGAAAATGCTTCAAACCTGATATTATGGGCAACCATTGGGCAATTCCAACTAAAATTTCGTGGGAATAGAGGAAACAACCTCCTCTCCACATAGTAACAACGTTTACTCTCCATTTTTTTTCTCATATTACGCCAAAACTCCCACGAGTACCGTTCGAGTCCCAGAAATCAAAGATGGTTGCTATTACTATGTTTTGCATCCAAGAATAAATTATTGTAGTTTTTCGGTAGAAAACGATGGTGACGCACTATTGGAATATCGAGAATGAAGATTTCGATTGTTTGAGGCCTTGAATACCCTCCTTCATCCATTAGAGTGAGATATGGCCGCCAGAAACCAAAAAATACATCAAACGTGCTATTATGGGCAACCATAGGGCAATTCCAATTGAAATTGCATGTGAATGGAGGAAACTACTTCCTCTCCACATAGAAACAACGTTTACATTCTATTTTTCCTCATATTCCTCCAAAACTCCCACGAAATCCGTGCGAGTCGCAGAAATCAGAGACGTGTGTAATTGCTTTTGTTTTGAATCCGAGAGTAAATTCCTGTAGTTTTTGGTAGAAAATGATTGTTATGCACTATCAGATGCTTATGAGTGAATGCTTCGATAGTTTAAGGCCTAAAATACCGTCCTTCGTCTATTAGAGTGAGCTAGGGTAGCCAGAAGCCGAAAAATGATTCAAACCTGCTATTTTGGGCCACCATTGGGCAGTCCAATTGAAATTTTGTGGAAATATAGGAAACAACCTCCTCTCCACATAGAAACAAAGTTTACTCTCCATTTGTCCCCATATTCCTCCAAAACTCACACGAATTCCATGCGAGTCCCAGAAATCAGAGATGGGTACAATTGCTAGTGTTTTGAATCCCAGAGTAAATTTACGTAGTTTTTCGATAGAAAACGATGGTGACGTATAATCAGGTGCTCTGGAACGAATATTTTGATCGTTTGAGACCTAGAATGCCCTCTCTCTCATCCATTAGAGTGAGTAGGGCAACCAGAAACCAAACAATGCTTCAAACCTGCTATTATGGGCAACCATTGGGCAATTCCATTTGAAATTTCATGGGAATAGAGGAAACAACCTCCTCTCCACATAGAAACAACGTTTACTCTCCATTTCTCCTCATATTCCTACAAAATTCCCACGAATTCCGTTCGAGTCCCAGAAATCAGAGACGGCTGCCATTGATTGTGTTTTGCATCCAAGAGTAAATTCTTATAGTTTTTCGGTAGAAATGATGGTGACGCACTATACTGGGCAACCATAGGGCAATTCCAATTGAAATTTCGTGGGAATAGAGGAAACAACCTCCTCTCCACATAGAAAGAACATTTACCCTCCATTTGCCCTCATATTCCTCCAAAACTTCCACGAATTCCATGCAAGTCCCAGAAATCAGAGATGGGTGCAATTGCTTGTGTTTAGAATCCAAAAGTAAATTCGTGTAGTTTTTCTGTAGAAAACGATGGTGACACACTATCGGAAGCTCGGAACGAAGTTTTTGATCGTTTGTGGCCTTGAATGCACTCCATCATACATTAAAGAGAGCTAGGGGAGCCATAAACCGAAAAATGCTTCAAACCTTCTATTTTGGGCAACCGTTGGGCAATTGCAATTGAAATTACGTTGGAATAGAGTAAACAACCCCCTCGCCACATAAAAACAACGTTTACTCTCTATTTGTCCTCATATTTCTCCAAAACTCCCAAGAAATCCGTGCGAGTCCCAGAAATCAAATAAGGATACAATTGCTAGTGTTTTAAATCCAAGAGTAAATTCGGGTATATTTTCGGTGGAAAACGATGGTGACGTACTATCAGATGCACATGAACAAATATTTCATCGTTTGAGGCATAAAATGCACTCTTTCATCTATTAGAGTGAGCTAGGGCTACCAGAAACCGAAAAATATTTCAAACATGGTGCTTATGGGCAACCATTATGCAATTCCAATTGAAATTTCGAAGGAATAGAGAAAACAACCTCTTCTCCACATAGAAACACCGTTTACTCTCCATTTCTCCTAATAATCCTCCAAAACTCTCACGAATGTCATTCGAGTCCCTGAAATCCGAGACAGATGCCATTGCTTGTGTTTGCATCCAAGAGAAAATGCGGTAGTTTTTCGATAGAAAACGATGGTGACGTACTATCGGATGCTCAGGAACGAATATTTCGATCGTTTGAGGCCTAGAATGCCATCCTTCATCCATTAGAGTGAGCTAAGGCAGCCAGAAACGGAAAAAATACTTCAAACATGCTATTATGGGCAATCGTTGGGCAATTCCAATTGAAATTTTGTGGAAATAGAGGAAACAAGCTCCTCTCCACATAGAAACAATGTATACTCTCCATTTGTCCTCAAATTCCTCCAAAACATCCACGAATACCGTTCGAGTGCCAGAAATCAGAGACGGGTGCTATTACTGTGTCTTGCATCCAAGAATAAATTCTTATTGTTTTTCGGTAGAAAACGATAGTGACGCACTATCGGAATCTCGGGAATGAAGATTTTGATTGTTTGAGGCCTTGAAACCCCTTCTTCATCCATTAGAGTGAGCTATGGCAACCAGAAACCGAAAAATACTTCAAAACCTGCTATTATGGGCAACCATTGGGCAATTCCAATTGAAATTACGTGTGAATAGAGGAAACAACCTCCTCTCCGCATAGAAACAACGTTTACTCTCTATTTGTCCTCATATTCCTTTAAAACTCCCACAAAATCCGTGTGAGTCCCAGAAATCAGAGACAGGTGCCATTGCTTGTGTTTTGAATCCAAGAGTAAATTCTTGTAGTTTTCGGTCGAAAATGATGGTGACGCAATATCGGATTCTTATGGATGAAGACTTCAATTGTTTAAGGCCTAAAATGCCGTCCTTCGTCCATTAGAGTGAGCTAGGGCAGCCAGAAGTCGAAAAATGGTTCAAACCTGCTATTTTGGGCAACCGTTTATTTTGGGCAACCGTTGGGCAGTTCAATTGAAATTTTGTGGGAATAGAGGAAACAACCTCCTCTCCACATAGGAACAACGTTTACTCTCCATTTTGTCCTTGATGTGTGACAGGTAGTGGAATGTTTGGAGTTTAGAATTGAAGAATAGAGCAGAGGATAGAGATCTGAGATAAAGGCTATGCCACCACTCAAGATCAGGAAATGAAGTTCACCACAGCTACAACTTCCAAGGCTGATTACACAACTTACTAGGTTACAACTTTCTAGACATTGAATGCTGAAAAAAGTAAATAGCCAACAACTTTCAATGCTGATTACACAACTTACTAGGCTACAACTCTCTAGACATTGAATGCTGAAAAAGTAAATGCTAGAGTGGATTTCCAAGGCCAAAGTCTTCAAAATTCGTGCAAACTCTTCAGCTCCTCTTTAATTTGAAATTTGAATCTTCATTTGAGTTTAGATATCAAAATAATCGATTCCCATCATAGTTGACTCATTAAGGAAGCCAATTAAGCAAAACTTGGCCCAATTCAGCTTGAGGACCAAGCTAAAATTGAGAGCTAAAGTTGGAGCTCGAAATTTCCTTGATGTCACTTGCTAACATCATCAAATTAGTCATGCTTGCTCCTGCATCATTCTCCCCTCCTTGATTGAGATTTGCCCTAAAATCCTCAGCATCTTCACTTTCAGGAAAGAATGGAGTTAAGTCACCAATATTGAAAGTGGCAGAAATATTGGTTTCTCCATGAAATTCAAGCTTGTATGCATTACTTCCAACCTTCTCAACAATTTTGAAATGGCCATCACCACAAGCTATGAGCTTGTTCTTCCTTCGAGAGGGAAACCTTTCCTTCCTTAAATGAAGCCAAACCAGATCACCAGGCTTAAATTCAAGGGAGTTGCGATGCTTGTTTGCCTTTTGCTTGAATTCATTCACCCTTTCAATTTTGGTCTTCACTTGTTTATGGAGCCTTTTCATTTCTTTGGCATGCTGTTCAGCTTCAAAACTCACTTGGGACTCAATAGGAGGTGGGATCAAATCAATGGGAGCAAGAGGGTTCACTCCATAATTCACTTCAAATGGAGACTTTCCTGTTGCACATGATGGAGCTCTATTGTATGCAAACTCAGCATGGGGAAGTTTGTTATCCCAATCTTTGATATTTTTACCCACCAAACTTCTGAGAAGAGTTGAGAGTGTTCTATTTGTCACTTCTGTTTGTCCATCAGTTTGAGGATGATATGCAGAACTAAACAAGAGCTTTGTCAATTTCGACAAGCATCTCCAAAAATGACTTAAAAACTTAGAATCTCTATCACTTACAATGGTCTTTGGAACTCCATGAAGCTTGAGAATTTCCTTGAAATAGAGATCAGCAACATGAGAATCATCATCTGATTTCATGCATGTGATGAAATGAGCCATTTTTTAAAAACGATCAACAACTACCATGATAGCATCTTTCCCACTTTGAGTTCTTGGTAGTGCCACAATAAAATCCATGCTCACATCTTCCCAAGGCTGATTTGTAACAGGCAGAGGAGTATACGTTCTTTGATGAAATTGAATCTTAGCTTTATGACAAATAGAGCATCTTGAAACAACATTATGGATATCGCCAGCCATCTTAGGCCAATAAAAGTGTTCTTGTAGGATGTTAAGTGTCTTGTTGATACCAAAATGACCACCAACAGCTCCACCATGGGCTTATGTCACCAAGAGATCACACATTGAACTTTTGGGAATGCACAACTTATTGTTCTTGAAACGAAAACCTTCCTGAATCACATAAGGGCCTGAAAGAGCAGCACTTTTTTCCTCAAAGAATTGAGAAAAGGCTTGATCATCCTTGTAAAGAGCTTTAATAAAATGAAAACCAAGAATTTTAGCTTAGATAGAAGAGAATACCTCCTTGAAAGTGAATCAGCCACAACATTGGTTTTTCCAGATTTATGCTTTGAAACAAATGAGAAGGATTGAAGAAATTCAACCCATTTAGCATGCCTTTGATTCAACTTGTGCTGAAAAATAAGAGATGACTAAATTAGGTTATAAACCGGGAGACTAAATTAGGTTCCCAAGGAAATAAAATTCCCTGGGAACCGGGAGATCGCCATCTTCAACTGAAAAATAAGAGATGACTAAATTAGGTTATAAAAAGCATATCATTTAATTTAAAAAATTCATATTATACAAAAAATATAGATAATAGCCTGTAGCTCAAAATAAGTCCGCAGAAATGTCTATTGGAACTGGGAGATCATCATCTTCAAAGTAAAAAAAGAGAAGACAAAATTAGGCCAAAAAATCATACCATTTCATAAAAAGATAGTTTGTTAGACCCGGGAAATTATCTTTCAGAAAATGTAGAAAAATAGTTTCAAGCTAAGCAAAAATGTCTGTTAGACCGAGGAGATCGCCATCTTCGACCGGAAAAAAATAAGAGAGACAAACTTAGGCTATATAAATAACATAATATTTAATAAAAATTTCTATATCTTCTGTGAAATTAAAAAATAGCACCGAGATCAAAAAATATGCAAAAATTTCCACTGGAACCGGGAGATCGCCACCTTCAACTTAAAATTACGAGAAGAAACAATTATGCTATATAAATCATATCATTTAATAAAAAAATACATAACATTCCGAAAACGTAGAAAATAGGGCAAAGCTCAGAAAAATCCGCAAAAATGTTCGTAGTAGTCAGGAGATCACTATCTTCATCAAAAAAATAAGAGAAGAAAAATAGTCCCAAGCTCAGAAAAATCGGTAAAAATGTCTGTAAGTGCCGGGGATCGCCATCTTCAACTGAATAATAAGAGAAGACAAAATTAGGTTATAAAAAGCATATCATTTAATATAAAGAATCATATCATATAGAAAATGTAGAAAATAGCTCGGAGCTCAGAAAAATCCGAAAAAATGTCAGTTGGAACCGGAAGATTGCCATCTCCAACTGAAAATAAAAGAATACAAAATTAGGCTAAAAATCATATCATTTAATAAAAAGATACATATCTGCCATAAAATGTAGAAAATAGCACCGAGCTAAGAAAAATCCGCATAAATGTCCGTTGGAACCCGGAGATCGTAATATTCAACCGAAAAAGAGAAGACGAGATTAGGCCAAAAAATTATATCATTTAATAAAAAGATTCATATCTTCCTGAAAATGTTGGGAAAAAAGCCCAAACCGAAAAATCCACAAAAATATCAGTTGGAACCTAGAGATCGCCATCTTCAACTGAAAAATATGAGAAGACAAAATTTGGCTTAAAAAATCTTATCATTTAATAAAGAGATACATATCTTTAATCAAAGGTAGAAAATAGCATGGTGGTCAGAAAAATCAGCAAAAATATCAGTTGGAACTGGGAGCTTGCCATCTTCGACTAAAAAATAAGAGAAGAAAAAATTAGGATATAAAAATCATATCATTTAATATAATGATTCTTATCTTCTAGAAAGTGTTATTTAATAAAAAGATACATTTTTTCAATAAACTGTAGAAAATAGTCTCGAGCTAAGAAAAATCCACAAAAAATGTCCAGTTCTTAGAAAAATCACCTTCTTCAACAAAAAATAAGAGAAGACAAAATAAGGCCAAAAAATCATATCATTTAATAAAATGATCCAAAAAAGCATAAAATAGCCCAGTTCTCAGAAAAATCCCTAAAAATTTCAGTTGGAACCGAAAGATCGCTATCTTCAATTGAAAAATAATAGAAGACAAAATTAGGCTATAAAAGTTATATCATTTAATATAAAGATTCTTGCCGTACAAAAAATGTTGAAAATTGTCCGAAGCAACGAAAAATTTGCAAAAAGGTCCATTGGAACCGGGAGATCACCATATTCAACAGAATAAATAAGAGAAGACAGAATAAGGCCAAAATGATATTATTTAAAAAAAGATCCACATCTCCGAGAAAATAGCGAAAATATGCTCGAGGTTAGAAATTTCCGCAAAAATGTCCGTTGGAACCAGGAGATCGTTATCTTCAACTAAAAGAATAAGAGAAGACAAACGTAGACTATAAAAATCATCATTTACTAAAAGATCCATATCCTCAATTAATTATATAAAATAGCCCTGAGCTCAGAAAAATCCGTAAAAATGTCGTTGGAAACATGAGAACACCATCTTCAATTGAAAAATATGAGAAGAAAATCATAAGCTATAAGTTTCATATCATTTAGTAAAAAAATCCCTATCTTCCATAAAATATAGAAAATAGCCCCCAGCTAAGAAAAATCCGCAAAAATGTCCGAGAGATCGCCATCTTCAACTAAAAAATAAGACAAGACAAATTTAGGCTATAAAAATCATATCATTTAATAAAAAGAGCCATATGTATAAAATGTAGAAAATAGCTCGAAACTTGGAACCCGGAGATCGCCATTTTCAACAGAAAAAAGAGAGAAGAAAAATATTAGGCCAAAAAATCATATCCTTTAATAAAAAGATTCATATCTTTCATAAAATATAGAAAATATCCCGGAGCTCTGAAAAAGCATAAAAAATGTCCGTCGAAACCGTGAGATCGTCATCTTCAACTTAGAAAATATCCTGGATCGCCATCGTCAATTGAAAAAACAGAAGACAAAATTGGGCCAAAATCATATTATTTAATTAACAATATCCATTTCTTCTAGAAAAGGTAGAAAAATAGTCCCAAGCTAAGAAAAATCCTCTACATGTCTGTTGGAACTGGTAGATCGCCAACTTCAACTGAAAAAAATAAGGGAAGACAAATGTAGGCTATAAAAATCATATCATTTAATTAAAAATCCTTATCATTTATAAAATATAGAAAATAGCACCGAACTCATAAAGATTCGCAAAAATGTCCGTTGAAACCGGGAGATCGCCTTCTTCAACTGAAAAATAAGAGAAGACAAAATTAGGCCAAAAATCATTTCATTTAATAAAAAGAAACATATATTCTAGAAAATTTAGAAAATAGCCCCGAAGACAGAATAATAAGCAAAAATGTCCGTTGGAACCAGAGATCTCCATCTTCAACTGAAAAATAAAAGAAGACAAAATTAGACCATAAAAATCATATCATTTAAGATAAAAATCCATATATTCCAGAATATGTAGAAAATATCCTGGAGCTCAGAAAAATCAGCAAAACTTTTCATTGGAACCGAGAGTTTGCCATCTTCAACTGAAAAATAAGATAAGACAAAATTACACCATAAATATCTTATCATTTAATATAAAGATCCATATCTTCCAGAATATGTAGAAAATAGACTGGAGCTCAAAAAAATCTGCAAAAATTTCCATTGGAACCGAGAGATCACCTACTTCAACTGGAAAAAATAAGAGAAGACAAACGTATGCTATAAAAATCATATCATTTAATAAAAAGTTCTATATCTTTCATAAAATGTAGAAAATAGCACCGAGCTCAGAAAATCTGTAAAGTGTTTCTGTTGGAACTGTGAGATCACCATCTTCAACTGAAAAATAAGAGAAGACAAAATTAGGCTATAAAAATCATATCATTTAATATAAAGATTCATATCTTACAGAAAAAGTAGAAAATATTCCTGAGCTCAGAAAAATTCGCAAAAATGTTTGTTGGAACCAGGAGATCGTCATCGTCATCTAAAAAATAGAAATGACAAAATTCGGCCAAAAATCATTTCTTATCTTAAAAAGATCCATACCTTTAGAAAATGTAGCAAAACTGACTTAAGGTAAGAAAAATCCGCAAAAATTCAAGTGGAACCGAAAGATCGCCATCTTCAACTAAAAAAATAAGAGAAGACAAACGTAGGTTTTAAAAATCAAATCATTTATAAAATTGTAGAAAATAGCACCGAGCTTATAAAAATCCGCAAAAATATTCGTTGGAACATGGAGATCGCCATATTCAACTAAAAAAATAAGATAAGACAAAATTAGGCCAAAAATCATACCATTTAATAAAATGATCCATATCTTCCAAAATATTTAGAAAATAGTCCAGGGCTCCGAACAATACGGAAAAATGTCCATTAGAAACGGGAGATCGCTATCTTCAACTAAAAAATAAAAGAAGACAAAACAGATCATTTAATAAAAAGAACCATTACTTCTCGAAAATGTAGAAAATAGCCCCGCGGTCAGAAAATCTGCAACAATGTCCCTTGGAATCGGGAGATCGACATCTTTAACTAAAAAATAAGAGATTACAAAATTAGGTTATAAACATCATATCATTTAATATCAAGATTTATATTATACAAAAATATAGAAAATTGCCTAAAGTTCGAAAAAATTCGCACAAATGCCCATTGGAACATGGAGATCGCCATTTTCAAATTAAAAAAGAGAAGACAAAATTAGGGCAAAAATCATATCATTTTATTAAAAGATACATATCTTCCAAAAAATATAGAAAAATAGTCTCAGGCTAAGAAAAATCTGAAAAAATGTCCGTTGCAACCGGTAAACTGCCATCTTCAACTTAAAAAAATAAGAGAATACGAACATAGGCTATAAAAATCATATTATATAATAAAAAGTTCTATATCTTCCATAATATGTAGAAACTAGCACTGAACTTCAAAAAAATACGCAAAAATGTCCGTTGGAACTAAGAGATCGCAATCTTTACTGAAAAATAAGAGAGGACAAAATTAGGGTTTAAAATCATATTATTTAATAAAAAGATTCGTAACTTTTCGAAAATTTAAAAATTATTCTGGAGCTCAGAAAAATCCGCAAAAATCTTCAAGATCGCCATCTTCAACTGAAAAATAAGAGACGAAAAAATTAGGTCAAAAAATCAAATTATTTAATTAAAAGATCTATAACTTCTCGAAAATGTAGAAAAATAGCCCCAAGCTTAGAAAAATCGATAAAAAAATATCTATTGGAACCGGGAGATCGCCATCTTCAACTGAATAATAAGAGAAGACAAAATTAGGTTATAAAAATTATCTAATTTAATATAAAGATTCATATCATCCAGAAAATGTAGAAAATAGCTCGAAGCTCAGAAAAATCCGAAAAAATATCCGTTGGAACAGGGAGATCGCCATCTTTAACTGAAAAATAAAAGAAGACAAAATTAGGTCAAAAATCATATCGTTTAATAAAACGATCCATATCTTCCAAAAAATTTAGAAAAATAGTCCCAAGCAAAGAAAATCCGCAAAAATGTCTGCTGGAACCAGTAGTTCGCCATCTTCACTGAAAAAATAAGAGAAGAAAATGTTGGCAATAAAAATCATCTCATCTAATAAAAAGATACATATCTTCCATAAAAAGTAGAAAATATCAGAAAAATCGGCAAAAATATCAGTCGGAACCGAGAGATCGCCATCTTCAACTGAAAAATAAGAGAAGGCAAAATTAGGCCAAAAATCAAATCATTTAATAAAAAGATCCATTTCTTCAAGAAAATTAATAGACACGAGTTCAGAGATATCCGTAAAAATGTCTGTTAGAACCGAGAGATCGCCATCTTCGAGTGAAAAATTAGAGAAGACCAAATTTGGCCAAAAATCATATCATATAATAAAAAGATCCTTAACTTCCCAAAGATGTATAAAAATAACCCCGAGCTCAGAAAAATCTGCAAAACTGTCTGTTGGAATCGGGAGATCACCCTCTTCAGCTGAAAAATAAGAGAAGACAAAATTATGCTATAAAAATCATATCATTTGATATAAATATCCATATCTTATAGATAATGTAGAAAATATCCCGGAACTCAAAAAACCGCACAAATGTAAACTAGAACCAAGAGATCCCATCTTCAACTGAAAAAAGAGAAGACAAAATTGGGCCAAAAAATTAAAATATCCATATGTTCAAAAAAGGTAGAAAAATAGTCCTAAGCTAAGAAAAATCCGCAAAAATGTCTTTTAAAACGTGTAGATCAACATCTTCAACTTAAAAAATAAGAGAAGACAAATGTAGACTATAATAATCATATCATTTAATAAACAGATCCTTATCTTTCATAAAATATAGAAAATAGCACCGAGCTCATAAAAATCCCAAAACTGTCTGTTGGAACCGGGAGATCGCCATCTTCAATTGAAAAATAAGAGAAGACAAAATTATGCCAAAAATCATATCATTAAAAAGATACATATATTCCAGAAAATTTAGAAAATAGCTCTGAGGTCAAGAATAATACATAAAAATATTTGTTAGAACCAGGAGATTGCCTTCTTCAACTGAAAAAATATGAAAAGACAAAATTAGACCATAAAAACCATACCAATTAATATAAAGATGCATATCTTCCAGAATATGTAGAAAATAGCTTGGAACTCAGAAAAATCCGTCTAAATTTCTGTTGTGACCAAGCGATCACCATCTTCAACTGAAAAATAAGAGAAGACAAATGTAGGCTGTTAAAATCATATCGCTTAATAAAAAGTTCTATATCTTCCATAAAATGTAGAATATAGCACCAAGCTCAGAAATCTGCAAAAATGTTAGTTGGACCAGGAGATCGCTATCTTCAACTGAAAAATAAGAGAAGAAAAAATTAGGCTATAAAAATCATATCATTTAATATAAGATTCATATCTTACAGAAAATGTAGAAAATAGCCCAAAGCTCAGAGAAATCCGCAAAAATATGAGTTGGAACCGAGAGATTGTCATCGTCATCTGTAAAATAGAGAAGACAAAATTAGGCAATAAAATAAAATCAATTCATTAAAGATCCATATCTTTCAGAAAATGTAGAACAACATACGCAAGCTAAGAAAAATCTGCAAAAATGTCCATGGGAACCAGGAGATTGCCATCTTCAACTGAAAAACTGAAAGAAATAAGAGAAGGCAAACGTATGCTATAAAAACCATATTATTATAAAAATGTAGAAAATAGCACCGAGCATATAAAAATCCACAAAAAGTCCGTTGGAACAGGGAGATCGCCATCTTCAACTGAAAAATAAGAGAAGACAAAATTAGGCCAAAAATCATATCAGTTATTAAAAAGATCCACATCTTCTATAAAATTTAGAAAATAGTCCCAGGTCAGAATAATACGCAAAATGTCTGTTAGAAACGGGAGATCACTATCTTCAACTGAAAAATAAAAGAAGACAAAATTAGGCCAAAAATCATATCATATAATAAAAAGATCCATAACTTCTCGAAAATGTAGAAAAATAGCCCGAGCTCAAAAAAAATCCGCAAAAATGTCCCTTGGAACCGGGAGATTACCATCTTTAACTGAAAAAATAAGAGAAGACAACATTAGGTTATAAAAATTATATCATTTAATATAAAGATACATATTACACAAAAAATTATAGTAAATAGCCCGAATCTTAAAAACAATCCACACAAATGTCCATTTGAACCGGCAGATCGCCATCTTCAAATTAAAAAAGAGAAGACGAAATTAGGCCAAAAATCATATCATTTCATAAAAAGAGACATATTTTCCAGAAAATGTAGAAAAATAGTCTCAAGCTAAGAAAAATCTGCGAAAACCGAGAGACCGCCATCTTCAACTGAAAAATAAGAGAAAACGAACGTAGACTCTAAAAATCATTATATTTAATAAAAAGATTTATATCTATCAAAAATGTAGAAAATAGCACCGAGCTTTAAAAAATATGCAAAAATGTCCGTTCGAACCGCGAGATCGCCAACTTTAAGTGAAAAAATAAGAGAAGACAAAATTAGGCTATAATAATCATATCATTTAATAAAAAGATCCATAACTTCCCAAAAATTTAGAAAATTGACCGAAGCTCAGAAAAATCCGCAATAATATTCTTTGAATCCGTTAGATCACCATCTTCGACTGAAAAAATAAGAGAAGAAATAATTCGGTCAAAAAATCATATCATTTAATAAAATATCCATAACTTCTCGAAAATGTAGAAAAATAGCACCGAACTCAGAAAAATCAACAAAAAATGTCCGTTGGAACCAGGAGATCGCCATCTTCAACGGAATAATAAGAGAAGATTAAATTAGGTTATAAAAATCAAATCATTTAATATAAAAATCATATCGTACAGAAAATGTAGAAAATAGCTCGTAGCTCAGAAAAATCCGAAAAATGTCCACTGAAACCGGGAGATCGCCATCTGTAACTAAAAAATAAAAAAGCCAAAATTAAGCCAAAATGATATCATTTAATTCAAAGATACATATCTGCCATAAAATATTGAAATAACACCAAGCTCAGTATAATCCGCACAATTTTCCGTTGGAACCGGAAGATCACATTATTCAACTGAAAAAGAGAGAAGACAACATTAGGCCAAAAAGTCATATCATTTAATAAAAAGATTCATATCTTTCAGAAAAAGTAAAAAAGCCCCAAATTAAGAAAAATCCGCAAAAATGTCTGTTGCAACCGGAAGATTACCATATTCAACTAAATAAATATAAGAAGACAAAATTAAGCTATAAAAATCTTGTCATTTAATTAAGAGATCCATATCTTTAATAAAATATAAGAAAATAGCCTGGAGCTTAGAAAAATCCGCCAAAATATCCATTGAAACTGGGAGATCGCCATCTTCAACTGAAAAATATGAGAAGACAAAATTAGGCAATAAAAATCATATCATTTAATATAAAGATTCTTATCTTCAAGAAAGTGTACAAAATAACACCGAGCTCAGAAAAATCCACAAAAATGTCTGTTGGAACCGGGAGATCGCCATCTTCAACTAAAAAAAATAAGAGAAGAGAAATTAGGCTAAAATATAATATTATTTAATAATATGATACATATCGTCAAAAAAGTGGAAAATAGTCCGAAACTCGGAAAAATCAGAAAAAATGTCTGTTTGAAACGGGAGATCGCCATCTTCAACTAGAATATAAGAGAAGACAAAATTAGGTCAAAATATCATACCATTTAATAAAATGATGCATATCTTTTGGAAAATAGCCCGGAGATCAGAAACATCCGCAAAAATGCCTGTTGTAACTGGGAGATCGCCATCTTAAACTGAAAAATAAGAGAAGCCAAAATTAGGCCAAAAATCATATCATTTAATAAAAAGATCTCCATCTTCAACTAGAAAATAAGAGAAGACAAATTTAGGCTATAAAAATCATATCAATTAATAAAAAGATCCATATCTTTCATAAAATGTAGAAAATAACACCAAGCTCAGAAAATGAAAAATAAAAATATTATCAGTTGAAGATGGCGATATCCCGGTTACAACAGACATTTTTATATATGAAGATGGCAATTTTCTAGTTCCGAATTTTGTCTTCTCTTATATTTCAATTAAAGATGGCGTTTTTTCGGTTTCAACGGACATTTTTTGGCCTAATTTTGTCTTCTCTGATATCATTTAATAAAATGATCCTTATCTACCAGAAAATGTGAAAAATATCCCAAAGCTCAGAAAAATCCTCAAAAATGTCCGTTGGAACCGGGAGATCGCCATCTTCAACCGAGATATAAGAGAAGACAAAATAAGACCAAAAATCATATCCTTTAATAAAAAGATAGTCATTGTTACGCCTATTTGGCCGAGGCCCGAAAGACACGAGCCCGAAAACCCGACCCCCGGTCAAGAGCCCATCTGAGCACTCAGGCCCACTCGATAAGGCCTTATCGAGGACTCCCCCGAATGTAGATCCGACCCGGCCCCGGTAACATACGGGTCACTCACCCACTCCTGCGATAACCACTCTCTCGATCCCACGACCACTTAATGGCAGTTATGGGGGGAGGCTGGCATGGCGCAGGGAGCGGCGGCAGGGGGCGGATTGAGGGCACGATTGGGGGCGGACGAGCGACGTGGGTCGGGGGCAATCACGGCGGAGGTCTATAAAGGGGCTAGGAGGACAACAGGACAGAGGACCGCATCTCAGGTATCTAGAACCTAAGGTACTCCATCAACGACCTAGTTCCCCCATATCATTTCCTACCTCCCCCGCTCGCGCCGTGAGACGCCGTTCCGATCTCCTCACGAGTCGAACCGTCTCCGCCGGGCCTCCTCTTTCAGATCTCTGTCTGACTTAGGCATCGGAGGGGTTTTGGCCGGAACCAAGGTCCGGCCCCCCTGACGAGTGTTCTCGTCTTCGCAGGAGGATACCCAATCAACGGGCCGAGGCTTCCCCTCCGCCCTTCGTCGACCACGCAACAAGCTGGACGATTAAGGCTCCCCCTCATCGACCGACCGCCGAGGCCGAGCGCAACCGACCGAGGCCGAGCGTCTCAACCCAGGCCGAGGCTACCCCTCGTCCTACCAACGACCGAGGACCCCGAGACGACCCAGTCGACGCGCTCCACGTCGTCGGCAGACCCGATTCGAGCCTCTACAGCACCAACTTGACTCGCCCGAGGGACCCAAGCGTGCCCCTTGACCACGTTGACCGGGTTATCCACGGTCAACGCTTTGTAGTGAGAAAACACTCTGAAACATCTGGCGCCGTCTGTGGGAAACGAAAACCGTCCCACGAAGAAGCAAACCACACCAACAATGGCACGAGCCAGCAATGGAAGGAAGCGCATGCCCCCCATCCCAGAGGAGATGAACGGCGCATCCAACGGCAACCTCGGAGACACGCCCGTCGGCGATCACCCCGACCCCTCAACCGAAGAAACCGACGGCTCAGGACTGGCCACACAGGGACAGCTCCGTGCCCTGGCTCAGGAGACCAACGCGGGCCTCCAGACGTTGGTCGCGACGGTACAGCAGCTCGTCGGCCCTGCACCATCCAACGGAGGCACGTTGGGCGATGTCCATCGATGGGCGGGGGGTCCCCCGCTCTTGCGGTCCGCCGTGGTCGACGACCACGGGACCAAAAAGCCGAACGCGGATCGTCGGTTCACGCTGTCCGACTCTCGTCAGGCGAGATCACGTGCCTCCTCCCCTTATCGTGAAAGGAGCCGAAGAGAAACCGAAGGGACGGAGGGCGAGTCGATGACTGCATCACCTCGTCGGTCACGGTCGTCCCGCCGCAGGAGAAGCGAACGACACCACTCGAGAGACCGATCACGGTGGAGCAGGAGCTCCCGCCGGAGGAGCCGGGAGCGCCGGGTCAGCCCGACCCCCAGTGTGGCGAGGGCCGCGGAGCCAGCCCCGCCGGCGCCTGTGCACCCTCCGCCACCGAACGAGCCAGAGGCAGGCGACTATCGAATCCCTGGAGGCATCCACGGAGACCGGTGCCCCCTATCATGGAGAATAACCGACGCACGAGTCCCATCTCGATTCAGGATCCCATCGCTGTGGAAGTACGACGGGATAGGGGACCCGGGACACCACGTAATGGACTACGAGGGGGACATGTCCTTCCAAGGAGCTGACGATGACCTGATCTGCCGAGGCTTCTATTCTACTCTCAGGGGAGCGGCGAGGACCTGGTACCGCAGCCTGCCCAGCCGCTCCATCGACAGCTTTGAGGAACTCACCCAGTTGTTTTACAAGCAGTTCATGGCAGGGAGGCAGATCAAGCCTGATGCTGAACATCTGTTCAACATAGTGCAAGGCCCGGCCGAGCCGCTCCGGCAGTTCATGCGCCGCTTCAACGCGGAGAGGCTGAACGTGAACAGCCCTCCCGACCTGGTGGTCCAAACGGCCCTTAAGAAAGGGCTTCGCCACAGAGGCCTCAAGAAGTCCCTACACAACGATCCTCCGAAGGACCTCCCCGGGATCATGGCAAGGGCCGAGCGCTTCATGTTGACCGAGGAGGCCTTGGCCGTGGATGCAGGAAAAGCCACTCGAGGGTCCAAGCGCGGCGACAACGGACGAGGCAGTCCCGAAGGGTACCGGACCGAGAAGAGGCCGAGAAACAGGCAGCGCGGAGAAGGTGCGAGAGACGTCACCCCAGACGCCGTCCTCGCCCAAGTGCAGAAGGAAGAACGGACCGATCGCCCCCCACCGAGGGCAAAAAGAGGTGGGAAGAAGGAGAAATACTGCAAGTACCACAAGGATGACGGCCACGACACTGAAGACTGCTGGCACTTGAAGAAGGACATTGAGAAGCTGATGAGTCGGGGGCATGCCAGGAACTTAGCCGACGAGCCGGCCCATGGGGAAGGGACCTCCATACAGCCGGACAAGGGGAAGAAGATCAACACCGTCCAAGGACCCCTCCGCATCGTAGAGTGAGCGGTGAGCTCTCTCCCCCAGTCGTAGCCTGGTCCGAGGGGATTATCTAGGTTTACATCCCTCTGTCTAGATTTATTCCCTATTTCCTTTCCTCTAAATGTACCAGTCCGGCAGGGCTCTTAAGAGTACAATTGCATTCCCTTTTTGTCTTTTCTTAAATCCTCGACGGAATTGACATTTCACTAATAGTGCAAAAGAATGAAGGCCACTGCCTCACTGGAGGAGGAAGGGGGACACTGCCCTCGCCGACCGACTCCTGCCTGGGGGCAATTCTCCCAGCCAGCGCGGACGCCGACCGGTCCTAAGCCGAGGAGCTTTGCCCTTGCCGACCGAATCCCGCGCTCGTAAGCCCGGGGGCAGTTCCCCCAGCAGGCACGGACGCCGACCGGTCCTAAGCCGAGGAGCCTCGCCCTCGCCGACCGACTCCTGCGCTCATAAGTCTGGGGGCAATCCCCCCAGCCAGCGCGAACGCCGACCGGTTCTAAGTCGAGGGACTTTGCCCTCGCAGACCGACTTCCGCGCTCATAAGCCTGGGGCAGTTCCCCCAGTAGGCACGGACGCCGACCGGTCCTAAGCCGAGGAGCTTTGCCCTCGCCGACCGACTCCTGCGCTCATAAGTCTGGGGGCAATTCCCCCAGCCAGCGCGAACGACGACCGGTTCTAAGTCGAGGGACTTTGCCCTCGCAGACCGACTCCTGCGCTCATAAGTCTGGGGCAGTTCCCCTAGCAGGCACGGAAGCCGACCGGTCCTAAACCGAGGAGCTTTGCCTTCGCCGACCGACTCCAGCGCCCATAAGTTTGGGGGCAATTCCCCCAGCCGACGCGAACGTCATCCAATCCTAGGCCAAGAACGAGGCAGCAACGCAAAATACACGAGAAGTCCGAGTAAGTCAATTTCGTTTATAATAGTTAACCAGGGTACAAAAACGTGTCTTATTTACAGGGAATCAAGGCGAAGGAAACACGCTACAAATAATCCACTCACGACGAATGACAGAGTTCTTCACCTACAGAAGCTAGATCGACACCGACAGAGCAAAATTGGTTGACAAAAGACCCAAAGTAGTTAGCCCAAGCTAGCAGCCATGCAACCAGCAATTATTGGCCACGGAGCTGATAACGAAGCCGAAGGAGATAGCGGGGGCCAGGGATCCATTTCAAGTAGACTGGCCCAAAGCGAAGCGGATGCTTAAAAATTTGAGGATAAGGCCGGGAGGGACGGCTTAGGGAGCCCGAGCTCGGGAGGACACATCCTCGGGCACTTCGCCCTGCTCGGAGCGAGGGGGATCGACCGGCGGAGGGGCTTGCCGAACACGCTCCGCACATTCCCGGAAGGAAGACTGGACGACTTCGACGATCCGAGGGGCGATGAGGTCTTCATACTTACCGAAGGCCTCCTTGAGAACCTCGAAGATCCTCTTCCCCAGGGTCTCGACGACGCCCTTCTCCACCTCCTCTGCAAGCCGCATCACCTGGCGCCGATCCGACAGTTCCCTCTGAAGCTCCTCCCTCTCCAGGCGGAATGACTCCGCCGCTTCCTCAGCCGACTGATGAGCATCCTCCAGCTTTCCTTGGAGGTCACCCACTCGTCCCTCCAACTCGGCCACACGGAGGTTGAGACGCCGAGACTCCATCTGGGCCTCCGTCATAGCCACCTCAGCCGCCCCGGCCCGCTCCTGAGCCCTCATGGAGGACTCCTCCAGCTCCCTCAAGCGGACGGCTCGACACTGCAACTCCACAGCGAGCGCTGAACCCTGAAAAGACGAGACATGGGCTAAGAAGAGGATAAAGAGAAAGAGAGGATAGCAAGATAACCGAACATGTTGAAGGATCCAGACCAAGGAATCCGACATCTTGTCGGCCGGGATCTTCTTGAGGAGGCTGCGGTCCCAGGGAGGGACGGAGACCTCGGCAACCTGCTGGGCCAGGGCTCGGTCAACAAACATCGAACTCCCAGGGACGACGATCGAAGCCAAGTCGCTCGCCAACAAGGCCCCGACCCCCGGTGATACGGGCGAAGACGCTGCTAGGGGGGTGGCTGACAAAGCTACCGAAGGATCCCCGGCGGTCGCCACGGGAAGCGCGGAACCTGCCGGACTGGAGGGATCCACGTCCTCCCTCCTCTTCTTTCCTCCGTGGGGCTCCGAAGGCGCCGGAGGGGAACGCTTCCGCCTCGCACCATCTTCACCCCCGGGAAGGGGATCGCCAGAAGAAGAGGCGGGAGGCGCGGCCACCACCTTACCCACGGAAGGCTCGGCTCGGCGCACTTCCTCCTCAACGGTCCTCCGAGGCGCCCTTCCAGAGGTACTACCTCGGCTCCGAGCGGCTCCACGACGGATCAGCTCATCGACGTCACGGACGAACTCGCGGACTGCCATCCCTGCAAAGGAGACCGAAATCAGGATGAGTCATAGGGCGATCCGAGGATGAAAAAGCGACCTACCCGGAGACCACAAGACGGCCTTCAGGAGTAGGTCGTCCAACAAAGACCAGATGGATTTCGATTCCAAAGGAAGAGCCGACAGTAGCGCGGCGGCTGCCTGATCAGCGTCAGAAAGGGCTAACGGCAGGCGAGGCTGGACGGACGCGCCCCAGCTTGTCAGAATCTGGGCATCACCCAAGAAGACCATAAAGACATAATCTGATTTCCAATCCCCCAACCAGCGGGGTAGCCCGATCAGACATTCCCTCCTCGAACGGGCTCGGAGTTGCAGCCATGACCCTGGCCCGACCGTCTGGACCTGGTAAAAGTGGAAGAGAAGGGGGAGAGACGGCTCCAGACCGCGGGTGCAGCAAAGCGTTACGAAGCCCGTCAGTACCGCGATCGAGCAAGGGGTGAACTGGCAAAGGGGCACCATGAGATACTCCATGACCTGGACAAGGAAGGGATTGAGCGGGAAACGAAGACCCAGGCGAAACATTTCGACGTAGACGCCGACTTCATTGCTCCTCGGAAGGCAAATCCGCTCGTCGACGAATGGAACTCGGACATCGTACGGGAAGCAGAGATACCTTTCCCGGATCTCCGTGACCGCCGAAGGAACGGTCCTCGACGGCGTACGGAGGATAGCCGGGGGCACGGTAAGACGCACGGCAGCCGACACCACGTCATCACAGGCGAAGTCTGGGAATAGCTTCCCCTTCCCCTTATCTTGGAGGGGACGACTCCCGGAAGAGGAACCTGATCCCACTAGCCGGGGCCTGCCCCGCCTGGACTCTGGAGAATCCCTCGCCCCTCGGCCAGAACCGCCTATCCTAAGAGCAGCCATAATACAAGAGCGAGAAAGAAATTACCTTTTAACTAGTTTGAAGGAGGCGAAGAAGCGAGGGCGACGGGAGACTCCGAGTTATAGAAAGCCTAGAGCAATGGGAAGAGCAAGAAAGGAGAGGAGATCAACGCAGCTGGGGATCTTATATATCGGACGCAGGGATGAATTGGAAGCGCCTGACAATAACGCGTGGCAGGACTCGAAGAACCGGCGGCGTTTCGAAGTCGGCGCCAAGGGAAGTCCAATCGACCCGCATCATCATGACCTACATTTATGACCACGCCTCGATTAAAGCGCCACTCGGAATCCCAGGAGGCACAGCGGCCGAACCGAGCAAGCCAAGGCCGGTCGACCCCACCAAGGGCGGCTCACGAACCCCTCGGCTTCTCAACTTAAGACGACCCCACGAGCGACGGGGATAAGCTTGCAGCTACACGTGGCAGCATCAGAGGACCGACGGCGCTTCGGAGCCCACGCCTTAAAAGTATCGAACGGACCAACTCATGATGACGACTAATAAATGAGTCGACATCGATTGGCGAACCTATCAAAGTTGGCGGAAGTCACATCGGCCGAGCCGAACCGGCCGAGGCCGATCGACCCGACCGATGGGGGCAATTGTTACGCCTATTTGGCCGAGGCCCGAAAGACACGAGCCCGAAAACCCGACCCCCGGTCAAGAGCCCATCTGAGCACTCAGGCCCACTCGATAAGGCCCTATCGGGGACTCCCCCGAATGTAGATCCGACCCGGCCCCGGTAACATACGGGTCACTCACCCACTCCTGCGATAACCACTCTCTCGATCCCACGACCACTTAATGGCAGTTATGGGGGGAGGCTGGCATGGCGCAGGGAGCGGCGGCAGGGGGCGGATTGAGGGGGCACGATTGGGGGCGGACGAGCGACGTGGGTAGGGGGCAATCACGGCGGAGGTCTATAAAGGGGCTAGGAGGACAACAGGACAGGAGACCGCATCTCAGGTATCTAGAACCTAAGGTACTCCATCAACGACCTAGTTCCCCCATATCATTTCCTTCCTCCCCCGCTCGCGCCGTGAGACGCCGTACCGATCTCCTCACGAGTCGAACCGTCTCCGCCGGGCCTCCTCTTTCAGATCTCTGTCTGACTTAGGCATCGGAGGGGTTTTGGCCAGAACCAAGGTCCGGCCCCCTGACGAGTGTTCTCGTCTTCGCAGGAGGATACCCAATCAACGGGCTGAGGCTTCCCCTCCGCCCTTCGCCGACCACGCAACAAGCTGGACGATTGAGGCTCCCCCTCGTCGACCGACCGCCGAGGCCGAGCGCAACCGACCGAGGCCGAGCGTCTCAACCCAGGCCGAGGCTACCCCTCGTCCTACCAACGACCGAGGACCCCGAGACGACCCAGTCGACGCGCTCCACGTCGTCGGCAGACCCGATTCGAGCCTCTACAACACCAACTTGACTCGCCCGAGGGACCCAAGCGGGCCCCTTGACCACGTTGACCGGGTTATCCACGGTCAACGCTTTGTAGTGAGAAAACACTCTGAAACAGTCATCATCAACTAAAAAATAAGAGAAGACAAAATAAGGCAACAAAAATCAAATCAATTAATATAAAGATCCAAATCTTACAGAAAATATAGAAAGTAGCTCAAAGCTCAGAAAAATCTGCAAAAAATGTCTGTTGGAACCGGGAGATCGTTATATTCATCTAAAAATAAAAGATGACAAATTACGCCATAAAAATCATATGATCTTATAGAAAATATAGAAAATAGCCCAGTGCTCAGAAAATTTCGGAAAAATTCCGTTGGAACTGGGAGATCGCTATATTCAACTGAAAAATAATAGTTGACAAGCTTAGTCGATAAATATCATATCATTTAATAAAAAGATCCATATCTTCAATAAACTGTAGAAAATAGTTCCGAGTTTAGAAAAATCTATAAAAATTGCTGTTGGAACCGAGAGATCGACATCTTCAACTGAAAAATCAGAGAAGATTAGGCTATAAAAATCATATCATTTAATATAAATATTCATATCTTAAGAAAAAGTTAGAATATAGCCCGGAGCTCAGAAAAATCTGCAAAAATGTCCGTTCGAACCGGACAATCGCCATCTTCAACGAAAAAAATAATAAAAGACAAAATTTGGCCAAAAATCATATCATTTAATTAAAAGATTTATAAGTTCCCGAAAATGTAGAAAAATGGCCTCTAGCTTAGAAAAAGTGGCAAAAATATCCGTTGGAATGGGGAAATTGCAATCTTCAACCGAAAAATAAGAGAAGACAAAATTAGGGTATAAAATCATTTTATTTAATCTAAAGATATATATCTAACCGAAAATGTATAAAATAGCTCGGAGCTCAGAGAAATCTGCAAAAATGTCCTTTGGAACTGGGAGATCGCCATCTTCATTTGAAAAATATGAGAAGATAAAATTAGGCCAAAAATCATATTATTTAATAAAAGATACAATCTTGCAGAAAATAGCCTTTAGGTCAAAATAATCCGCAACAATATCCTTGGAACCATGAGAATGCCATCTTCAACTGAAAAATTAGAAAAGACAACATTAAGCCAAAAAATCATATCGTTTAATAAAATGATCCATATCTTCCAAAAAAAATGTAGAAAAAGAGCCCCAAGCCAACAAAAATCAGAAAAAATGTCCAATGGAACTGGTAAAGCGCAACATTTATCTGAAAAAAATGAGAGAAGAAAAACGTAGGATATAAAAATCATATCATTAAATAAAAATTTCATATCTTCCGTAAAATGTAGAAAATAGCACCGACCTTCGAAATATCCGTCAAAATTTCCATTTGAACCGGAAGATACAACAAAAAAATAAGAGTAGACAAAAAATTAGGCCAAAATCATATCATTTGATAAATATATCAATTTCTTCAAGAAAATTTAGAAAATAACCACTAGGTCAAAATAATCTGCAAAAATATTTGTATGAACCAGGAGATCGTCATCTTCAACAGAAAAATAGAGGAAGACAAATTTAGGCAAAAAAAATCATATCATTTAATAGAAAGATCCATAACTTGAAAATGTAGGAAAATAGAACCGAATTCAGAAAAAATCCGCAAAAAGATCTGTTGAAATCGGGAGATCGTCATCTTCAACTGCAAAATAAGAGAAGACAAAATTAGGCAATAATCATATAATTTAGTAAAAAGATCCATATCATCCCAAAAATTTAGAAAATAGTCCGGATCTCAGAAAAATCTGCAAAAATATTCGTTGAAACCGTGAGATCGCCTTCTTCAATTAAAAAATAAGAGAAGAAAAAAATTAGGTCAAAGAAGCATATCATTTAATAAAAAGATCCATAAATTCCCGAAAATGTAGAAAATAGCACCGAGCTTAGAAAAATCAACAAAAATGTACGTTGGAACTGGGAGATCCCATCTTCAACTGAATAATAAGAGAAGATTAAATTAGGTTATAAAAAATCAAATTATTTAATATAAAAATTCATAACATTCAGAAAATGTAGAAAATAGCTCGGATCTCAGAAAAATCCGAAAAAATATCCGTTGAAACCAGGAGATCGCCATCTGCAACTGAAAAATAAAATAAGACAAAATTAGGCCAAAATGATATCATTTAATAAAAAGATACATATCTTCCATAAAATGTAGAAAATAACACCGAGCTCAGAAAAATCCGCACAATTTTCCATTGGAATCGGAAGATCGCATTATTCAACTGAAAAAAGAGAAGACAACATTAGGCCAAAAAATCATATCATTTAATAAAAGTTTCATATCTTCCACAAAAAGTACAAAAAGCCACAAGCTAAGAAAAATCCCCAAAATGGCCGTTGCAACACGGAGATTGCCATATTCAACTAAAAAAATAAGAGAAGACAAAATTAAGCTACAAAAATCTTGTCATTTAATAAAGAGATCTATATCTTTAATAAAATATAGAAAATAGTCAGGAGCTCAGAAAAATCCGCTAAAATATCTGTTAGAACTGGGAGATCGCCATCTTCAACTAAAAATTTGTGAAGACAAAATTAGGCTATAAAAATCATATCATTTAATATAAAGATTCTTATCTTCCAGAAAGTGTATAAAATAACACAGAGCTCAGAACAATTCACAAAAATATCCGTTAGAACCGGGAGATCTCCATCTTCAACTAAAAAAATAAGAGAAGACAAAATTAGGCCAAAATATCATATTATTTAATAATATGATACATATCGTCAAAAAGAGGAAAATAGCCCAGAACTCAGAAAACATCCACAAAAATGTCTGTTGGAACCAGGAGATCGCCATCTTCAACTGGAATGTAAGAAAATACAAAATTTGGTCAAAATATCATACCATTTAATAAAATGATGCATATCTTCCAAAAATAAAAGTGGAAATAGCCCGTAGCTCAGAAACATCCGCAAAAATGCCCATTGGAACCAGGAGATCGCCATCTTAAACTGAAAAATAAGAGAAGACAAAATTAGGTAAGCAAAACATATCATTTAATAAAAAGATCGCCATCTTCAACTGGAAAATAAGAGTAAACAAATTTAGGCTATAAAAAGAATATCAATTAATAAAAAGATCCATATCTTTCATAAAATGTAGAAAATAACACCAAGCTCAGAAAAAGATAGATAAAATATTTTCAGTTGAAGATGGCAATATCTCGGTTACAACATACATTTTATAGATGAAGATGGTGATTTTCCGGTTCTGAATTTTGTTTTCTTTTATATTTCAACTAAAGATTGCGATTTCCCGGTTTCAACGGACATTTTTGGCCTAATTTTATCTTCTCTGATATGAGTTAGTAAAATGATCTTTATCTTCCAGAAAATGTGAACAATAGCCCAAAGCTCAGAAAAATCCGCAAAAATGTCCGTTGGAACCGGATGATCGCCATCTTCAACGACAAAATAAGAACAAAAAATCATATCTTTTAATAAAAATATAGTCATCAGTAACTGAAAAATAAGAGAAGACAAATAAGGCAACAAAAATCATATTAATTTACTTATCATACTGAAAATATAGAAACTAGCCCCGCGCTTAGACAGATCACTGACTTCAATTGAAAAATAAGAGAAGACAAAATTAGGCCTTAAAATCATACCATTTAATATAAAGAACCAAATCTTACTGAAAATGTTGAAATAGCTCAGACCTCAGAAAAATCCGCAAAAAATGTCCGTTGGAAATGGGAGATCGCTGTATTCTTCTAAAAAATAAGTGGAGACAAAATTTGGCCATAAAAATCATATTATTTGATATAAAGATCCATATCCTATAGAAAATGTAGAAAATAGCCCGATGCTCAGAAAATTTCGTAAAAATTTCTGTTGGAACCAGGATATCGATATATTCAACTGAAAAATAACAGTAGACAAACTTAGCTGATAAATATCATTTATTTAATAAAAAGATCCATATCTTAAACTGTAGAAAATAGATCAGAGTTTAGAAAAATCCATATAGGCTGTTGGAACCGGGAGATCGACATCTTCAACTTAAATCTTAGAGAAGACAAAATTAGGCTATAAAAATCTTATCATTTAATATAAATATTTATATCCTACATTAAATTTAGAATATAGTCTGGAGCTCAGAAATCCGCAAAAATGTCTGTTGTAACTGGGCAATCGCCACTTTAAACGAAAAAAATAATATAAGACAAAATTTGGCTTAAAAATTATTTCATTTAATTAAAAGATCTATAAGTTCTCTAAAATGTAGAAAAATAGCCGAGAGCTTAGAAAAATGGCAAAAATATTGGAATGGGAAAATTGCAATCTTCAACTGAAAAATAAGAGAATACAAACTTAGTCAATAAAATCATATCATTTATTATAAAAATCGATATCATCCAGAAAATTTAGAAAATAGAAAGAAGCTCAGAAAATCTGCACAAATGTTCTTTGGAAATGAGAGATCGCCATCTTCAACAGAAAAAAGAGAAGACAAAATTAGGCCAAAAATGTATCATTTAATAAAAAGATCCATAACTTCTCGAAAATGTAGAAAAATAGGCCCAAGCTAAGAAATATCGCAAAATGTCCGTTGGAAGCGGGAGATCGCCATCTTCAAGTGAAAAATAAGAGAAGACAAAATTAGGCTCCAAAAATCATATCATATAATAAAAGAATGATATCATTTAATAAAAATATTCATATCTTCCACAAAATGGAGAAAATAGCTCCGAACCCAAAAAATACGCAAGAATGTTCGTTTAAATCCGGAGATGGCCCTCTTCAACTAAAAAACAGAAGACAAAATTAGGCTGTCATTTAATAAAAAGGTCCACATCTCACAGAAAATGCAGAAAATAGTCCGGATCTCAGAAAATGTTTATTGGAACAGGGAGATTGACTAGAGATGGCAGTAATGGCCTGACCCGACTAGCCTGACCCGGCCCGACCCGGTTTTGCCCCGGCCCGCCCTGGCTCACAGACGGGTCGGGGCAAGCTTGGGCTTGATATGCGGTCCGCCTCGCCATGGCCCGCCCCCGGTAAACTATAGAAGTGCTAAAAAAATCTTACTATTTTGATGCAGACCATGCGGCCAGTTCATAACCCATAACTCATACTCTGTTCCACTGTTCTCCCAATTGAGCCAATTCCCAATTCCAAATTACCAAATATATCAAAATTCTCCCAATTTTTAAATAAAAATTTTGTTTTTGATTCATAGGGATGGTAGTAATGACCTGACCCGACCGGCCCGACCTGGCCCGACCCGATTTTGGTAAGAAGTTACCCGCCCCGCCCGGCCCGAGACCCGCCCTGCCCCGACCCGCAGACAGGTCGGGGCAAGCTTGGGTAGTTAAATACCCACCCCGCCCCACAATACTGCCATTCCTAAGATCGACATCTTCAACTGAAAGAAGAGAAGAAAAAATTAGGCCAAATACTCATATTATTTAATAAAAATTCCAAAAATTATAGAAAAATTGCTCCAAACTAAGAAAAATCAGCAAAAATGTCCATTAGAAATGGTAGATTACCATCTTTAACTAAAAAATAAAGGGAAGACGAATATAAGTTATAAAAATCATACCATTTAATAAAAAGATACATATCTTCCATAAAATGTCGAAAATAGCACCGAGCTCAGAAAAATCAGCAAAAATGTCTATTGGAACTGGGAGATCGCCATCTTCAATTGAAAAATAAGAGAAGACAAACTTAGGCCAAAAATCATATACTTTAATAAAAAGATCCATACCTTCCAAAAAAATTTAAAAAATAGCCCCGAGGTCAGAAAAATACGCAAAAATGTCGTTTGAACCCGGTGATGGCCATCTACAAAAGACAAAATTAGTTTGTAAAACCATATCATTTAATAAAAAGGTCCATATCTTACAGAAAATGTAGAAAATAGTCCGAAGCTCAGAAAAACGAGCAAAAATGTCTGTTGGAACTGGGAAATTGCCATCTTCAACTTAAAAAAGAGAAGACAAAATTAGGCCAAATAATCTTATCATTTAGTAGAAAGGTCCATATCTTCCAGAAAATGTAGAAAAATGCCACATTCTAAGAAAAATCAGCAAAAATGTCTGTTGGAAATGGTAGACCGCCATCTTCAACTGAAAAATTAAGAGAAGACAAATGTAGGCTATAAAAATCATATCATTTAATAAAAAGAGACATATCTTACATAAAATGTAGAAAATAGCACCGTGCTTAGAAAAATCGACAAAAATATATGTTGGAACCGGGAGATCGTCATCTTAAATTGAAAAATAAGTGAAGACAAACTAAGGCCAAAAATCTATAATCTAATAAAAAGATCCATATCTCCCAGAAAATTTAGAAAATAGCCTCGAGGTCAGAATAATCCGCAAAAAATGTCTGTTAGAACCGAAAGATCTCCATCTTCAACATAAAATAAGAGAAGACAAATTTGGGCCAATAATTATATCATTTAATAAAAAGATCCATAACTTTCTGAAAATGTAGAAAAATAGTACTGATCTCAGAAAAATCCGTAAAAATGTCAGTTGGAATCGGGAGATTGCCATCTTCAACTGAAAAATAATAGAAGACAAAATTATGGTATAAAAATCATATCTATAATATAAAGATTCATATCTTAAAGAAAATGTAGAAAATAGCCCGTAACTCAGAAAAATCCCAAAAAATGTCCGTTGGAACCAAGAGATCGCCAAATTTAACTGAAAAATAAGGAAGATAAATTAAGCCAAAAATTATATCATTTAATAAAAATATTTATATCTTCCAGAAAATTTGAAAAATAGCCTCCAGGTTAGAAAAATCCGCCAAAATGTCTGTTGGAACAGAGAGATCGCCATCTTCAACTGAAAAATAAGGGAAGATAAATTAAGTCTATAAAAAATCATATCATTTAATAAAAAGATACATATCTTCAATGAATTTTTGAAAATAGTTCTGAGCAGAGAAAAACCGCAAAAATGTCCGTTGGAATCTGGAGATCGACATCTTCAACAGAAAAAAATAATAGAAGACAAATTTAGGCTTAAAAAGCATATCATTTAATATAAATATTCATATATTACAGAAAATTTAGAAAATAGACCAGAGTTTAGGAAAATCCCTAAAAATGTCTGTTGGAATCGGGAGAACGCCATCTTCAACTGAAAAATTAGAGAAGACAAAATTAGGCCAAAATGTTATCATTTAAAAAATATTGATATCTTCCACAAAATGCAGAAAATAGCCGCGAACTCAAAAAAATACGCAAGAATGTTCGTTTGAACATGGAGATGGCCCCCTTCAACTGAAAAAAGAAGAAGAAAGAAATTAGGTTGCAAAACAATATCATTTAATAAAAAGGTCCATATCTTACAGAAAATGCAGAAATAGTCCGGAGCTCAGAAAAATCCACTCAAATGTTTGTTGGAACCAGGAGATCGACATGTTCAACTGAAAAAGAGAAGACAAAATTAGGCCAAATACTCATATTATTTAATAAAAAGTACATATCTTCCAGAAAATGTAGAAAATTGCTTCAAACTAAGAAAATTCAGCAAAAATGTCCATTGGAAACGGTAGATAGCCATCTTCAACTAAAAAATAAGAGAAGCCAAACATATGTTATACAAATCATTTCATTTAATAAAAAGATACATATCTTCATAAAATGTCGAAAATAACACCGAGCTCAGGAAAATCAGCAAAAATATATACTGGAACTGGTAGATTGCCATCTTTAATTAAAAAAATAAGAGAAGACAAACTTAGGCCAAAAATCATATAATTTAATAAAAGGATCCATACCTTCCAAAAAATTTAGAAAATAACCCCTTGGTCAGAAAAATACGCAAAAATGTCGTTTGAACCCGGAGATGGCCATCTTCAGAAGACAAAAGAAGACAAAATTAGGCTGTAAAATCTTATCATTTAGTAGAAAGGTCCATATCTTCCAGAAAATGTAGAAAAATTGCCATGTTCAAAGAAAAATCGACAAAAATATCTACTGGAAACGGTAAACCGCCATCTTCCACTGAAAAATTAAGAGAAGACAAATGTAGGCTATACAAATCATATCATTTAATAAAAAGAGACATATCTTACATAAAATCTAGAAAATAGCACCGAGCTTAGAAAAAGCGACAAAAATATCTGTTTGAACCGGGAGATTGCCATCTTCAACTGAAAAATAAATGAAGACAAACTTATGCCAAAAATCATATAATCTAATAAAAAGATCCATATCTCCAGAAAATTTAGAAAATAGCGCTGAGGTCAGAAATTGCAAAAAATTGTCTGTTAGAGCCGGGAGATCTCCATCTTCAACGTAAAAAATAAGAGAAGACAAATTTAGGCCAAATTTTTTTTCATTTAATAAAAAGATCCATAACTTTTCAAAAATGTAGAAAAATAGTACCGATCTCAAAAAAATCCGCAACAATGTCCATTGGAATCGGAAGACCGACATCTTCAACTGAAAAATAAGAGAAGACAAAATTAGGTTATAAAATGAATATCATTAAATATAAAGATTCATATTTTAAAGAAAATATAGAAAATAGTCCGAAGCTCAGAAAAATCCCTTAAAATGTTCGTTGGAACCTAGAGATCGCCATCTTCAACAAAAATATAAGAGAAGATAATATTAGGCCAAAAATCATATCATTTAATAAGAAGATCAATATCATACAAAAAATTTAGAAAATATCCCCGAGGTCAGATAAATCCGCAAAAACGTTCGTTGGAGCTGGGAGATTGCCATCTTTAAATGAAAAATAAGAGAAGACAAACTTAGTCTATAAAAATCATATCATTTAATAAAACGATCCATATCTTCAACGAACTTTTTAAAATAGTTTCGAGCTGAGAAAAATCCGCAAAAATGTCTGGTGGAACCGGGATATCGACATCTTCGACTGAAAAATATGAGAAGACAAAATTAGGTTAAAAATCATATCATTTAATATAAATATTCTATTTTCCAGAAAATTTAGATAATAGTTCGAAGCTCAGAAAACCCCCTAAAAATGTCTGTTGGAACCGGGAGATCGCTATCTTTAACTGAAAAAATAAAAGAATACAAAATTAGGCCAAAATGATACCATTTAATAAAAAGATTCATATCTTCCAGAAAATACAGAAAATAGCCCCGTACTCAGAAATATAAGATAAGATGTCCGCTTGACCCCAGGGATGGCCATCTTCAATTTAAAAAAAAGAAAACAAAATTGGGCTGTAAAAACTGTATCATTTAATAAAAAGGTTCATATCTTACAAAAAATATAGAAAACTGGTCCAGAGCTCAGAAAAATCCGCTCAAATGTCCGTTGAAATCGGGAGATTGCCATCTTCAACTGAAAAAAGTAGAAGACAAAATTAGGCCAAATAATCATAATATTTAATAAAAAGGTCCATATCTTCCAAAAATGTAGAAAAATTGTCCCTAGCTAAGAAAAATCAGTAAAAATGTCCGTTAGAAAAAGTAGATCGCCACCTTGAACTGAAAAATAAGTGAAGACAAACGTAGGCTATAAAAATCATATCATTTAATAAAAAGATACATATCTTTCATAAAATGTAGAAAATAGCACTGAGCTAAGAAAAACCAACAAAAATGTCTGTTGGAATAGGGAGATTGCCATCTTCAACTGAAAAATAAGAGAAGATAAAATTATGCCAAAACTCATATCATTTAATAAGAAGATCAATATCATACAATTTAGAAAATATCCTCGTTGTCAAATAAATCCACAAAAATGTATGTTGGAACTGGTAGATCGCCATCTTCAACTGAAAAATAAAAGAAGACAAAATTAGGTCAAAAAATCATAACCTTTAATAAAACATAAGTTACTTTTCGAAAATGTAGAAAAATAGCCCCGAGCTCAGAAAAATCCGCAAAAATGTCCATTAGAACCTGGAGATCGCCATTTTCAACTGAAAAATAAGAGAAGATAAAATTATGCTTTAAAAACATATCATGTAATATAAAGATCCATTTCTTACAGAAAATGTAGAAAATAGTCGGGCGCTAAAAAATCCACACAAATGTTCGTTGGAACTGAGAGATCGCCTTATTCAACTGAAAAAAGAAAGACAAAATTTGGCCCAAAAATCATAATATTTAATAAAAAGATACATATTTTCCAGAAAATGTAGAAAAACTGCCCAAGGTTATGAAAAATCCACAAAAATATGCATTGGAACCGGTAGATCGCCATCTTCAACTGAAAAAAGTAAGAGAAGAGAAACGTAGGCTATAAAAATTATATCATTTAAAAAAAGATCCTTATCTTCCATAAAATGTAGAAAATAGCACTAAGCTCATAAAAATTGGCAAAAATATCCGTTGGAATGGGGAGATCGCCATCATCAATTGAAAAATAAAAGAAGAAAACTTAGGCCAAGAATCATATAATTTAATAATAAGATTCAAATCTTCAAGAAAATTTAGAAAATAGCCCCGAGGTTAGAATAATCCGTAAAAATGTCCGTCAGATTAGGGAGATCGCCATATTCAACTTAAAAATAAGAGAAGACAAAATTAGACCAAAAAATCATATTGTTTAATAAAAAGATCCATAACTTCCTGAAAATGTAGGAAAATAGCACTGATCTCAGAAAAATCCGCAAAAATGTCTTTTGGTATCGGGAGATTGCCATCTTCAACTAAAAATTAGAGAAGACAAAATTGGGTTATAAAAATCAAATCATTAATACAAAGATTCATATCGTCCAGAAAATGTAGAAAATAGCTCGAAGCTCAATAAAGTCTGGAAAAATGTTCGTTGGAATCGGGAGATCGCCATCTTCAACTGTAAAATGAGAGAAGATAAAATTAGGCCAAAATTCATATCATTAATAAAAAGATCCATAACGTCTAGAGAGTTTAGAAAATAGCAGCTCAGAAAATCAGCAAAAATGTTCATTGGAACCGGGAGATTGCCATCTTCAACTGATAAATAATAGAAGACAAAATTAGGCCAAAAATCCTATCATTTAATAAAAAGATCCATTTCTTCTAGAGAGTTTAGAAAATAGCCCTGTGATCAGAGAAATCCACAAAATAATCCGTTAAACCGAAAGATCTCCATCTTCAACTAAAAAAATCAGAGAAGACAAAATTAGGCATAAAAATCATATCATTTAATATAAATATTCATATCTTACTGAAAATTTAGAAATAGCGTAAATCTCAAAAAATCCTTAAAAATGTTTGTTGGAATTGGGAGATGTCTTCAACAAAAATAATAAGAGAAGACAAAATTAGGCCAAAAATCATATCATTTTAAAAAAGATTTATACCTTCCCGAAAATGTATAAAAATTGCCCCGAGTTCTGAAAAATCCGTAAAAATATTTGTTGGACAAGTGAGATCGTCATATTCAACTGAAAAATAAGAGAAAACAAAATTAGGATATAAAAATCATATCATTTAATATAAATATCCATATCTTACAGAAAATGTAAAAAAAAGCTCAATAAAATCCGTACAAATGTCCGTTGGAACTGAGAGATATCCATATTCAAATAACAAAAGGGAAGATAAAATTTGGCCAAAAAATCATAACATTTAATAAAATGGTACATATTTTTCAGAAAATATAGAAAAATATCCCCAAGCTAAGAAAAATCCACAAAAATGTACATTAGAACCAGTAGATTGCCATCTTCGAATGAATACGAGAAGGCAAACTGAGGATATAAAAATCATATCATTTAATAAAAATACAGATCTTCCAAAAAATGTAGAATATATTCTCGAGGTCAGAATGATTCGTAAAAATGTCTGTTGGAACCAGGAGATCGCCATCATCAATTAAAAAAATAAGAGAGGGCAAAATTAGGAAAAAATCATACCGTTTAATAAAAAGACCCATAACTTCTCAAAAATGTAGAAAAATAGTCACAAGCTTAAAAAAATCCCTAAAATTATCTGTTGGAACCGAGTGATCGCCGTCTTCAACTGAAAAATAATAGAAGACAAAATTAGGCTACAAAATCGTATCATTTAATAAATTTGTATATGTCTTCAATAAAATGTACAAAATAGTCTCGAGCACATAAAAATCCGTATAAATGTCCATTGTAACCGGGAGGTCGTCATCTTCAACTGAAAAATAAGAAAAGACAAAATTAGGGTGCAAAAATCATATCACTTAATGAAAAGATTCATATCTTCAATTAAATGTAGAAAATAGTCTCGATATCATAAAAATCTGTCAAAATGTCCGTTAGAACCGAGAGATCGCCATTTTAACCTAAAAAAAATAAGAGAACACAAATTTAGGCTATAAAAGGTTCATTTCATCAATGAAATGTAGAAAATAGGTCCGATGTCAAAAAAATCTGCAAAAATGTCCGTTGAAACCGGAAGATAGCTAATCTTCAACAGAAAAATAAGAGAAGACAAAAGTAGTTTATCAAAATTATATTATTTAATAAAAAGATTAGTATTATACAAAAAATGTAGAAAATAGCTCGGATCTTAGAAAAATGCGCAAAAATGTCTGTTGGAACCAGGAGATTGACATCTTCAATAGAAAATAAGAGAAGAAAAATTAGGCCTAAAAATCATATTATTTAATAAAATGACCATTTCTTCCATAAAATGTAGGAAAATAGCCACGAACACAGAAAAACTGCAAAAATGTCCTTTGGAACCAGGAGATCGCCATATTTAACTGAAAAAAATAAGAAAAGACACAATTAGGCTATAAAAATCATATCAATTAATATAAAGATTCATATTTGAGAGAATGTAGAAAATAGCCCGGCGCTCAGAAAAATCCGCTCAAATATTTTTTGGAACCGGGAGATCACCATCTTCAACTGAAAAAAGAAAAGACAAAATTAGGCCAAAATCTTATTATTTAATAAAAAGATCCATATCTTCCAGAAAATGTTGAAAAATAGCCCCAAGTTAAGAAAAATCGCAAAAATGTTTGTTCGAACTGATAGATCGACATCTCCGACTGAAAAATAAGAAAAGACAATCGTAGGATATAAAAATCATACCATTTAATAAAAAATACATATCTTCCATAAAATGTAGAAAATAGCACCGAGTTCAGAAAAATCCGCAAAAATGTCCGCTGGAACCAGGAGATCGCCATCTTCAACATAAAAATAAGAGAAGAAAAAATTAGGCCAAAATTCATAGAATTTATTAAGAAAATATATATCTTCTTGAAAATTAGGCTACGAAAATCATATCATTTAATAAAACGATTCATATCTTCAATTAAATGTAGAAAATAATCTCGTGGTCAGAAAATTCCGCAGAAATGTCCGTTGGAACCGGGAGATCGCCATGTACATTTGAAAAATAAGAGAAGACAAATTTAGGCTATAAAAATATCATTTAATAAATAGATACGTTAATTCAATAAACTGTAGAAAATAGCCCCGAGCTTAAAAAATCCGCAAAAATATCCGTTGGAATCAAAAGATCGCCATCTTCAATTGGAAAATAAGAGAAGACAAAATTAGGCCAAAATATCATATCATGTAATAAAATGATCCATATCTTCCAAAAAATGTGGAAAATAGGCCGGAGCTCAGAAAATCTGCAAAAATGTTCGTTAGAACCGAGAGATCGCCATCTTCAATTAGAATATAAGAGAAGACGAAATTAGGCCAAAAAATCATATCATTTAATAAAAAGATCGACATCTTCAATTGGAAAATTAAGAGAAGACTAATTTAGGCTACAAAAATCATATCAATTAATAAAAAGATTCATATCTTTCATAAAATGTAGAAAATAGCACCATGCTCAGAAAATGATATATATCTTACAAGGTGAAGATGGTCCTAGTTACAACGGACATTTTTGGCCTAATTTTGTCTTCTCTGATATCATTTAATAAAACGATCCATATCTTCCAGAAAATATGGTAAATAGCCCAGAGCTCAAATTAATCCGCAAAAAGGTCCGCTGGAACCGGTAGATCGTAACTTCAACCGAAATATTAGAAAAGACAAATTAAGACCAAAAACTCATATCATTTAATAAAAAGATCGCCATCATCAACTGGAAAATAAGAGAAGGAAAAATTAGGCAACAAAAATCATATCAATTAATATAAAAATTCTTATCTTCCAGAAAATATATATAATAGCCCCGGGCTCAGAAAAATACGCAAAATTTCCGTTGAAACAGAGAGAACCCCATCTTCAACTTGAAAAATGAGAGAAGACAAAATTAGGCTATAAAAATCATATCATTTAATATAAAGATTCATATCTTACAGAAAATGTAGAAAATAGCCATGAGTTGAGAAAAATCCGCAAAAATGTCTGTTGGAACCGGAAGATCACCATCTTCATCTGAAAAATAAGAGAAGACAAAATTACGCTTTAAAAATCATACCATTTAATATAAATATCATATCTTGCAGAAAATGTTGAAAATAGCCCGGAGCATGGAAAAATTCGCAAAAAATGCCCGTTGGAAACGTGAGATCGTCGTATTCAACTTAAAAATAAGATAAGACAAACTTAGTCTACAAAATCATATCGTTTAATAAAAAGATCCTTATCTTCAATAAACTGTAGAAAATAGTTCCGAGCTTAGAAAAATCGGCAAAAATGGTCGTTGGAACCGGAAGATCGCCATCTTCAACTGAAAAATAAGAGAGACAAAATTAGGCCAAACCCCTATCATTTAATAAAAATATATAACTTTCCAAATATATAGAAAAATAGCCCCGAGCTCAGAAAAATCTGCCAAAATGTCCGTTGGAACTGGGAGATCGCCATTTTCAATTGAAAAAAATAAGAGAAGATAAAATTAGGCTATGAAAATCATATCATTTAATATAAAGAACCATATTTTACAAAAAATGTACAAAATAGCACGTAGCTCAAAAAAATCCGCACAAATGCCCTTTTGAACTGAGATATTGATATCTTCAACTTAAAAAAGAAAAGAGAAAATTCGGCCAAAAAATCATAACATTGTTGTGAAGGGTTAAGGGCTAGGAAACCCCTAGCCTCATATATATATTAGTTAATGTGGGTGGATACTCAATAGGCCCATTGGACCCCATTTATACCACTTTCCCTTGTCCAACCATCATTGTATACTCAACATATGAATACTGCATGATCCATAGTTCTTATGAGTATCATAAGGTGTGGATACTTCCAGATCCTAAATTAGGAATAACTGCCTCGTTAAAACCTTTAGCTATGGAAAATACAGTGGGAAAAACCAATATCCAAGGAAAAAGAGTACAGTCTCCATAACTTCCCCTATTAGTGGAAGTATTTAGGGGTGGATACTTCTGGATCCAAAGTCGATGAGATTGCCTCGTTAAAACCTTTAGATATGGAAAACACAGTGGAAAAAAACCAATAGCCAAGGAAAAAGAGTACAACATTCATTTGGCTCCCCATGATCTATACAAGTTGTAGGCTTCCTGATCTCCTATGCAACTATACATCAATCTCTTACAGTATTCAAGAAATAAGTACAAAGTACAAGACATCGCTCATCTATACAAGTATCGCTCATCTATACACGTATCATTCATATATGATAGCTACTAAATCTGAGGGAGCTCTTCTGAGGAGGAGTGTTCTACAGACGCGGTAGGTTGCTCCACGTCTCTGACCCAGTCCTCACTATGTCTACGAGGTACTGTAGGACATGGCTCTGCATACTCATGATTTTCTTCTTGGATGATGAGCCTCTCGGGATGGTGGGATTGGTGTTGCCTAGGAAGCATGCTTTGCTGGTCTTCAGGAGTTGGTCGTTCATTTATTGTAGTCAGCGCGATGATCTGTAACATGTATCTGCAAATACATTTAACATGTAGGATGATCATTGACCTTTAGAGGTAGCGCAGAAGCTACATATCTTTGTTTCAGTGTTGTGCTGCAGGTGCTACACTGTATTTGGCTACCAGATTTACTGCTAATGCTCTCTGGAGTCGTGTGTAGTTGGCCAAATAAAGGAGTGTACCAAAAAACTCAAGTAAGGCACTTCAGGACCTAGGATATCCTTGCCCTCTTCCAGCGAACGGAAGGAGACTAAACGTGCATTCATATAACCAGTAGGTGTATTAGTGGATTGCAATTGTCCATGTTTCTTTATCAACTTCGGGTGTATGAAGTTTAATGTCACATGTTATTCATCTTCGGGATGATAATTTCATCTTCTGGATGATAAGGCATCTTCGATATGATGTTTTCATCTTTTGGATGATTATTCATCTTCAGGATGATAATTTCATCTTTATGATGATTATTCATTTTCTGGATGATAATTCATCTTCTGGATGATGGTGTCATCTTCTGGATGATAATTCATCTTCTGGATGATGGTGTCATCTTTTGGATGATATTTCATCTTCTGGATGATGGTGTCATCTTCAGGATGATAATTTCATCTTCTGGATGACAATTCATCTTCTGGATGATGGTGTCATCTTCAGGATGATAATTTCATAGGATATATATCCAAAAATCTATCCATGCAAATAAGGAGGAAATCCGTAAGGTTATGTTGTCACATCATCGATAGCAATATAGCCCAAAATTTCCTTTGCCAATCGCATGGTTTTTGTAACTATGACCAAGGAGCGTGATGCATCAGTTTATATAATTTTGTAGTGATTCAAGCTCATCTTACTTGATTACTTCCTGGTTTCAGCGAAATAAACCTCTAAGCTATAGTGTATTGCTTATAGCATATGATTTTATTTATTTATGTTTATGTTTATACAATACTCGGTTAGCCCACATGTTTGATATCTTTTGATATCAGGACTTCATGTCCAACATCTTCACATTTCATAAGTGAGTCCAGCTCAACTTATTATTGCCTCGTTCCACATTATTGGCCAATCTCTATGTTTGCTTCAGGAAACGAAGTGTGGAACGATATTTATCATTTAAATTGCAAAATGAAATGTGAGTAATTGTCGACAAGTGTGTTTTTTATCCAAACACCTCCCCCCTGTACATACATTATTCAATAATATTTTAATTTATTCCAGATTCATCTCTTCTAGAGGTTCTGGAAAGGGAGAGGATATGGAGATGAGCTCACTTTCCTGTGGTGGTATTGCTTTAGGGTCTCCAGGAGTTATTCTCGTTTTGGAGCCTCGTGGTATGTCCTCTCATCCATTGAGGACATCCACGTCTGTTACTAGTGGATTGCATCCACTATATTTGGTATGTCAATCCTAGCTGGATTTTTAGCAGGAGGGATGTGTGAATTTGACAATATTTATATTGTCAGTAAAAATGTCTGATAATGTTTAATAGTTTCATAAGTTTGGATCTTCAGGATCTCATCACAATTTAATGATAATCAGATCATAGGTATTAATGTTTGAAATGGTCAAATTGTACTCCATGCTTATGGAAGATTATAATTTTCTGTTGAACCTTATATTGGGAAATTAAAGATTTCTGAATGTGAAAGATCTTCAGGATCTCATCGAATCTTTAAAGGAGGTTCCATCAATGCACTTCTTAAGAGAAGTGAATTTAAATGCTTCCCCTGTTTGGAGTGCATTTTGATGGGTTTTAATGGTGATATGGGGATGTGTACACATCATGGCACAATCTGTAAGATGTGCTCTAAATGCTTCCCCCGTTAGGGGTTCTCAGAAACTATTTATATGAGGTGATCAGGCTCATATAAATAGGTTCTAAGGAGGCGTTTTGATGGTTTACATTGTAATTGCATGTTCATGTGTTGTCACCTACAACTGGATTTTTAATGGATAAGTAATCCGTTTAAATCACTTTAATGATTTATTTATATAACCCATTTTGGGTGTGAACACAAACGTCAGGGTGTTCGATATTATTCTGGTTGTAAATATTATTTGATTTCCCAATGTTATCTAATGTTCCCGACATTTATTAATGTGTCTTATAACCTGTTAAAAGATGGACCATGGTTGGATAATAGGTTTGATAATGCCCATTTTTAGAGGATGTATGGATGAGTACTCATAAGTACATCATCAGCCCTATGTAGGGAGTGGATAAGTCCACTTTTATCCCTCAAATAATCTCAAGAGACCTAAAGGTCTTATTATGTTAATGATGATAGTAAATATATCATCTTAAATTCTTTTGAGGAAGTGAATAGAGTCAATGTCCACGTGAATTTAGATGATCTCGTAATCATTTTTTCCTTTTGAATGGGACAATGAAAGTTTCACCCATTTGGAAGAATCTTCGGGCTCGTCAGATTTATAGGATTGGTTAATGATGTCTTACATCATCAATCCAGAGTGACATCGTTCCAAAGTTGGTCGATTTTGGACACTTCTGGTGTTTCAAATTAATTCCTCTTTTCAAATTTATGTGGGACTTTTGAAAGTCCATTAAAATGCTCAAATTAATTATGTTCGATAATAGGTGAACTGTGTTCTAAATGTGAAGGATTACATCTTCACATTGACTATTATGTGGATCATAATGGGACAAAGCTTCAGTCTTCATTGATTTCTTGAATCATTAATTAGGGATTTCGTTTTGACGAATATCCATCAAAACTTGGTAAGTTTCTTTTATTGATTTTGAAGAGTACTGGGTATCCTCATATAGAGTATTCAGGTTTGCAAAGCCTGTATCTCAAGTAGATGTCCAAAAAAAGTTTTCAATTGGACTATTATTATGGTTAAATGTTTTTGATAGCATACGTCTGCAACTATATTCATTAAGAATTATTTTATGTCAAGAGATTAAATTTGTTTTCAAAGTTTATTTGTCCTTGGGGAGTAGCTAGATATACACAAGGTCAATTGACTTTCGTCGTTTAAACTAGGTGTGTATATATTTTTATATGGCATAAGTTAATGCTCATTTATGTTGCAAAAGCATTATGTGTCTTATCAAAACTTCTGGTCTGATATTGGTTTACCATTGTTTACTCTATGTTGAGGTATATCATATCTTGCATTTCTCATTTTATTCAGGACTTTCCCTGTTTTTAGTCTTCCTTATTGTCATTTATAAGGAAGAATGAATATTAGTCTTACTAAGCAGACATATACAAGAGAAATGAATTAGTTTCTATATTTCCACTTTTCTAATTTATGAGAGACTTTTAAAAGTCTATTTGAATGCTCAAGTATGGTCTCCAGGACATTTTTATCGAGTCATTCAAGTATTATATGGATAGAGAATCATGCTCAAGGGGAAACAGATACGTGGCTATGAAATTTATAATTTCTCGCTTATCTATTAAGCCACGACTTCGGACGTATGCTTAAAATTAAGGCTAGATTCAAGAATTATACCTTGTATAGTGAAATTATTCTAAAAGAGTTTAGCGGTGTTATGACAACTGCCGGTGTCAATATTGGTTTATAAAGACCATAGAACTGAGAGATCTATTTATCGCAAAATGTGTATCTCTAAAAAGATCGCATAATTGATTTTCGCATAATCCATCGTGTTTGGTAATTTTTATTTTATTTGAGTAAATGTGTGTTGACTTTTGATTTGATTTGAACTTCAGGTTCAATTGTCAAAGTAGATATGATGTTAAACTTTTTGAAATTATGATTGGTTTGTTGTCATAAAACATTGTCATATCATGAGCATGAGCATAAGCATTGAATAAGCATATAAGTGTGCAATATGTAACATTTAATGATGTATCATGCACAAAATAAAAATCTTGTAAGCTAAAAATGTATGCTCAATAAAATAGTTGAAAGAAACTAAATTATCCATGCAAACAATATCAAGCATGTGAGCTAAAAATGTATGCTCAGTTAACATGAATTGAAACATATATGATGTATACACATGTTATTTATATGTTGCAGGTATTCAAATAATTTCATCGTAGACATATAGTTATTCTACAGGAATTAAAAATATATCATAGAGATTTTAGCATGCTAAATAAAATGTGCATCACAGAACATAGGATATGCAGCAAACTATATATAGTTTTCATCATAGGCGTGTAGTTATGCAACATGCATTCAAAAGATTTAATTGCAGATATATATAATTATACTACGGGCATTTAAAGTTTTCATCACAGGCATGTAGTTATGTAACAAGCATTTAAAAGATTTAATCACAGATATATAATTATGCTACGGGCATTTAAAATTTTCATCATATATATGCTTCAGTCATATAATGGTAAAAATGGAGAATTAATTATACGTCTCGAAAAGCCCTATATAAAATTTAGGATTCCCCATCATACATGGCTGTCCAAATACCCTAATTAGGGTTTGGGTTAGTTTTCGTGTGATTAGTGCGGTGATGAGCATTAGGGCCAGAAAGGGTGCGCGAGGACGCAGCGGCGTTCTTCAGGGCCACAAAAAACCCTTGGCTAGGATTTTGAGTGTGGGGGACATGGCCGTGAGGGCTGCGGAGCCCCCTCCCTTTACTGGTGGTGATCGGATTTATGGGGGCCGCAGCCAGAAGAGCTACGAGCTCCCTTTGCCGATGTTTATCGAAACATAGGACATGAAGGCACGGGGTTTTGCCCGGCCGTCAGGGCCGGCCCCCCTTCTGATGAAGAAAGGCGTGGTGGGAGACGTTGTCTTCGGGGCAGCGGGCCCCCCTGCGACGGTCGTGTCGGTGCAGGGGCACCGCCTTTGGGGTGGCGGAGCCCCTTGCAGGCGGGTGGAAGGCGTATAATGCAAAAAGTCTCAAATAAATAAAGAGAAATGATCTGAGCCGGCCGGTTAAGGTATATCCAGGAATTATCCCTTAGACCTCTCATCTCATGAGGGTTTTGGGGCTTCTTCACAGTGATGTACTTGTAGGGATTTTCAAGGTCCCTTAGGGCTAATTTTAAGCTTATTCATCCTAAGTCGGACGAACAAAATAAAATAAACAGCGGAAAAACAATTTATTAAACTATTTAATAATTATTGCCCTAAGAAAAATTCCCTAAGACAGGAAAATCTACTGACTCGAGTTGGGTCTGACCAACTCGAGAAAGTTCTAACTGCTACTTAAAAGAAATGCATATAAATATAACTTACCCGGAATCTTGCCCTGGATCAGGCAAGATGTTCCGCACCGTCTTGTGCTCCATAATCTGAGCCGCATCCTGAACCGCATTGCGGCGCTCCTCGTCGCGAACTGGATCAGTTCCTGAGCCGCACCTCGCCTCCGAGCCCATCACAAGCCGTAGAAAGTTTCACTTGAGTAAACCCGCGTCGTAGACTTCCGAATCAGATTCGGACCTCCCCGTTCCCTTGCTAGGACTCGGTTGGAGGACATGAAAATTTATAGAGGAAAAGAATAATTTTAAGTCTTGATTAAGTTTGCTCAAATTATCCGGAGCTCCTTAATCAGAGACTTGGTGCAAGGAACAAAAGAAGGGAGTGCCCACCTATTTATATAGGAGGCCGGCTCCGCTTCTTTTGTCACGAACAATGTGGGACTAATTGTTTGGAAGAGGCTTACGATTAATTCAATTTAGTTAGAATAGCTTTCACAAAAGTCTAACTTCAATCAATTAATCCTCACTCACCATTGAGCTTTAGAGATGATACAAGTTATCATTTCGAAGGCTATGAATGATAAACGCGTAGGAACAAACGGCGAAAAATCCGAGTTTGTTTGACCCTTCAAACAATTGCTCAAAGTTGACCAAAACCCATGTTTCGTAGCCGTCAAGGGTTTCAACAAAACCCTAATGAAACGACTTAAGTTGCGGGCGGCCTGCTAAGCTTAGCGGGCACGCCCACCTAAGGAAATTGGGCGCGCCCCGTGCCCACAAGGGCGCACCCGTGCGGGTGCATAGCCCACTGGGTCAGCGGGCCTCGCCTGTTTTACCCAAGTGGGTGTTACCCACTTCCTTTTATGCCTTTTTTGCGTTTCTGGGCTCATCCAAGCTCCGTTTCCTACACGGTTTGATCCTCTGGATTCCACACAAAATCACCTCCAATCCCAAATGTTCCAAACTCACAACCAACTTGTGAATTTAACATTCTCGTTGCATCTTATGCATTCCTCTATACTATCTACCTGTTACTAGGACGTGAATATTACTCGGTGTGAGACCATACAGCCTGACCCTACTACAGGTTGAGACTCGAAGTCTCTAGACGACAGTGACCACTAGCAGCAGGTGTCGTCCATGTTTCAGAATCATCGATTACATGATTGACTCGTTGGCAAGAGTGCCGACGGGACCACTCTGACTGTGACTGTGATGATTTCCGCAGTTTTAATCCCTTCGTCATAACTATGTCACTTGACTAGCCTAGGGCATGGAAGTCTATCAACCCCACTAGCTAGCAATGGTCAGTATACGTCGGTCTCTGGTACATTTATGTTGTACCTATTACAACATACCTTGGCCAAGGTTTTACCGAGAGCCGTACTGACCTGTGACACTAACTTCCCGTTAACGGAAGAGACGAATCCTCTATTGATCACTACTCAGTTTGTATGCTTCGAGTGTCACCCAGCCTAAGATCTTTCAGCAGGCCTCGCCTCGAAGATAGATTTTTAGACCTAAGTGACACCGTTCACACACTGCTTCGTACAATGATCTCAAGTCCTAAGGACCAACTTACCTATCATCACTTAGAGTTATTAATGATAGTTAATTAATGTTCAAACCATTTAATAACTCTTTGTTTGGGTCGTTCAGTGGACTCATTCTCCAATGAGCACCTGCGGCTTGTCTCTGACTTCGCCAAGTTGTATGGTTATGAGACCAACTAGACTAAGACACAATGGTCTGTCTGATGTATCGATATCCCAATCTCGACACATCTACGACCATGAACACTTTTTAGATTCAAGCTACTGTCGATCAGACATTTCTCATAATCGTAATCTACATCGCGAAACATGTGTGACCTAACTTTGAATCCAAGGGAATAGTCTAAGTAATTAATAAATAACGCAGACAATATTTTACCAGAAAGAATACTTTCATTTATTGAACAAGATGTTTATCCAGATAAATAGCCACGATGGCATACATCTCTCTACATTTCCCACTTGCACTCAAGCCTATTTATTTTGGTATCTCATACCATATTTACACGCTAGTTTCTCTAGACGATCGCATGCCAGCACCTTCGTGAATGGATCTGCTAAGTTGTCTTCTGAAGAGACTCTAAGGAGTTCTATGTCCTGCCTCTGCTCAATCTCCCGTATCAGGTGATACTTGCGAAGAATGTGTTTGGATCTTTTGTGGAATCTTGGTTCTTGAACCAGGCTGATGGTGGCATTGTTGTCACAATACAATGGTATTGGACTTTCAACAGCAGGCACCATTCCAAGCTGGTTGATGAACTTCCTCATCCAGACTGCTTCCTTTGCTGCATCGTTGGCTGCTATATATTCAGCTTCCATTATGGAGTCTGCAACCGTGACTTGTTTGGAACTCCTCTAACTGACTGTGCCTCCGTTGAGAGTGAAAATATATCCAGAGATCGATTTGCTATGATCCATATCACGCTGAAAGCTAGAATCTGTGAAGCCTTCAACTTTCAGGTCTTCACTTCCATAAACCAAGATCAAGTCTTTAGTCATTCTCAAGTACTTAAGTATTGTCTTGATCGCTTTCCAGTGTTCCAATCCAGGGTTAAACTGATATCGACTTACGACACCCAGTACATAAGCGACATCGGGTCTAGTACAGATCATGGAATACATGATAGATCCCACATCAGAAGCATATGGGATCTTAGTCATCCGACTCCTTTCCAAGTCAGTCTGTGGAGACATCTTCTTGGAAAGGTTTATTCCATGATGGGCTAGTATGAAACCACCCTTACTGTTTTCCATGCCAAAACATTTTAGCACGGTGTCAATGTACCTAGTCTGGGAGAGTCCTATCATCCGTTTAGATCTATCTTTATGGATCTTCACACCTAGTATGTAGGATGCTTCTCACAAGTCTTTCATGGAGAAATTGGTTGATAGACATCCTTTAACAGACTTCAACATCTTTAGTTGTTGCCTATTATCAGAATGTCATCTACGTATAGAACGAGGATAACTAAAGAATTATTATCATTACTGGTCCTTCTGTAGATGCATGTATCATCCTCGTTTCTGACAAAACCAAACTCTTTGACAGTTTTGTCGAAGCGGATGTTCCAACTCCTTGAAGCTTGCTTAAGCCCATAGATGGACTTATGCAGCCTACACGCTTTTCCTTCACTCACACTGACTTCGAAGCCTTCTGGCTGAGTCATGTAAATTTACTCCTCTAAATCACCGTTTAGGAAAGCAGTCTTTACATCCATTTGCCAGATTTTGTAGTCGTAGTAGGCAGCAATAGCGAGTACGATCCGAATAGATTTGTGCATGGCCACTGGTGAGAAGGTTTCATCGTAATCTATTCCTAGAATCTGATGATATCCTTTTGCAACCAGCCTGGCCTTGTACGTTTCTACTTTTCCATCTGCACCAATCTTCTTCTTGAAGATCCATTTGCAGCCTATGGGAACGTTTCCCTTGGGCACATCTTCTAAGGTCCATACCTTATTTACGTGCATGGAATCTATTTCGAACTTCATTGCATCTAGCCATTTGTTAGAGTATATACTCTTTATGTCTTCCTGTAAGCTAACAGGGTCATCATCTAATATGATGCTATCCTCAATCCCACCGTCTACAAGAAAACTGTAGTACCTTTCAAGGACTCGAGGAACCCTATAGGATTTCCTACTGACTCTTTGGAGATGTCAAGTTCTGACTCTCCCACTGGCTCCGACACGTGTTCCTATGTAAGTACTTCCTCCGAGCATTCATCTAGATCAATTACCTTGCCAGTGGATTCCTTCACAAGGAATTCCTTTTCCAGAAAAGTGGCATGTCTAGAGACAACAATCTTTTGTTGTTCTGGATGGTAAAAGACATAACCTAATGAATGTCTCGGGTAGCCTATGAATTTACACAGTATAGATTTGTCTTCCAGTTTGTTTGGATTTTGCCTTTAACATATGCAGGACAGCCCCATACCTTCAAGTGATTAAGGCTGGGTTTCTTGCCGGTCCATATATGATATGGTGTCATATGCACAGATCTTGACGGAACTTTATTTAGGATATATATAGCATTTTCCAGGGCATAGCCCCAGAGGGAAATGGTTAACTCAGCTTCACTTATCATGGACCGCACCATGTCTAACAAGGTGCGGTTCCTCCTCTCTGATACACCGTTATGTTGACGTGTGTAAGGAGGTGTGACCTGAGAGAGAATCCCATTCTCCTTTAAGTAAGCAAGAAATTCATGGCTTAAGTATTCTCCTCCTCGATCTGATCGAAGGATCTTAATACCTTTCCCAGTCTGGTTTTTGACTTCAGCACGGTACTCTTTGAATCGCTCAAAGGTTTCGGACTTATGTTTCATCAAGAATATATGTCCAAACCTTTAGTGATCGTCAGTAAACGTGACAAAATATGAAAATCCACCTTTGGCTGTTGTAGACATGGGTCCACATACATCGGAATGTACTAGACCCAAGAGTTCGGTAACTCTCTTTCCTTGACTCGCAAAAGGAGTTTTGGCCATCTTCCCTTTGAGGCAAGACTCGCAAGTGTTAAATGACTCATAATTCGAGAGGCCCACGAGCCACTCTTTATGTAACTTGCTGAGTCTCTTCTCTCCGATATGGCCTAGTCTACAATGCCAAAGATAGGTTTCATTAAAACTAGATTCCTTACGTTTTCCTGTATTAACGTTTAATACAACCTTATTGCTATAAAGTGTATATTCCATTACTGAGTGTCCCAAAACCTAGCAACTTTCCATCAAAAGAAATGTTCATGACATTTCCGCTGATAATAAAATTATAACCATCTCTAGCCAAAGCCGAGACAAATATAATATTGCATAGGAAGTTTTGGATGTAGTAACATTGCTTCAAAAGCAAGTTAGCTCCACCAGCTAATGTATGTTTAAGATCTCCCACGGCTACAACATCAACATTTGCTGTGTTGCCGACTTGGAGAATGATCTCATTCTTTTCGAGTTTTCTAATGATTCTCATTCCTTGTAACTGATTACATATGTGAGAACTGCACCGGTGTCTAACACCCATGCATTAGAATTAACTGAAAGAACTACACTTTGCATTTTAGAAGTTAAGGCATAAATTCGCCCTTCCTTCGTTTGTTCCCTTTTTGCTATAGATTTCTTTGACCAGTCATTATTTTTATTATAACCAGTTAGTAAGTTCTTATCTCGGATATTATTTATCTTACTCGTCATGCTGCAAAGATTAGAACTCCTAATTAGTATGTGTTCAAAATATTTTTAAAATATAATTAGAATGGTTTTTATCCAATTATACTCTCCCATTAATTTAAAGATCTTTTAAACCAAAAGATGATTAATATTAAAATGGGAGCATGAATCCAACAACCTTGAGTCGCCCGACCTTGAGTGTAGCTCAATAAGTCGTTCGACTCAGCTGTAGGTAGACGAACTCTTTGTCGATCATATCGAATATGACTTCCTATTTGATTTTTACCACTAGCCATTTGTGATCATGAGTGTGCTCATCCAAATCACAACGACTAGTCTAGTCAGACCCTTGTTTTCGCTTCTAGATTGACTTGCCCCGGCACTTGGTGTATTCACGACGCTTCGGTTTGGGTCAAGACTTAGACAAAGGTATGAAGAGATTGGTTTCTCTAGGGTTTCCATGTTACAGCTTGAGTGTAGCTCAACAACTATAACACAGATCCTACAGATTCCAATATCTAAAACAAATATGGCTACAAATTATCTTGTAAAAGATTTATTTACGTATTTGACTAGATATAGTTGACAGCGTTGCATAATAATGATTCGCATCCTTGTGGTCCAGCGGACACGGCCAGGGAATTGACTAAGCCAGGACCACTCGGCCCCTAGACTAGCTAGGGTGGTCCAGCAAACTTAGCCAAGCACATTGACCGGTATCATGGTCCATTGAAGGTTGCTAGTCATTTATATGCGTACTATCAACTAAAAGCTTTTATTAACTCTAGTTAATCCTTATCAACTAGTGGATCCTAAAAATTCGAAATTTTATGGATTTGTTTGATGATTTTTATTAAGTCCTTATCAACTATAAGGATTAAATAAATATGCTTCTACCTTAATCGTCCAATAGGTATATTTAACCAATTTATAAAAAATTGGCAGAGTCTCCAAAAATTATCACATAACAATTTAGGAATTTTAACGACTATCCTAATCGTCCATTAGGTAATATTAAACAATTTAAATTATGGCATGGTGTCAAAATTTATCTTATAAATTTGAGAATTCATTAATGGCTAACCTAGCAAGTTCTTCTTGTGTCATCAAATAAAACAAGAATATGCCATTAATCTATTTATCTCATAATTAAAAACATGCAATTCATTTAAAAGTAGTATAAGAACAAAGTAGATCAGGCTCTGATACCACTGTATGGATTTTCAAGGTCCCTTAGGGATAATTTTAAGCTTATTCGTCCTCAGTCGGACGAACAAAATAAAATAAACAACGGAAAAACAATTTATTAAACAATTTAATAATTATTGCCCTAAGAAAAATTCCCTATGCCAGGAAAATCTACTGACTCGAGTTGGGTCTGACCAACTCGAGAAAGTTCTAACTACTACTTAAAATAAATGCATATAAATATAACTTACCCGGAATCTTGTCCTGGATCAGGTAAGATGTTTCGCACCGTCTTGCGCTCCATAATCTGAGCCGCATCCCGAACCGCATTGCATCACTCCTCGTCGCGAACTGGATCAGCTCCCGAGCCGCACCTTGCCTCCGAGCCCATCACTAGGCGTAGAAAGTTTCACTTGAGTAAACCCGCGTCGTAGACTTCCGAATCAGATTTGGACCTCCCCGTTGCCTTGCTAGGACTCGGTTGGAGGACAGAAAAATTTATAGAGGAAAAGAATAATTTTAAGTCTTGATTAAGTTTGCTCAAATTATCCGGAGCTCCTTAATCAGAGACTTGGTGCAAGGAACAAAAATAAGGGAGTGCCCACCTATTTATATAGGAGGCCGGCTCCGCTTCTTTTGTCATGAGCAATGTGGGACTAATTGTTTGGAAGAGGATTAAGATTAATTCAATTTAGTTAGAATAGCTTTCAAAAAAGTCTAATTTCAATCAATTAATCCTCACTCACCATTCAGCTTTAGAGATGATACAAGTTATCATTTCGAAGGGCTATGAATGGTGAACGCGTAGGAACAAACGGCGACGAAATCCGAGTTTGTTTGACCCTTCAAACAATTGCTCAAAGTTGACCAAAAACCCATGTTTCGTAGATGTCAAGGGTTTCAACAAAACCCTAATGAAACAACTTAAGTTGCAGGCGGCCTGCTAAGCTTAGCGGGCACGCCCGCCTAAGGCAATTGGGCGTGCCCGTAAGGGCGCGCCCATGCGGGCACGCAGCCCGCTATGACCAGCAGGCTGCGCCCGTGCATGCACACAGCCTGCTATGACCAGCGGGCTGCGTCTGCTGGGACAACGGGCCGCGCCCGCAGCTCCCAGCGGGCTGCGCCCGTTGTGAGCAGTGGGCCGCGCCCGTTTTACCCAAGTGGGTGTTACCCACTTCCTTTTGTGCCTTTCTTGCGTTTCTGGGCTCATCCAAGCTCCGTTTCCTACACGGTTTGATCCTCTGGATTCCACACAAAATCCCCTCCAATCCCAAATGCTCCAAACTCACAACCAACTTATGAATTTAACATTCTCATTGCATCTTATGCGTTCCTCTATACTATCTCCCCGTTACTAGGACGTGAATATTACTCGGTGTGAGACCCTACAGCCTGACCCTACTACAGGTTGAGACTCGAAGTCTCTAGACGACAGTGACCACTAGTAGCAGGTGTCATCCGTGTTTCAGAATCATCGATTATGTGATTGACTCGTTGGCAAGAGTGCCGACGGGACCACTCTGACTGTGACCACGATGATTTCCGCAGTTTTAGTCCATTCGTCATAACTATGTCACTTGACTAGCCTAGGGCATGGAAGTGTATCAACCCCACTAGCTAGCAGTGGTCAGTATACGTCAGTATATGGTACATTTATATTGTACCTGTTACAACATACCTTGGCCAAGGTTTTACTGGGAGCCGTATTGACATGTGACACTAATTTCCCATTAACGGAAGAGACGAATCCTCTATTGATCACTACTCAGCTCGTATGCTTCGAGTGTCACCCAGCCTAAGATCTTTCAGCAGGCCTCGCCTCGAGGCTAGATTTTTAGACCCAAGTGACACCATTCACACACAGCTTCGTACAATGATCTCAAGTCCTAAGGACCAACTTACCCATCATCACTTAGAGTTATTAATGATAGTTAGTTAATGTTCAAACCATTTAATAGCTCTTTGTTTGGGTCATTCAGTGGACTCATTCTCCAATGAGCACATGCGGCTTGTCTTCGACTTCGCCAAGTCATATGGTTATAAGACCAACTAGACTAAGACACAATGGTCTGTCTGATGTGCCGATAACCCAATCTCGACACATCTACGACCACGAACACTTTTTAGATTCAAGCTACTATAGGTCAGACATTTCTCATAATCGTAATCTTTATCGCGAAACATGTGTGACCTAACTTTGAATCCAAGGGAATAGTCTAAGTAATTAATAAATAACTCAGACAATATTTTACCAGAAAGAATACTTTCATTTATTGAACAAGATGTTTATCCAGATAAATAGCCACGAGGGCATACATCTCTCTATAGTACTACTATTAGTACTACAAATTAATATTGTAACACATGTATCCTAAAATGAGACTACTTGTTTGTATAAACAAGCAGGCACCAAAAGAATTTTACAACATTAATACAGTTAAATAATTAATTCGCGTGTTGCACATGCAAGACAAGCGACGTAGATTGTTGCACCGTTGGGCAACTTGTAAACAAGAGTCTATCAAACAACATCTGCTTATTTAAATATTGATGAAAAAATTGAGGAGTCCCTTCGTATATTGAGAAAATATCTCCATCATCTTAAAAATCCGATTTTTGTTACAAAATCAAATTTTATTTTTGTAATCAATGTTTTTGTTATAAAAATTTGATTTTTATTTTGTAAAACATCGATTTTGGTCCAAGATTTAACAGATATAAACATATTTTACGAAAAAATAGGTTTAGATCGAGTTTTTGTATGATTACCTCTAGATCCATCCTCCAGATCTAGCAACGTTCGATGAAGGATGCCCGAAAAAATCCGTGTCGTCTCACGAAGTGTTGCGTTGTGAAAAAAAATCATCGGAGCTTCTGTGGGCCGCCTCCCTCTCACGAACCGTCGTCTTTTCGACGAGCAGTCATGCTGATAACGTGTTGTGGAGGGTTAAGGGATAGGAAACCCCTAGCCTCATATACATATTATTCAATGTGGGTGGATACCCAATAGGCCCATTAGACCCTATTTATAACAAACATTTAATAAGCGGATCCATGTTTTCCAGAAAATGTAAAAAAATAGCCCCAACCTAAGAAAAATCTGCAAAAATGTGCATTGGAACCGGTAGATCGCCGTCTTCAACAAAAAAATAAGAGAAGAGAAACGTATGCTATAAAAATCATATCATTTAATAAAAGATCCATATCTTCCATAAAATGTAGAAAACCGCACAAAGCTCATAAAAATCGGTAAAAATGTCCGTTGGAATCGGGAGATCGCTTTCTTCAATTGAAAAATACGCGAAAACAAACTTAGGCAAAAATCATATAATTTAATAATAAGATTCATATCTTACAAAAAATTTAGAAAATAACCCCGATGTAAAATTAATCCGTAAAAATGTCCTTTGGAATCTGGAGATCACCACGTTCAACTTAAAAATAAGAGAAGACAAAATTAGGTTATAAAAATGAAATCATTTAATAAAAAGATCCATATCTTCCAGAAAATGTAGAAAATAGACTCAGGAAAATATGCATAAAATATCCGTTGGAACAAGGAGATCACCATCTTCAACTGAAAAATAAGAGAAAACAAAATTATGCCAAAAATCATAATAAAAAATTCAACTAAGTAAAATCCACAAAAATATCCGTTGGAATATGGAGGTCGCCATCTTCAACTTAAAAAAAGAGAATACAAAATTATGCCAAAATAATATCATTTAACAAAAAGATACACATCTTTCAGAAAATATAGAGCTAAGTAAAATCCGCAAAAGTATCCGTTTGAACCGGGAGATCACCATCTTCAATTAAAAAAATAAGAGAAGACAAATTTAGGCTATAAAAATCATAACATTTAATATAAAGATTCATATCTAGCAAAAAAATATAGAATATATATACTGGAGATCAGAAAATCTGAAAAATGTTTGTTGGAACCGGGAGATCGCTATCTTCAACAGAAAAATATGAGAAGACAAATTAGGCCAAAAATCATATCATTTAAAAAAATCCATATCTTCCAGAAAATTTAGAAAATAGCCACGATGTCAGAAAAATCTGCAAAAATGTCTGTTGGAATTGGGAGATCGCCATCTTCAATTGAAAAATAAGAGAAGACAAACTTAGTCTTTAAAAATCATATCATTTAATAAAAGATCCATATCTTAAATGAACTTTGAAAATAGTTCCGAGCTGAAAAAAATGCAAAAATGTCCGTTGGAATCGGAAGATCGTCATCTTCGACTGAAAAATAAGAGAAGACAAACTTAGGCTAAAAATCTAATCATTTAATATAGAGATTCATTTCTTGAAGAAAATTTAGAAATTAGTCTGGATATCAGAAAATCCCTAAAATTGATCGTTAGAACTGGAGATCGCAATCTTCAACGAAAAATAAGAGACGACCAATTATTCCAATTATTCCAAAAAATCATATCATTTAATTAAAAGATCTATAACTTCCTAAAAATGTAGAAAATATCACCGATCTCAGAAAAATCCGGAAAAATGTCCGTTGGAATCGGGAGATCTCCATCTTCAACTTAAAAAAATAAGAGAAAAAAAAATTAGACTATAAAAATCATATCATTTAATATTAATATTCATATCATACAGAAAATATAGAAAATAGCTCAGAGCTTAGAAAAATCTGTAAAAATGTCAGTTGGAACCAGGAGACCGCCATCTTCAAGTGAAAAAATAAGAGAAAACAAAATTAGGCCAAAAATCATTTCATTTAACAAAAAGATCCATATCTTCCAGAAAATTTAGAAAATAGCACCGAGGTCAGAAAAATCCGTAAAACTGTCAGTTGGAACCAGGAGATCGCCATCTTCAACTAAAAATAAGAGAAGACAAACTTAGTTTATAAAAATCAAATCATTAATACAAAGATCTATATCTTCAATGAACTTTTGAAAATAGTTTCGAGCTGAGAAAAATCTGCAAAAATGTCTATTGGAACTAGGAGATCGCCATCTTTAACTAAAAAAAAATAAGAGAATACAAAATTGGGGTAAAAAATCATTGCATTTAATATAAAGATTCATATCTTACAGAAAATTTAGAAAATAGCCCGACGCTTAGAAAAATCCCTAAAATGTCTTTTGGAACCGGGAGGTCGCCATCTTCAACGAAAAAAATAAGAAACGGCCAAATTAGTCCAAAAAATTATGTCATTTAATAAAAAGATCCATAACTTCTCGAAAATGTAAAAAAATAGACCCGAGCTCCGAAAAATCCGCAAAAAATGTCCGTTGTATCAGTAAGATCGTCATTTTCAATTGAAAAATAAGAGAAGACAGAAATTAGATAATATAAATATTCATATCTTACAGAAAATGTCGAAAATAGCCCGGAGCAAAGAAAAATCCGCCCAAATGTTCGTTGAAACTGGAAGATCGCCATTTTCAACTTAAAAATAAGAGAAGACAAAATTAGGCCATGTAATAAATAGATTCATAACTTCCAAAAAATGTCGAAAAATAATATCGAGCTCGAAAAAAATCCTAACAAATGTCAGTTGGAACCAGGAGATCCTCATTTTCAATTAAATAAATGAGAAGACAAAATTAGGCGAAAAAATCATATCATTTAATAAAAAGATACATATCTTAAATAAAATTTAGAAAATATCTTTTAGCACACAAAAATTCGCAAAAATGTCTGTTGGAACAGGGAGATCGCCATCTTCAGCTAAAAAAATAAGAGAAGACAAAAATTAGGCCAAAAATGATATCACTTAATAAAAAGTAACATATCTTCCAGAAAAAATAGAAAATAGACCCGAGCTCAAAAAAATCAGCAAAAATGTCCGTTAGAACAGGGAGATCGCTATCTTCAAATGAAAAAAATAAGAAACGAACAAATTAGTCCAAAAAATCATGTCATTTAATAAAAGATGCATAACTTCCCATAAATGCATAAAAATAGACCCGAGATCTGAATAATCCGCAAAAAATGTCCGTTGGACCCGGGAGATCACCATTTTCAACTGAAAAATAAGAGAAGACAGAAATTAGGCAATAAAAATCATATCAATTAATATAAAGCGTGACGCTTCTGATAAAGCTTGATGTCGAAGATCACGAACATCAAGGCATGTCTTTCAATCATCCGTGCTTCTAGCCAGTCTCCAGGCAAGGCCCCGGTCTCCAAGTATGATATGATCGGGCTCATCAACGTAGGTTCCTGGTCGACGCATAGCAGCTCGCCTTCTTCAATACTTGGTGTCAGCAGGCTCTCGACGTAGATGGCCTTTCCTATCTCGGCCGAAGAAGAAGATGCCAACTTTGAGAGTGCGTTGGCCCAGAGATTGTTTGATCGGGGCAGATGCTGGATCTCCACCCTTTTGAACTTTTGAAGCTTGGCCAGTGCGCACTTTAGATAACGCTTCATTAGGTCCTCCCTAACTTCAAGCTGCCTTGTATATGTTGGACGACGAGCCTCAAGTCGCTAATCAACAACATATTTGTTGCCCCAAGTGCTCAGTAGAGTTTTGAGGGTGGCCTCGTACTCCACCACATTGTTGGTCGCTAAAAAATTGAAGCAGAGTGCATACTCTAGCAAGCTCCTTGGGGGTCTCTAGTATGATGTCGGCTCTGCTCTCCGAGCCTGTGGCCTATCCATCTACGTGGATGATCCATTGCTCTCCCTCAGATCGGGGGGATGTTGAGGGGGTCTTTGATGGCAGGCTTCTGCTTTTTCATGCCCGGCTGAACATCCGGCGAAGCTTCAACAAGCTCTTCGACCGTGCATTCTGCCACGAAGTCTGCCAGTGCCTGACCCTTGATCGTCACCTTAGGCTTGTAGACGATGTCAATTTGATGCTCCAATTCAGCATCTGGCCCGATCTCTCCAACCTATTCAGATTCTTCTCGAGCGACGAGTTGGTGTCGACCAGGATGGTATGCGCCTGAAAGTAGGGTTGGAGCTTCCTCGCTGTCAGGGTTAAGCAGTAGGCAAACTTCTATATAGGGCTATAGCAGGTTTCTGCCTCCTGGAGCACTCGGCTGGTATAATAGACCAGCCTCTGGGTGCCTACATATTCTTTGATTAGGACCGAGCTGACGGCTTCCTATGTGGCGGCTAGATGAGGCCAAGCCGCCCTCCTTCCTCCGGCTTCGCAAGCAGCGATGTGCTTTGTAGATAAGCTTTCAGCTCGCCAAAGGCTTGGGTGCAAGAGTCGTCCCACTCGACTTTCTTCCTCACCCCTTTCTTCATACCGAGGGCCTTTTGCAAAAGAATGGGATGAACATCTCGGTGGACTTTGACAGGAATCTCCTCAGTGCGGTGATCTGCACATTCAGCCTTTGTAAGTCTCTGATCGTCTTCGGCTCACTCATGTTGATGAGGACGGATATCTTGTCAGGGTTTGCCTCAATCCCTCGCTTAGTGATCATTACGCCTAGGAGAACGACGTCCTGATCGATGAGGGCTTCTGCTCCGATGTAGGAGTTCTTCTTGTCTCAGGGTCCGTGACCTCCTGCACTGATGACTTTCAGCAACGAGATTTGGCCTAGGGAAATTTCCTACTCCCTGGGTCGCCTCATAGGGGACTCCTCAGCTCCTCTCTCAGAGCATCTCCCTCAAGGCGATGGTCAGCTGTCGTGGTCAAACGGTATCTTCCTAACCAAGCTGCCTTTATCGAGCGACAACTTCCTATTCGAACTGGGAAAGGAGGTCTTGCCTCACATTCGGGGGTCTAGGGGAGCCTTCAGGCGAAGGGGGCCCCACGGGTCTGGGGCGACCCAGTCTTCCATCATCTTGGTGAAGGCCGTAAAGTTCGCATGGACGTTGCGTGCCACGGCCTGTATGATAGCTGTCGACCCCTCAATGGGTAGATCCAGCGGGGGGGTCCTTCTGGGAGAACGAGGCTCCTCGGCCAAGGGCGACCTCAGAGTGTTATTGATTACAGCCTCGAGTCGTCCCAGCTTTCTTGGAGGTGGCAGTGGGGTGACGTCGGGTGACTTACCATGGCAGGAATTGTTACGAGTATATGCGGAGCCAGACATGAGTGTAACCCTTCGTTCCCATAGACGACGCCAATTGTTGCAGATCAAATCCCCCTAACAATGAGATTTATACAAAGGGGAATCAAGAGTACGGTGATTACATGTTAATTGGGTCTTAGTAGAGGATAAGCGCCAGATTCAAGATCGTTCAAAGGTCGCCGACCGCTTGGAAGAGTGGCCGATCTTCCTACACAACGAGCAGTTCGTCTAAAAGGCTCGGCTGACTGTCAACCCGTGGCCTCACCGATGGTAAATTCAGTAAGCGACTTGTTAAAAGGAGGCAGGACACGCTGGCCGATCTTAGTGTAGAGTGACCTAACGTGGCGAGCTTGCGTGGAAGGCACAGATATGTGGACGATATCCAGCCTAATGTGTAAATGAGAGTTTTTTTATTGCTACCAACCAACCCCCTCGTTGATGGCTAAAGGGGGGGTATTTATAGTGGGGAGAGTCGGTTGATCACTGTCTAACAGTTGTTGATTCTGCTTAGCTGGGGTCCAGCTGGCACTTTGCTGGAGATTAATAGGGATGCGATGGGTCTGTAAGAGTGTCAGAGATATTTTATCACCGACTTAATCAGGCATTAATGGGGACACGATGGGTGGCCATCAGTTCTCGGCCTTAACCTTGGGCATTAATTGGAGGCGTAGGTGGCCCCACGTCACTTGGTCAGAGATATTTACGGGCTGCCTGGTCCTCGAGGGTTGCCCTTAGAGAGAGTCAAGCTTACGCCCGAGCTCGGCATCCCCAGCTTCCTCCGGTCGACCCTCCTGCCTAGGTCGTCAAAGCGAGCTTCGTCGTGCCGATCGATCTTTATGCTTGGCTGGCGAGCTTACCGCTTGACTAGTTGAACAAGCCTCTCTCTCGATTTGTATGGTGAGCTTCTCGATCAGCGGGCGAGTGGCGAGCTTCTCATTTGGGCTCGCTCTTGTTCCGGCTAGCCTATTCGCTTGGGCTTCAACTATTTAGGCCTTCATTTTTAGGCCGACCATCAGGTTGTAACAGTTGTAATATGCAAAGTTGGGTTGGCTCCTTCGACCACTTTTTCTGCATGTTGTAAGCAAACGTTGTAATTGATAAATATTATAAATTTTTTGAAACGTTGTGTAAACTTCTATTACAATGTTTAGAAAAGGTTATGTATAAAGATATTACAACTTTGAATAAATTTTTTGTAAACCTCTATTACAACTTTTAATAAAAGTTGTGTAAACGTTTATTACAATGTTTATAAAAGTTGTGTAAAGTAATATTACAACTTTCTTTAAGAGTTGTGTGACCTTATAGTACAACTTTTATAAAAGATTGAGTAAACTTCTATTACAACTGGTTTAATTAGTTGTTTAAAAATCTTTTATAACTTCTATAAAATGTTGTCTAACAGTTATTACAACTTCTATAAAACATTGCAGAAAATGTAAAAACAAATAAAAAAATATGCGGCTGCAGTTATTCCAAATCTCCCTGCAGTAGTTGTACACATCCTGATGAACACACACACATAATATTATTCAAACCACATTCATTATTCATCGAGATAACACAGTTTTTATTTCCTCATCTTTTTCAAAAACTAAAGTGGCATAATTGTTTACAAAATTTGCATATCGTTGCGGATATCATACATCAGTCAACTAACTACATATGAAAAACAAGTATTGACATAGAGTTACAACAACACTCATGGCTGTGGTGGACACAACACTGTTCCTCTCAGTCGTGCCCCTTCGTCGTCGATCGACGATGGTGGACAGAGCACAAGCTTCCTCTCCCTATCAGTAATCCCCCTTCATCATCGGCCTCCAAAACACAGACGTAATCATCCCTCATAGTGTACGCGTGAGCCGTCATGCTTAATACAGACAAAGACCCGCTCAGACCCATGAAGAACGGTCGATCTCTACAACCGCAAAAATTAGTTTCTGCAATGCAACAAACATTTAATAAGTGTGTGTTTTTTTGCGTGAAAACATTATAAAAATAATTAGAAAAAGAACATAAACCATAAAAAGTAGTTTTTATACAAGTTGCCGCTACATATGATGTGACATTCCTCCTTGCCTAACCCACATTCGCTGCCCGGGCTGCCATTGCCCTCGCCTAACCCACATAATGTTAATACTTCATGTGCAACTAGACGACTCTGCCCATAAAAAGAAAGCGATTGTTTTTTCAGAATCGCATTGGTTTTTAGTAATACAATCTCTTCAGTCATGAAAATACTCACCAGCATTCAAGTTTGGTGTGGGATCAATATGCAGATCAGTTGGGGGGGTTAATTTTCAATGTAATCTTTCGAAACGTAATTACCCACAGATCTATAAGCTAGTCCTTATCATTAGAAAATGGGATGCATGTGTCTATGCTTGTCTGTGCATGTCTGTGCATGTGTGAGATAGAGAAAGAGAGAGATTTACCTCTTAGCGCAGTACAAAAGGTAAAGAACCAATAGACCTATTTGTCATTAAGAGGAATGATACCAGCCCTTTTTCCATCTGAAAGGAATTGGTGGACCCCATTCTTCATCATGTGGCCTTTCTGATAAATAGCCAATCCCTGGACAGCTGACTTGCCAGAACTAATGGGAGCTGTAAGTCCCAATCATTGAGCCACCACGGATTGCATTCCATCACACCCGAATAGCACCTTTGGATCACCAACAAAACATTTTTGATTAGGGATTAAGCATATAGAAGTAACAGAAGTGAAAAGGGATAACTGGAAGGTGAATAGAAGTCTTTCAAATCTTAAAAAATAATAAACATAAAAAAAAGAAACAAAGCAATTATCTAACCATATTTCTTGTTTTATATACACAAGTCACATCAATTCACATCACAATTACAGACTATTAAATAGCTAGACGAAAGCTTTTTTGTCGACAAACTATCATTTTCCAAGTATTTACTATCAATATTGCAAATTATGTGCATATGAGTCAGAGCATTACATATACAATCATCATTGTCACTTGTTCAAAGCTCTTTTTCTCCCTTTTTTCAAAAACTTTTCTAAACATTGTAATTGCATTTAACTTATTCTCATGGGTCTTAAGGCCAGCAAAATATCACGGTGTTGCAAAGTTGATTGGTAGAAGATGATCAAGTAGGGGGAAAATAGTTTTAAAACAACAATTCAATATCTTCCATATGTGATTGCCCAATCTTGTTGAGATACCTTTGTTCTAATAACGGTTCCATCCTCTAGATGCAAACTGATAACAGATGATGAATCTTTTAAGAATTTGGTCTTGATTGAAGCAACTTTGGATGAAACACCATTATATGTACTTTTCATGTAAAAACCAAAGAATAAATGAGCCATGGCATACAATATCCTAGAAACATTAAAGCATCTATTTAAAATAGATTCCTAATTATATTACAAGTGATTCAGTACATTCATAGTCTGCCCAATAACAAGCATGTGTGCTACACAGAATGTGCAAGCATGTTGTACAACTGGGCATCATCTATAAAATAGTGATGTCCCAAAACTTGCACTGCATATGAGAACTTAGTTATGCATGAATGGAATTCTAGAGCAATAGAAGAGCACTTTTTAAAGCATGAAAAGTTATCAGCCTGGGAAAAATTGAGTGAAGGTTGTGCAAAAGTATAAATCACACCCAAAATTTGGTTACGCGACACCTATATCTTTTGAGGAAAGGAAAACACACACATTTTACCACCAATTTTGCTAAAAAACATTCAGATAGGCTTCATAATATTTTTGGGAGAAACTGAGAATGCAAATGCAAGAACTTCCCAAAATAACCAAGCAATTCACAAAGCAAAACAATAAATACATGACCACAATCCTTCACAAGCCCAAAAACCCCATAAGAATCTGCAAGCTCGATCCCGTGATAAGGGCGCCCTGTATTGTCATCATGGTGTACTCAAATCTCTAATACATGAACCCAACAAATAAAAAGAAAATTCAGTGAAGGTTGTGCAGAAGTATAAATCACACCCCAAATTTGGTTATGCGACACCTATATATTTTGAGGAAAGGAAAAACACACACATTTTACCACCAATTTTGCTATAAAAACATTCAGATAGGCTTCATAATACTTTTGGGATCAATTACTTGATGAAACTGAGATTGCAAAGGCAAGAAATTCCCAAAATAACCAAGCAATTCACAAAGCAAAACAAAAATACCTGCCACAATCCTCCACAAGCCCGAAAACCCCACAAGAATCTGCAAGCTCGATCACGCGATAAGAGTGCCATGTATTGTTCTCATAGTGTACCCAAATCTCTAATACATCAACCCAATAAATAAATCGAAAATGATTTTAGTGATTAAAAAACAGTATAAACACACTGAGAGATTTAAAATAAACCTCATATGGGTCAATAATGTAAACGAATCTGTGACTGAGAAATCGAAAGGGTCGGAAGATGAAGATAAACGACCCTCCGATCACTGTCGGAGCCGACAGCCGAAATGGGTCTGAAGCAGCATATTGATTCCAACAACAAAAGTAAGGTTTGAATAACTTTTGCCTTCTCTTCCTGCAAAATTCAAACAAAATTCCAATAAAAACAATCAGAAACAGAGAGAAATCAACTAGAGAACCCCATTTAACTAAAAAATTTTAAACTAGAGAAACCCATTTATCTCGTAAAATTTGTCGCGTAACGTAATTTCTTGTCATATATATTGATATAGAGCATGAGTAGGACTTCCAGTACTACTTTTTTTGTCAAAAAATAAGTTAAGAAAGAAAGAAGTAATTAAAATAAACGAAAGTAGAGCATTAAAATTCTTCATGCTTGAAAAGAAAACAAGTCAACACAATAGTAATCACGAATCTGATTCAATTACATATTGACTTGTGTTTATATTGTATATATCCACGTACGTCTTCTTTGTGATTTTCCGTTGTTTTATGTCGTCCCGTACCCATTTTCTTGTGATTTTTAGTTTTCTTTCACTTCTTCGTGTTTTTGTGTATATGCAGGAGATTGTCAGCGTCGAGGACGTATAATGAAGATATCATGAGTCCTCGGAGCAAAGGGAGGAGTCACGCGCGATCCGGAGGGTCAAAACGATGAAGATTACTATATTTTAGTCCTCAACCGATTGGCTGGACACAGCCACCCGATCGGTTGATGCACGCATATCTCACCCGGACAGCAGCTGAAGAAGGGGATAAGCTCACCCAATCGGTTCAGTGATCGGGTGATTCGACAGAGCTCTCGGCCATTTGAAGCTTAATTCCAACCGATCGGGTGACATCTCACCCGATCGGTTCATCTGTAGATAATATTTCCAAACGACGAACCGAAGAACTCACCCGATCCGTTCAGTGATCGGGTGAGATCGGCAGAGCTCTCGGCCATTTTGGACTTAATTCCAACCGATTGGGTGATTTATCACCCGATCGGTTCATCTGAAGCTGAAGTTCTCCAAGCGACGACCCGGAGATGCCAACCGATCGGACCAAGTGATTGGTTGAAGTTCTGAACATCGATGCTGAAGCACCAAGCAGCTCACCTGATCGGTTGATGCTTCAACCGATCGGGTGACCTCGTTTTGTATATATAGTTGCCCTAGGTTTCAGAAAACGGGAGTTGATATTTTTTCTGTCGTTTTCTTGTACGGTGACGGCTGGAATTTTATCTGTTTTTGTAAGTCTTCTGATTACTTTCAAACTTTAATATAGTCTTAATTACATTGCTACTACTTCATTTCAGTTGATTGATCATGATATCTACCGTCGATTTTCATTTAGACTGCTTTTTAGCTATGATTTGGGAGTAGTTCCCAAATCTGGGATTTTGGTGGAAACCCCTTCGTGGGTTCTCCCTAGAGCGACCATAGGACTAGGATTTCGATAGGGATTAGGAATTTAGATGGTTACGTAGGACGTTTCATTGTCATCTGTGGGAAAAAGACCGCCTTTGACCGTCGAGCCAAGGGGGAATAAACTTGGCGGTTGACCCCCTAGCCATAGCTCACGCCCTTAGCGTAGACATCGAATCCTAGCGCGTGGGAACATCAGGATGAGATGTTGGGCGTAATCGTTGTGAGCTTAGTACTCCCGGAGTCTGTTGGTGTTAATGGACATGGGAATGCACACCGAATGAACCCGGGTAGTCTGGCGTATCATCCTGGGCACCGACCGGAATATCGGGCCCATGGGACGCTGGAATCACTCTTAGAGGCAACGTCTCACCACTAAACCCTAAATCCAATCGTATTCCTATCTGTCAAATGTGATAGCGAGAACACATGATAGTGTGGAAACCAAAGTCCTAGGTTTCCTTTTATATCGTTGATCCTTCGTATTTACATTCTGTGACAAACCATCGATCGTACGGGCTAGCTCACCCCTAGGGTGAACCGGTTCCTCCTTTAGACAAGCACAACCACGCCTCCCTGAGTTCGACCCCCAAGCCACACTACAACACCGTGTGCTTGCGGTATAAATATTTAAATCTGGTATCTCCAATCCTATTGCACTTGTGTGCTCAAAACTAGGGGACATCAAGCTTTATGGCGCCGTTGCCGGGGAGGCATCATGCTTGTTCATTTTAGGAATCTTTGAACCCTTGAGTCTAGCTCATATCCTCACCTCGCGAAAATTTCCGCATTCTACTTTTTCATTTTTTTTATTTTCCTATTCTTTATTTTCTGTTTTTATCTGTTTCTATCCCATACTTGTTTCACGGGTGTTTGTGATTTTTCATGCGCAGGACTTCAAGGAGTCTCGACGACTTGATTCCTTTGGATCCTGAGATTAACGCCACCCTGAAGCATTTGAACGCAGAGAAGAGAAGAAGAGAAGAGTCTACAACCATGGGGGAGAATAACCCACCGTAGAAGTCCCTGCTGGAATACTCGATGCCATCCATCGGGTCCACCTCCTCCATCCAACCTCCGGCTATTACGACACAGAGTTTTGATCTTAAGCCGTCATTAGTGACGTGGATCCAGTAGGATCAATTTTCTCCATGGAGAGCCCCATTGAACATCTAGACTCCTTCCTTGAGAAGTGTGACACATTCAGGATTAATGGTGTCACGACTGAAGCTATCCGACTGAAGCTATTCCCCTTCTCTCTGCGGGATAAAGCCAAGCAATGGCTTAGGAGAAATGACCCGAACACCTTTAACACTTGGGAGAAGCTCTCAAATGCTTTCTTGACTAAGTTCTTTCCCCCGGGGAAGACGATGAAGCTGAGGAGTGAGATCTCCTCCTTCTCCCAAGCCAGCCATGAGTCCCTGCATGAAGCCTGGACAAGATACAAAGAGATGCAGCGGAGATGCCCTCACCACGAGCTTCCTAAGTGGCAGATAATTAATCTGTTTTACAATGGATTGAGGGATGACTTGAAGTCTTCAATGGACGCAGCGGCTGGGGGGTCCTTTATGTCGAGAAGCGAAGAAGATGCCGGCAACATTTTAGAAAACATGGCATCAAACAATGAGCGGTGGTACAATGAGCGTGCCACACCCAGATCTGGAGGTATTCTAGAGTCAAGGACGTCGACAAGTTGTTTAGCAAATTTGATTTGCTATTGACCCAGATCTTAGCGCTGATGGTAGGAGCTGGTGGTGCCGGCACCCAACAAGTATCGGCGGTGGAAGCGGAAGTCCTGGGAGACTTCGAGGGTTGTGATATCTCACCACTGGTGGATCAAGCTAGTGCACTATTCTACAACCTGAAGGGGAATGCGCCATATCCACCACAGACTAGCTCCAATCCGGTTTATTCTCCAAATAACCGGAACCACCCCAATCTGAGCTACCGGGCACCATATCAGCAGCCGCAGCAGCCGCAGCAACAAGTATTTCAACCGCCTAGGCAACAGCAGCAGCAGTATCAACAACAGTAGCAACCCCAACAAATGTACCAACAGTATCCCCCCAAGAACCAGCAGCCCATGCAGCAGCAGAAGCAGCCATATGGCCAGCAGCGAGTTATCTCCCCGGTCGAGAGCCTCTTAACCCAATATATTACGAACAAGGAGAAGATCAACTTGCTGCTAGAGATGGGACAGAAGGCCCTGACTGACCAAGTAACCCAGCTGGGGTTGTAGGTGGCGAACCTTCAGAGGGCGCAAAACCAATTACTGGGTCAACCGGAAGTAAATCCAAGGGGGCAAATCAGACATTTGCACTAACGCATGATCATGCGAATGTGTCCACTATCGTCTTGAGAAGTGGGACACAAATTCCTACAAGAGTGCCGGCTAAGGAACCTAAAGCTCCGTTGGTCGATAGGCGACCAATTGAAAAATCAAATGACGACGGAGCTTCGTCACCAAAGACTATAACTCCGGAGGGAGTCCCTGAGGAAGAGAAGAAGAAGAACGAAGAGGGGAACTTGAAAGTCTTTAAGCTAGTGGTGCCTTTTCCACAACGACTTGCCAACGCTAAGATTGATGAAAAATATGGCAAGTTCTTTGATATAGTTAAAGATCTGAGCTTGCAGATCCCTTTCCTCGAGGCCATTGAGACAATTCCTTCATATGCGAAATTTTTGAAAGATTTGGTGACAAGGGGTTCCAGAAAAGAAAACGTCGTTCTCACAGCAGAATACAGCGCTCTCATTCAGCGAGTGAATCTGCCCAAGCTTAAGGACCTGAGAAGCTTCTCTATTCCTTGTTCGATTAGGGAAGTGAAGTTTCATCGGGTGCTCGTTGATTTGGGAGAGAACGTCAGCTTGATGCCCCTGTTATTATATAGGAGGATATGGATGGGCGACCTAGAGCCCACCGGTATGACCCTTCAACTAACAGATAGATCTGTCAAATACCCGGTGGGAATTGTGGCCTACCTGCCAGTAAACATCAGCGGGGTGCATGTGCCCGTAGGCTTTGTTGTGATGGACATGCCAGAAGACACTCATACGCCTATCATCCTCGGGAGGCCCTTCATGGCCACCACTGGCGTTCTGACAGATGTGAAGAAAGGGAAGATATCCCTTAATGTTGGCGACCAGAAGGTCGAATTTGACTTGAGGCTATCTATGAAGAGCCCTCCAGATGAACCGGGTTGCAATATTCTAGACATTGAGGAGGACATAGCCGTAGAAGATGGAGCCTGGGAAACTCTCTCAAGAAACCCCCCCGATAGCTTGGGGGACCTTGAAGAGCATGTCGGTTTGAAGAAGAAAGAAGTTGCTCAGGAAGCGGGTGCCTCACATACGACCCCTCCAGGATTCCAAAAAGCTGCTCCGAGGAGGAGAAAAGGAAAAGAGCCCATGGGGCTTACCGCTGATGAGATCCGGATCTTACGAAAAGTGGCGGTCGACGCCAATGTGAGGGAGAAACCCCCAGATACCGCCAATGGAGGGATCGTCGTGTGCGTCTACTTATCATCGCTATCAATACCAAGGGACGCTGCTCCAAATTATAAAGGGATGCCAAACATTGGGCATTGTTGAATATTGGACTCCCCGGATTTGGTTTTGGATGATGAGCAAACATAAATAATTCATGAACTAACAATTTGTGAGCGCAGTATTGGAGATCGTCGCCAATTTCACGTGAACATTCAAAGCGACATCTCAACACTTTCCAAAGCTCATATTCATGCCTAAAGCTTCGTTGAAGCTCTTGCGACGCTTTGGAAAATATGAAGATTCAATCGAAGCTATCGAAGACCGTTTATTAAGGTTTTATTTATAGTCTTTTAGCTTCGATATATAGAATGTTAAGCCTTGAGTATATCTTACGTCTATATCTTCATTACGCTCATTTCGTAGCTCTAGGATCCTTGCACAAGTTCATTCTAACTTCCTCGAAGCGTCGCGCTTCGATTCGGACTTTGTTGTGCATGTTAGTTGGTACAAGAACAAGTACTGACCGACTAGATGGTGATCTAGTCGGTCGGCAACTGTTCTTGGACCGACTAGTTTGATTCCTTAATTTCTTGGACTTTACTGTTTACAGTTAGTCGGTCTACGTTGACTCACCGACCGACTAGTTTGTGAACTAGTCGGTCAGTGATGCTTCTTTGACCGACTAGTTGTGACTTACTGTTCACTCTAAAATTCTCCTAAGCTACTGTTTACCGTTAGTCGGTCTAAGAACGTTTGGTGACCGACTAGTTGACAATCTAGTCGGTCAACTTTTGTTCTTGGACCGACTAAGTCAACTTGCCTTCAGACTATGTTGTTTTGCCTCTTAGTCGGTCTACGTTCATTGGATGACCGACTAGTTGTGAAACTAGTCGGTCAGACAGTGTTCTTGGACCGACTAGATTTCTAGGTCTGAAATTCTATCTCTTCTCTGATCTGCTCTTAGTCGGTCCATGCTTTGTGACTGACCGACTAGTTGATGAACTAGTCGGTGAGTGAGTGTTCTTTGACCGACTAATTCTCACAGATTTCTTTCCGTTGGAGATTGACCTAACTTGTTTTTATGGGACCCTATAAATACGAACCTAGGTCATTTCTATCTTCAATAGAGCTGCCATTAAGAGATTCATTGAGTTCTAAAGAGATAGCTATTCTCCCTCAAATCTAAAGCTCTCTTCCTCACAAGAAACCCATTCTCTCTCATTTCTAGATCTAGAGAGAAGCTTGTTCTTGGTGAGCTCTTCAAGCTATTGCTTGATTCAAGTTTCCAAATCATCCCTAGGCACCCATTGCTGCTCATTTCCTTGGTGCTAGGGTTTGGTAACTTCATCTTCCTCAAATCCTTCATTCCACCTATTGGGTAAGAAAAACTCAAGGTATAGGATTTTGTGGTAAGAGTATTTATTTCATATTAAACTCTTTAATATTGCTTTGTGATTCTCTCGGTTGTGAGAGAAGGTTGTGATCCCGGGTTGTGGGATTCACGTTTGCTATTGCATGTATGATTTGATCTTGTGAAGGTTTTTCACAAGATATTCATAGTGGAAATCTTGAGTTAGGGTTTCTAACTCAAGTATCCGGAAGGGATCCGGGTGGTTGGGACGTAGGATCACCGGGAACAAGTCGGGGAGACTTGGGTGGATCTGAACCCATTAACATCGTTTGTTAGCATTGTTAATTTCATTGTTGTCATTCAATTTAAGCTTCCGCAAATTGATTTGGTAGTTGTGTGCAATTTAATTTGGAATTATACGCCTTATTATTTTAAAGTACTATTCACACTCCCCTTCTAGTACTTGTGCAGTAGCTGGTAGGGCATTACATTTGGTATCAGAGCCAGATACTCAGCTATGTCTGCCAACGACAACAAGACCGTGCCTCCACCTTCCAACTACGACACCTTCAGGAACCGTGAAGGAGCGTCATCGGTGATGGAAGGACATTCCTCTACAAGGCCTCCATTCTTCAACGGTACCAACTACGGGTACTGGAAATGTCGGATGGAAACCTTCCTCCGAAGTGCATCTTTATGGAGGACTACAATGAAGGAGTACATCGAGCCCGAAGAAGAAGATTTTGAGAAATGGACTACCGCGGAGGTCGCCGCGGAGGTAAGCAATGCCAAGGCAATGAACGCCTTGCAATGCGCATTGGAGCCCGAGGACTTCAATAAGATATGCACATGTAAGAGTGCATATCAAATTTGGAACTCTCTCCTCATACTACATGAAGGGACGAGTCGGGTAAGAGACTCTAAACTCGTAGTCGTAACCAAAGATTACGAAATGTTTCATATGCAACAGGGCGAGAAGATGAAAGAATATTACGCTCGCTTCGTTGACATAATAAACGAGTTAGAGGCCCTCGGCAAGATCTACACTCAAAAGGAGAAGTGCTTAAAGCTTATTGAAGGACTTCCCTCTTCTTGGGAAAAACGTACCTTCGCCATCGAGGAAGGTAATGACATGAACAAATATAACGTGGTTCAACTAATGGGTACTTTGATGTCATACGAGGTACGCAAAGATAGCAAGGTGAAGCTACAAGAAAAGATGAAGTCATATTTGAACCTAGATGCGCCTAAGAAAAAGGCGATTGCATTCAAGGCGGCTTCATCCACATCTTCCGATGATGAAGACTCGGAAAACGAGTTGGACTTGGAGCCATGGCACTCATGGCCAAGAAGTTCAACCGTTTCTTCCGGAAAGGTAACTTCAAGACCAAAGGTAAATTTGGTTCTTCTAACGCCTCTTCCTCTCCTTTGTGTTTCAAGTGCAATAAGCCAGGACACATGAAAGCGGAGTGTCCTCTCAACAAACAAAAGGAGAAGTGGAAGGCGCCAAAATTCGATAAGTCCAAGAAATACAAAAAGGGGTACAAGAAAGGACTTGTCGGAGCAACATTCACCGACTCCGAGGATTCCTCAAGCGGAGAGTCGGATGATGAGAAAGTGGAGCAAGCACATATGTGCTTCATGGCAAGAGAGGAGAACGATCAAGGATCCTCCTCTTCCGATGATAGTAATGACGAAAGCGATGAGGTAACGATGGATGATCTTAGAAATGCTAACTCTCAACTTTGGTCAAAATACACTAAGTTAGTAAATAGATATACTAAGGTAAAAGATGACCTAGCTAGCATTCAAACATCGCCTAAGAATATCATCACCAACAACGACACCGTTGTTGAAGAGTTAAGAAATGAGATTGCGAATCTCAAATCTAAACTCGAACATGTTAGCATTGAGGATGCGGAAGAACATGAGATAGCGGATTTAACTTCTCAAAACTCGACTTTGAGTATTGAGAACGAGAATCTTAAATCTCGTGTTTATGTGCTCACTTCGCAAATATCCACTTTGGATACTTCTTTGCGTTCTCTCAAAGAGAAATATGAGGACACATTGGGCCGAATCAACGAATTCAACAAGGGTAAAGGCCATTTGGATAATATCCTAAAAGATTTACTTCCGGCCAAACACCACATTGGCTTGGGGTATATGATGGGAAATTCATCCAAGTCGGTCACTACTTTTGTTAGGCCAACTTCCGAAGCCTCAACGAGTGGGAGCAAACACTCTATTGGAAGTTCATCTTCCAATGGTGCTTCCACCTCGTCCACACCCTCTTTCGGAAAGAAACCCACATTGGGTGGACCTCCAAAGAAGGGGCATGCTTACATGTACACCAATACCATGCCACGTAGGAACACACGTCCTACTCCACCGTCTCACACTTATGATGATTTTTATGCAACACATTCTCGGGCACGTGCACACCAAGTGAGACACCCTCACGCATGTGTTCCCACACATGCATATGTACACCCACCTCATCATATGAATAATTCTCGTCGTGCACCATTCCATCATGTCCCGTATGCCTATCCACAACATGCATCACGTAGAAATCAACGTAGCATGTATGCACCCAATAGGATGATGGCTCCCAAAATATTCACTATTTGGAGCCCAAAGGACACAAGCATGGACGAAAAACAAATGTACATGAATGCTTATTTTTCGGATGTTGTGCATAGTAAGAATTATGTGGGGAAGTCTAAGTCCACTTGGACTTGGCTTCCAAAGGTCTAATCCCTTGGACCCAATGACCTTGGGTACCATGATATGAAAGTGTCTATCTTTAGGTACTCAAGGAAAAGAAAAAGAAAAGGAGCATCAAATTTAAATTTAGCTCCAAAGGGAATTGGATACTCGATAGCGGGTGCTCCAAACACATGACGGGTGACGCTCGTTTGCTCTCCGGAGTGGTTCCCATTGCGAATGGAAACCGCGTCGTATTTGGAGGCAACGAGAGCGGAACCATCATAGGTGTTGGTAAAGTCGGTAACCCTTCTAAACCATTAATTAGTGACGTTTATCTTGTTAGTGGTTTAAATCATAATCTTATTTCAATAAGTCAACTTTGTGACAAAGGTTACAAAGTTAGCTTTGCGAAAGGATTGTGTCATATTTTAAGAAAGGATAATGAAAAATTATTATTTTCCGGAACTCGTCGTAAAGACATTTATATTTTGGATCTTCCTAAGTCATATGAACAATGTCTCGTTGCCAACACAAGTGAACAACACTTATGGCATCGACGCTTTGGACATGTGAACTTTGGAACACTATATAAGCTTTCAAAATTGAATTCTATTAAAGGTTTTCCGAAGCTTGTTTTTGAAAAGAAAAGTTTTTGTGATTGTTGTCAACGCGGCAAGCTTCCTAAATCTTCATTTAAACCTAAGAAAAGCATCTCTACTAAACGGCCACTAGAGCTATTACATCTAGATTTATTTGGGCCAACTAGAGTAGCTTCCTTAGGAAATGCAAGGTATGGACTTGTCATCGTAGATGACTATTCAAGATTTACTTGGGTATTTTCATTGTGTAATAAAAATGAAGCTTTTGAAAACTTCACAATTTTTGTTAAGAAAGTACAAAATCTCTTAGGAATCACCATTGTCACTATTCGTAGTGATCATGGAGGTGAATTTGAGAATGAGTCTTTTGAGACATTTTGTGATGAAGTTGGTATTACTCACACCTTCTCTTTCCCTCGTGCACCTCCTCAAAATGGTGTAGTTGAGAGAAAGAATAGGACGCTAGTGGAGTGTGCTCGCACTATGCTTGATGATAGCCAACTTGGCCATCAATTTTGGGCGAAAGCGGTACACACCGCTTGCTATGTGTTTAATAGAATACTTTTGAGGCCCGGCACTAAACAAACTTGTTATGAATTGTTGTTTGGTAGGTTGCCTCAAGTTAAACATTTTCGTGTTTTTGGTTCGAAATGGTAGTTTGGACAAATTTGATCCGAGATCCGATGAGGGGATTTTTGTTGGATATTCTACGCGTAGCAAAGCCTACCGGATATTCAACAAACGAACCTCAACGATCGAGGAATCGCTTCATGTCTCATTTAATGAAGGATTTGTTCCAACTAGAATTTCAAATGATAATGATTCTATGGATGTTTTATGTGATTCGTTTGATAATTCTAAGTCTAATGATTCTATTGATTCTATTGAGACTAACCCAACTAATGAAGTTGTTGAGAATGTTCCAAGTGATCAAGGTATTCCCAAACGGCTTCATTCGGTTCGTGACCATCCCCATGAGCAAGTCATTGGCAATATCTATGATAGTGTCAAGACGAGATCGCAAGTTCACCACTTCGCAAATTGTGCCTTTGCCTCATCGATAGAGCCAAAGAATATTAAAGAAGCATGCGAAGATAGCGCTTGGATCTTAGCCATGGAGGAGGAGCTCATTCAATTCGAGAGGAATGAAGTTTGGGAGCTTGTTCCATTGCCATCGAAGAACCACACCGTCATAGGGACAAAGTGGATCTTCAAGAACAAAACCGACGAAAACCAAGTCGTCGTCCGGAACAAAGCTCGGTTAGTAGCTCAAGGCTATCGTCAAGAGGAAGGTATCGATTTCGAAGAATCTTTCGCTCCGGTAGCTAGATTAGAATCAATTAGATTACTTTTGTCTTTTGCAAGCCATAAGAATTTTAAATTATTTCAAATGGATGTTAAAAGTGCATTTTTAAACGGAGATGTCGTTGAGGAAGTTTATGTTTCTCAACCTCCGGGCTTCGTAAATGAAAAATTTCCAAATCACGTTTTTAAACTAAAGAAAGCTCTTTATGGTTTGAGACAAGCTCCTCGAGCTTGGTATGATCGCCTAAAGAATTTTCTTTTGGATTTGAATTTTAAAATGGGCGAAGCCGATTCAACACTTTTTATTAAGCATGCGAATAATGATATTTTATTAGTTCAAATTTATGTTGATGATATCATTTTCGGTGCTACTAACTTCGCTCTTTGCGAAGAGTTTTCTAATGTGATGAAGGAACAATTTGAGATGAGCCACATGGGCGAACTCAAATATTTCTTAGGTCTCCAAATTTGCCAAATGAACGATGCAATCTTCATCCACCAAACGAAGTACACGGTGGAGTTGCTAAAGCGATTTGGAATGGAGAATGCCTCCGGGAAAAAGACTCCAATGAGCACGACTACGCATCTTGACAAGGATACGGGCGGTAAGGATGTAGACATTCGTCTATATCGAGGTATGATAGGTAGTTTGCTTTATCTTACCGCAAGTAGGCCCGATATTATGTTTGCCGTATGTATATGTGCTCGTTATCAGTCTCAACCTAAGGAGTCTCACTTAGTAGTGGTAAAGCGTATTTTTCGCTATCTAAGTTACACATTAGATTTTGGATTACTTTATCCGAGATCTAGCACATATGAGTTAGTCTCATATAGTGACGCTGATTATGCGGGATGCAAATCCGACAGGAAAAGTACTAGTGGCACTTGCCATTTTCTAGGAAATTCTCTTGTCTCTTGGTTTTCCAAGAAGCAAAATTCGGTATCACTTTCAACCACCGAGGCGGAATATATTGCCGCCGGTGCCGCTTGTGCCCAGGTTCTTTGGATGAGACACACATTGAAGGATTTTGGTATTCATTGTGATACTAGCCCTATCATGGTGGATAACCAAAGTGCTATTTGTCTTTCAAAGAATCCGGTGCACCATTCCCGATCGAAACACATAGATGTCCGACACCATTTCTTAGATGATCATGTTGCTAAAAAGGACATCATTTTAGTGTACGTTGAAACCCAAAAGCAAATCGCCGATATTTTCACGAAACCCCTAAAGGAGGACTCCTTTGTGCGGTTGCGTCGAGAATTGGAGATTATGGGTGAATCCGAGATATAGGATTCATATTTCAATTCAATCATCTTACATGCTAATATATTTCGCGATATTTCATTCATGCTAGATTAATTGAATTTTTGGGAATTTTATGTGATTTATTTGAATTTATGATCGAATTCGTATTTCAATGTCGTATTTAAGATTTCGACGTTTTATGGGGTAATTTAGATGACTAATGAGTGAGTTAGGATGTTTCATCCAAGTGGTTTGTGAAGAGAAATCAAATTTCTACTTTTGGACTCTTCTAGTCGGTTTCAGTACACTTGTCAACCGACTAGATGCTCATCTAGTCGGTCAGCAAATGAACTCAGACCGACTAGATCATGCAAATATCCATCTCCTATCATTTTCTTTCGTTAGTCGGTCATAGTACACTTTCCGACCGACTAGATTGAAAACTAGTCGGTCAGTAAGTATACTGCGACCGACTAAATCTAGCCCTAAAAATCACTCTGAGCTACTGTTTCGACTTAGTCGGTTCAAGCTCATTGACCGACCGACTAGATCATAATCTAGTCGGTCAGTGCTTGAACTGTGACCGACTAAGTGGGTTAGGGCAGTTGAGTCTTTTCGTCTTCCAACCGACTTATACTCATTTTTTATCCGACTAATTTCATTTTTAGTCGGTTTCCTCTCAGCTCAAACTCGAAAACCCCAAAACCCCGATCGAACCCTCCTTCAAAATCCGTCGTCTCCGGCCAAATCTCCGGCCATCCCCGCCGTCCGCCGCCGTCGACTCCACCCCCTAGGTATCTCCCTCCCTCTCCTAGGTCAATTTCTTGCCCTAGGGTTCGTTTTCTCCTCCTAGGTTTTCTAGGGTTTCGAAATTTCTCCTCTAGGGTTTGTGTGTTCGACTTCATTTGGTGTTCTAGGGTTTTGTGCTAGCTTCTAGGTTTTGTGCTTAGGGTTGTCGATCCTCCGTGATTTCTTGCTTGTGCTCGTAGTGCTATGGCTAAGACTCGTATTCCGATCGCCTCTTCCGGGGCTTCTCCTATGACCGTAGGGCCTTCCGACCCTAGGAATCCCCCGAAGCCTAAGCGTCGTGCCAAGTCTACCCAAGGCTCTCCATCTTCGCCTCCTCCTAAGAAGCCTAGGACTGCCATAGTTAAACCCCGTAAATCCAAGACCAAAAAGCCTATTCTTCACACTCCGGCTACTCCTCCCGATTCCGATACTGATTTTATCCCAGAGGATGAGCCTACTAGGGAACCTACCCCACCTCCGAAGACCCGTAAGGCCAAGGGTAAAGCTCCTATGCCAGTTGGCGGTGTAGACATATCGTTGTGCCGCGATGACCCTCAGTGTCTCGCCGCGTACAACCGTATAGAACACTGTCCACTGTTGTTGGAGCATTACGTTCAGTTCTCTGATTTTCTCGGCCTTGCTGATCTTCTCTCTTATAGTGGCCTTCTAGACTATCTCCGATACGACCCCAAGGCCAATCCCAAACCGTACCCTCGCCTCGTGAAATTGTTCTATGCCAACCGTATTCGAGGCCAGTACGACGCCAGCCACTCCATTGAGACGACTGTCTTGGGAACTCCTATAGTTCTCACGGCAGAAATCTTGGGGGAGATCCTTGGTTGTGCGTCGTGTGGTCTCCTCCCCTCGGACATTTCCGTAGACGACATTTCTTCCTTGGATCAGTCTATTCTTTCAGAGATTTTCCAGGTTATCCCCTCCGCATTCATTGGTGTTCCATCGAAATCTTTTAAGCCGAATGCGTGGGTTCTTAACCTGATTTTGAAGTCGTGTCTCCTCCCTAAGTATGGATCCTCTTCACTCCCCTCTCAGCCGTTTTTGAAGCTCATATACGCTCTTTTCTTGGTGTGCGAGATAAATTGGGCTCGCGTGATACTCGATAAGATGGATTCTTTCGAGTGTATACGCAAGACCAATAAGTCTGCGCACATTCCATACCCCTGCTTGTTGACCCTCGTATTCCGTCATTTTCGAGTTCCCCTCCCTCCTGACGATGAGCGTCCTTTGGGTACGCCTCTGAACGCGACGGCCGTGAAGAAATCTCTAGCGGCTCTTCTCCACGTGCAGAGGTCTACCGCATCTGCTTCTCAGTCTACTTCGTCAGCTGCTGCAGCCTCGTCTTCCCCTGCTACATTGGACGATGTCGTATGCCTACTTCGTCAGCACGACTCCCGTTTGGCTCGTACTGAGGAGGTAGTCTGCCGTATGGCTCGTATGATGGGGATTGAGCTTCCTCCTTCGGTGTCTGAGGCCGAGGAGATGGACGATGAGGAGCTTGACGAGCTTGCTACTTCTTTTGCCCGTGGCGATGAGGCCACTGCTGCTGCTGCTGCTGGTACTTCCACTTCTGCTCCTGGAGTTGGCACCACTTCCGGTGTTCCAGAGCCTTCTGCTTCAGCACTTCAGTCTTCTGAGCCTGCTGTAGACCCTGTTGCTGAGCCTGCTGATATTCCTGCTGACACATCTGCTGTCGAGACTCATGCTGCTGTTGAGCCTGTTCCTGAGATCTCGACTCCTGCCCCGACGATTCCATCTGTTGAGACACCTCTACTCCCTGCAGATCCTGAGTCCACTCCGTCGACTGGACCCACGGACGCTGCAGATCCAGCCTCCTCCTCGTGATCGTCTGTTCCGAGGACTCTCCATATACGCTTTGGATGATATATTTTTAGTGAGAGTGTTTTGGGTTAGGATGGGGTTGAGAGATGCTTTGATGTATTTTTTTTGTGCTTTCTGGTTGTCGGTGTTGGATTTTATGATATGACGATGTTGATGATGATGATGTATTTTTTGTTGTTTATATAGATGATGTGTCTCACTTCATATGATGTACCTCATATATTCGATGTGATATCTTTTTGGATGTACTCATGTTGTCTATATATATATATATGTTCATCATCGTTCACTTTGTCTTTTATTCGTCGTGCAAATTTTAATATTCGTTGAATATATTTGAAATGTGATTTCGTCGCTCGACGCATAAAAACTTGGTTAAATGGATTTAAATTCTGTAATTTTATAGAATTGTTTTCCATGCACAAAATTAACCAAGAATATTGAATATTGGAGAGTATGTTTCTTTATTCAAGAAATGAATAATGATTTGGTGTTTTTGATGATTTTGATTTTTTTTGAATAATGGACATTTTGGCACACCTTGTTTTGATTTCCACAATTTTTCCCTTGGTGTCAAGTTGGTCCATTACCTTTGTCTACGACTCCCGATGTTGGATTTTACATTTCCTAATTGTTGTCGTTGTATGCCCCCCATTTTTGGGATAATGCCAAAGGGGGAGAGATAATGATAATAATCCAAGAATCTAGTTTGATATGTTAGATTCAGGGGGAGTTAAGATACATATAAGGATTTTCAAAATCCGATATTTCAAAAATCAATTCATTTCATTTATCTTACTCGTCTGCTTGATGCAATTCATTTATATTCATTTTGGAATTAACGTGTCATCAATGCAGGGGGAGTAAGTATTTTACATTTGAATTATTATCTTTGATTATTATTTATGTTGGTTTGTCATCACCAAAAAGGGGGAGAATGTTGAATATTGGACTCCTCGGATTTGGTTTTGGATGATGAGCAAACATAAATAATTCATGAACTAACAATTTGTGAGCGCAGTATTGGAGATCGTCGCCAATTTCACGTGAACATTCAAAGCGACATCTCAACACTTTCCAAAGCTCATATTCATGCCTAAAGCTTCGTTGAAGCTCTTGCGACGCTTTGGAAAATATGAAGATTCAATCGAAGCTATCGAAGACCGTTTATTAAGGTTTTATTTATAGTCTTTTAGCTTCGATATATAGAATGTTAAGCCTTGAGTATATCTTACGTCTATATCTTCATTACGCTCATTTCGTAGCTCTAGGATCCTTGCACAAGTTCATTCTAACTTCCTCGAAGCGTCGCGCTTCGATTCGGACTTTGTTGTGCATGTTAGTTGGTACAAGAACAAGTACTGACCGACTAGATGGTGATCTAGTCGGTCGGCAACTGTTCTTGGACCGACTAGTTTGATTCCTTAATTTCTTGGACTTTACTGTTTACAGTTAGTCGGTCTACGTTGACTCACCGACCGACTAGTTTGTGAACTAGTCGGTCAGTGATGCTTCTTTGACCGACTAGTTGTGACTTACTGTTCACTCTAAAATTCTCCTAAGCTACTGTTTACCGTTAGTCGGTCTAAGAACGTTTGGTGACCGACTAGTTGACAATCTAGTCGGTCAACTTTTGTTCTTGGACCGACTAAGTCAACTTGCCTTCAGACTATGTTGTTTTGCCTCTTAGTCGGTCTACGTTCATTGGATGACCGACTAGTTGTGAAACTAGTCGGTCAGACAGTGTTCTTGGACCGACTAGATTTCTAGGTCTGAAATTCTATCTCTTCTCTGATCTGCTCTTAGTCGGTCCATGCTTTGTGACTGACCGACTAGTTGATGAACTAGTCGGTGAGTGAGTGTTCTTTGACTGACTAATTCTCACAGATTTCTTTCCGTTGGAGATTGACCTAACTTGTTTTTATGGGACCCTATAAATACGAACCTAGGTCATTTCTATCTTCAATAGAGCTGCCATTAAGAGATTCATTGAGTTCTAAAGAGATAGCTATTCTCCCTCAAATCTAAAGCTCTCTTCCTCACAAGAAACCCATTCTCTCTCATTTCTAGATCTAGAGAGAAGCTTGTTCTTGGTGAGCTTTTCAAGCTATTGCTTGATTCAAGTTTCCAAATCATCCCTAGGCACCCATTGCTGCTCATTTCCTTGGTACTAGGGTTTGGTAACTTCATCTTCCTCAAATCCTTCATTCCACCTATTGGGTAAGAAAAACTCAAGGTATAGGATTTTGTGGTAAGAGTATTTATTTCATATTAAACTCTTTAATATTGCTTTGTGATTCTCTCGGTTGTGAGAGAAGGTTGTGATCCCGGGTTGTGGGATTCACGTTTGCTATTGCATGTATGATTTGATCTTGTGAAGGTTTTTCACAAGATATTCATAGTGGAAATCTTGAGTTAGGGTTTCTAACTCAAGTATCCGGAAGGGATCCGGGTGGTTGGGACGTAGGATCACCGGGAACAAGTCTGGGAGACTTGGGTGGATCCGAACCCATTAACATCGTTTGTTAGCATTGTTAATTTCATTGTTGTCATTCAATTTAAGCTTCCGCAAATTGATTTGGTAGTTGTGTGCAATTTAATTTGGAATTATACGCCTTATTATTTTAAAGTACTATTCACCCCCCCTCTAGTACTTGTGCAGTAGCTGGTAGGGCATTACAGGCATCGCCTGCATCAACCCCCTTGAAAATCATTTATCGGGCGTCGAGCAAACGACGTTAAACAACAGTGCTTCATGGGAGACAACCCATATTCTAAACCCTCGTCTTTATTTTTAGGATTATTTTTTCTTATTTTGGTGAATAAATTCAGCAACAGGAGCTTTCGTCAAGAGACTTAGACTATTTTTGATGTTTGGCAGGAAACAAGCACCCAACCGATCGTTTGAGCCCTCAACCGATCGGGTGGGACGTATCTGAAGATGGCCTATATCTACTCATCAGCCAACCGATCGGGTGGCAAAAGTGGCAGACTGGGTAGCTGATCGTGTGAGCAGGCAGTGCTCTCGGGAAATTTGGGGATTAATTCAACCGATTGGTTGAGCTGATGGTGAGACCGTGTCGCTATCCGAGTGAAGTGGACAGAGCTCTCGGGAAAATTATGAAGCAGCCAACCGATCGGGTGAAAACTCACCCGATCGGTTTGCTTGTAGCTGCCTTCCAACGAAATTTTTGGAAAATTTACCCACCCAATTGGGTGAGAACTCACCCGATCGGTTGGCCTAAAACCCTATAAATAACCCCCGACCGAACCGATTCATTTCACTCACCCGACTTCGATTTTCCTCCGTCGTTTCGACTTCCTCTCTCCCAACCGACCACCTTGCTCCCTCAACCGGCCATCTCCCTCTCTCAAACAAACTCTCTCCACATCCTCCTTCTCTCTCTCCATCAATCCCACTCCCTCTCTTCCACATTAAACCCTAATTTTAGCCACTAACCCTAGCAATTCCCCCGATTTCGAAAATTTTCCCTTTTGTTGGAACGGCATGCCGCGGCTTCACACTTCCCTGATTGCGCTGTGCTGGGCAATTTGCGAGCACGTATTGACTTCGCCACTGGGTAACTTCGCTCCTTAGCTCCATTTTCAATATTGTCCAAGTGAATATATTTTTGATCAATTGCCATCGTTTGTGTGCATTCATCATATCTAGCATTCACTTGCATCACACCTCCCCACTAGCATGGCCAAGGAAAAGGGTAGGGGTAAAGCCATCATGCATAAGGAGGAGCCGTCTCGTAAGAGACGGAAATCCGCACGTCCACCTAGTTCACAGGGTCCTCCACCTCCCCCTACACAACGCCTACCCCAACCCACCATTCCCGTAGAGGACCCTCTGATGGGACCTAGGGGATACCGTTTCGTGAGTCGTGAACACAAAGATCTTTATAATCGACTCCGCGAACGGGGACACCTCGCCACTAAGTTTGCACATGCACAAACCCTTATCGATCTCGAAGTTTTCTCCGGTGTCGAGTCATTGTTCGCAAACTTAGGTTGGATAGGCTTCCTAAATGCCCACACACCATCTTACCCCACCCTCACACTAGAATTCCTATCTTCACTCAATTGTGTGGCGGGGTCCATCGTTGATTTCCGGGTCCGAAACCGACCTATCTGCACAAACCTGAACACGATCAATAATATATTCGGTTTCCCCATTCTCAGAGGCGACGCTATCCGCCCCTATGATTATCACCGCGACTTCAATGTCGATATTTTCTGGCGTCGCCTCACCCTACACGACCACTACCATCGAGGAAAGGCTAAGGCATCCTCCATCATTCACCCCATTTTCCTTCTGGCCCACCGCATCATTTCTAGCACATTCTTCCCCAGGGATGAGTCAGGGACCGTGACTATCCCTGATCTTTTTATTCTGTGGGCCATGACTTTTGATTTTATTCGGGGTCCTGACGGGATTGCCTTTGAGGCCCCTTGCATTCCCATTCATGGCGGCGCCTGGCTTATTCAAAGATTAGTTGATATTAGCCGTGCCGGTAAAGGCAAGTATTGTTGCGGGGGCCTCATCAACATCATTGCTTTGTATCCCCTCTTCAGTATCATTATCCCGAGAGATATGCCACGTGCCGCAGGATCTACACATTTAGATCTTGATGTCCTGCGGCACACACACATGATCAAGCCCCGCCCCGACGGTCGTTTTTCATTTTTCTATGGGCACCCCCTTGCTCCTTACACCATTCTGCCCAACCCTGGTCGTATGTCTATCGTTATCATGGCAGACTGGACGTTCCCTCCTGACCCATAGTTCATAGGGGGGTTGCATCTTCAGTTCCCGCTCCCAGACGCTCCCAGATCACCGTCCCCTGCCACCCACTTAGGTGTGCAGGACATCCCAGCATTCTGAGGAGATCCCGGGCAGGCCCTAGTGGCAGCACCTTGCTTTTGCTACTTCCTCTGAGGCTGTCATTATGGCCCTCTTAGGTCTAGCCTCCGGTGCCGGTACGACCACTGCCGCCGGCACCACTTCCACTGTCCGTCTGACCACCACTTCTTCCGTTCGTCGAGACAACTTCGCTCGCCTCGCTCTCAAGGCTGAGTTAGTTGCATTGCACGCTGGTGCATCCACTTCGACCTCCTCGGACCCATCCTCTTCTTTCCTCTCCCATCCACGTTTCCTCGTACTTGAGAGGAACGGGGCAGCCATTCTCCGCATTCTCACTCTCATTCACGATCCGCCTCCACCCACCCCACCTCCTTCACCCCCTCGACGATCTTCACCCCCTCCATCATCCCCTAGGCGACCACCATCCCCTCCACCCACCTCCACTTCCATTCCCGTCACCACATCTCCACCCATGACCAATTCCGTCGACCCTACACTTTCAGCCCCATCCACTTCTCTCACCCCATACACGCGCCGTAGGAAACTGTCGGTGCTCTCCAGATCCCTTCCCCTACCATCCTCTCCTGTCGCCGCATCTATTCCATCTACCACCACATTGATCGCCATACTTCCACCACCTCCCACTACCACCGACACTACACCGATCATTCACACCACCACCACACCCATCTCCTCTCCCCACCACACACCCACTTCCTCTTCCGAGGAGGACGAGGACTCGTCCTCTCCTGCATTTTGATCTCTTTCCTTTTCTTTTCCGATTTTCCCCCTTGCATATATCTGCATTGCATTAATCATATCATTTCGCTAGCATTGTCATGTCTAGCTTGGGGGAAATCGACTTTTGTGTGTTTTGTCGTGTGATGTCATTGTGTGTCTGTTTATATGTGTCGTTTAGGTGTGCTTTGGTTTCTTTTATTTTTGTGTTTCTTTTTCTTTATTTTTCCTGTTTCGTTCGTGTTTTTTTCGTGTTTTTTTTCGTTTTTTGGTGTCGGTGCGTACCCCCATTTTTCATTGCCCTCCCGTATTTACTTCTATTGCATTGAGGGCAATGCAAGTCCAGCTTGGGGGAGTCGCACTTTGTGCGTCATTTGTGTCGTTTTTCTTCGTTTTTTGAGTCGTTTTCCATCGTGTTTTTCTTTTTCTTCTCATCTTTTGTTCTCTCTCTCTCTCCTAGAGATGACCCCATATGATGAATTGCCACAAAACTATACACACACTTAGCATAGCTACAACGATCACATTCACTAACCCTAGGAAGCCGAGTCCTACTGCATTTCACGCTTCGTGGGTCCACTTTAGCTTTATGTGAGTCGTGTGTCGTGACTAGCTTATGGTGTACTTCCACTTTGTGATGTTGATTTATATACCTACCCTTGATTGACCCCTATCATGCTTCGATTTGAATATGCGGTATTTGCTTCTACCGTTTGCTTCTATATGCATGCTATATATATATATATCGTATACTTCAATTCGCATGTGTCGGGATTCCACAATTAAGGACTAGGATAACCCATTTAGCCCATGCTCTAATTTGTGAGAAATATTTCCTTTGCCCAAGTGTTTAGATTCCGATTTCTTTTTTGTTTTACTTGGTGCAAATCCCCTCGTCGTGTATGGTTCTCCCACTTGGGAGAGTACACATGTATATATCCCGAAAATCCCAAAAATCCAAAAAAGAGAGAAAAGAAAAACCCAAAAAGAAAAGAAAAGAAAAAAAAGAGAAAAAGGGAGATATATGTATAGCCAAAAAGCCAAAAAAATACAAATACCCAAAGCCCAAAAAAAATCCAGTGTGAATATTTTACTATCTACCGAGAATAAAGGGAAGGCGAGAGTTTGCACCGAGTGTTCTACTCCACACCTTCTCAACTTCCATCGTTTTTGAAAACACATGGCTTAGGAACTTTCTAGCTATTATCTAGGCGATAGTGTGGTGATTTCCTAGTCCCTAGCTATGGAGTCCCTGACGCATGATACATTTCTATTCTTACTCCGATTTTCATGCATGCTTGATCTATTTATTCACCGCAATTTCGAATCGAGTCGATATTTGGGTCAATCCTTGGGTATGTGTATATGGAGCTATATTGCACAATGTAGATAGTAACACCGTCTACTAGCATACGATTACACTCACTCGCACTTCACCGCATGGGCCCACGACCTTGTTTGGACTCGTATTCCTTGGTTTAGTGTCGTGTTTCGTCGCATGCTTGCTTACGTGTGGTGTGTTTGGTTTTGTTGGCTCTAATAGGCGATCTAGGATTTTGTTTTCTCTTTCTATCTCTCTCTCTATTTTTTCCTCCGAGCTCCTACTCTCACTCGTCTTCCTCGAGGACGAGGAAGGGTTCAGCTTGGGGGATTTTGACGTGCATTTATATTTTATATATTCCCGCACGTCTTCTTTGTGATTTTCCGTTGTTTTCCATCGTCCGGTACCCCTTTTCTTGTGATTTTTAGTTTTCTTTCTCTTCTTCGTGTTTTTGTGTATATGCAGGAGATTGTCAGCGTCGGGGACGTATAATGAAGATATCATGAGTCCTCGAAGCAACGGGAGGAGTCATGTGCGATCCAGAGGGTCAAAATGATGAATATTACTATATCTCACCCCTCAACCGATCGGGTGGACACAGCCACCGATCGGTTAATGCACCGTATCTCACCCGGACAACAGCTGAAGAAGGGGAGCAGCTCACCTGATCGGTTCAGTGATCGGGTGAGTCGACAGAGCTCTCGGCCATTTGAAGCTTAATTCCAACCGATCGGGTGACATCTCACCCGATCGGTTCATCTGTAGACAATATTTCCAAACGACGAACCGAAGAACTCACCCGATCGGTTCAGTGATCGGGTGAGATCGGCAGAGCTCACAGCCATTTTGGACTTAATTCCAACTGATCGGGTGATTTATCACCCGATCGGTTCATCTGAAGCTGAAGTTCTCCAAGTGACGACCCGGAGATGCCAACCGATCGGACCAAGTGAGCGATTGAAGTTCTGAACATCGATGCTGAAGCACCAAGCAGCTCACCCGATCGGTTGATGCTTCAACCGATCGGGTGACCTCGTTTTGTATATATAGTTGGCCTAGGTTTCAGAAAACGGGAGTTGATATTTTTTCTGTCTTTTTCTTGGACGATGACGGCTGGAATTTTATCTGTTTTTGTAAGTCTTCTGATTGCTTTCAAACTTTAATATAGTCTTAATTACATTGCTACTACTTCGTTTCAATCGATTGATCATGATTTCTACCGTCAATTTTCATTTAGATTACTTGTTAGCTATGATTTGTGAGTAGTTCCCAAATCTGGATTTTGGTGGAAACCCCTTCGTGGGTTCTCCCTAGAGCGACCATAGGACTAGGATTTTGATAGGGATTAGGAATTTAGATGGTTATGCGGGGCATTTCATTGTCGTCGGTGGAAAAAGACCGCCTTTGACCGTCGAGCCAAGGGGGAATAAACTTGGCGGTTGACCCCTTAGCCATAGCTCACGCCATTAGCGTAGACATCAAATCCTAGCGCGTGAGAACGTCAGGATGAGATGTTGGGAGTAATCGTTGCGAGCTTAGTGCTCCCCGAGTCGATCGGTGTTAATGGACATGGGAATGCCCACCGACCGAACCCGGGTAGCCCGACGTATCATCCTGGGCACCGACCGGAATATCGGGCCCATGGGACGCTGGTATCACTCTTAGAGGCAACGTCTCACCACTAAACCCTAAATCCAATCGTATTCCTATCCGTCGGCCGTGATAGCGAGAACACATGATAGGGTGGAAACCGAAGTCCTATGTTTCCTTTTATATCATTTATCCTCCGTATTTACATTCTGTGACAAACTATCGATCGTATGGGCTAGCTCACCCCTAGGGTGAATCGGTTCCTCCTTTAGACAAGCACAATCATGCCTCCCTGAGTTCGACCCCCAAGCCACACTACAACACCGTGCGCTTGCGGTATAAATATTTAAATCTGGTATCCCCAATCCTATTGCACTTGTATGCTCAAAACTAGGGGACGTCACATATTAATTACGAATTTTCCAAAATCCAAGTAGAAGCACATAATCGTTAGCCTCATGGCATCATCAACGACAATTGATGTCCTAATTTATAAGGATTCAGTTTTCTTAGGAAATTAAATCTTAAATTCCTAAATCCTAGTATATATCACCAAATGGAATTTATAACAGAAGTTAAGCCTCGCATGGGTATTTACGGTTACAAATAGTCCTACAAAGCAAACGACCGTTGATGACATGCTCTATTTTTCATATAATCATGAAATTAAAAATGCCATCTTTTAAACCATGATGATAAGCAGATGAACAAAGCAAAGAATTTAAAAAATAAAATCTTCAATCTGATTCATTTCAAACCTACAATTCATAGTTGTGCAATTGAAAAATCAAAACTTTTTCAGCTCTTCACCTTATTTATCACTGCCTTGCGCTAATGAATATTTGAAAAAACAACTCCTTTCCATGTTTTTCCCCACACACAAAAAGATCATCAAGAAAATTCGGCATTTAGGGTATGCTTCATCTGAATTTGGTGATATTGAAAGAAAATTCACTACACTCAAGTAAATCAGGAAGAACCCCTTTTGAAGAGAAAAAAGATAGACCTTTTTTCGTTGGAGAGCGGGGAGTCAAATCCATCAACAACGAAGTTGGACTTGGCAATATGCCTTCCTAATCTGCTTCACAGTAAGCGAAAGCACGCCATGGCCCCCCGACTTCAAAGCAACCGAGATGCGAGAGTTAGAACTCAAATGAGATCGATGAAACCTTAACCCAAAGTTTTTCTCAACAGATGATGCTTGGGTGATGGTAACAGCAACGAAGAAGCAAGACCCTCGATCGATCGCACAAAGAATGAAGACGATGAAAATTTATGGGTTTCGGCGATGGTGCTTAGCATAAGAGAGGCCACTACGCTTCGAATCGCTCAAGCTATTGACGATCGCCTGAGGAGAGCGTGAGTGTTGATGATCGCTTGAGTAGAGCACATGAAGAGGGCTCCAGATGGGCTTATGGGAGAGAAGATTGCGAGCTAGGGCTTGGGAGAGAGATCGGGAGCTAGGTCGAGATGGGCGAGGCGAGAGGGGAGAAAGAGAGGAGCAACATTTTGGATTAGGGCCAGCCTACTAGAGTAACTTGCAAGTGTTTTATTTTCCTCTATCATGATCTCAAAATTGTTGAAGTTGTCTTACGTTCGCATTTTCTCCCCCTCTTCCACATAGTCAAATTCCCTCTTACTTTTAAATTAACGTTTGTAAATAAAAAAGGATTATTTGGAAAAAGCATTGACACAAAGTACGGTGCATATCTTTTTATAATGTTGCTAACCTCTGGATCTGTCAATTACGGGCCACATATAGCATTAGATAAGTTTTTTTGTCTCATGCACAAATGAACCCACTTCTCATGACTATCAAAAAATGGCCCTGATACAACTTTTTTTCCTCAAACTTAATGTTCTAACCATATATTTTAGCCAAATAAAAAAATTTTCTTTAGCAATAGTTAATAGTTGTGGTGTCAAAATTAACATTTACAACTATTCACGAAAATTTTTGTAATAACCATTTTTTACAACTATCCACGAAAAAAGTGGTAATAAACATTTTTTACAACTTTTAGAGAAAAATAGTTGTGGCATCAAAATTAACCTTTACAAATATTCACGAAAAAAGTTGTAATAACCATTTTTTACAACTATCCACGAAAAAAGTTGTAATAACCATTTTTACAACTATCCACGAAAAAAGTTGTAATAAACAATTTTACAACTTTCAGAGGAAAAAAGTTGTGGCGTCAAAATTAACATTTACAACTATTCACGGAAAAGTTGTAATAACCATTTTTTATAACTATCCACGAAAAAAGTTGTAATAACCATATTTTACAACTTTCAGAGAGAAAAAAGTTGTGGTAAACATTTATTACAACTACCAAAATAAAAACGTTGTCCTATAAAAGTTGTAAATGACTAGTTTTGTTGTAGTGTAGCTTCCATAAAATGTAGAAAATAGCACCGAGTTCAGAAAAATCCGCAAAAATATTAGTTGAAAATGGAAGATCGCCATCTTCACTTGAAATATAAGAGAAGGAAAAATTAGTCCAAAAATTAAATCATTTAATAAAAAGATCCATATCTTCCAGAAAATTTAGAAAATAGCCCCGAGGTCATAATAATCCTCAAAATGTTCGTTGGAACTAGTAAATTGCCATCTTCAGTTGAAAAATAAGAAAAGACAAAATTTGACCAAAAATCATATCATTTAATAAAAAGATTCATAACTTCCCGAAAATGTACAAAAATAGCCCTGAGCTCAGAAAAATCCGCAAAAATGTCCGTTGGAACAGGGAGATCTCCATCTTCTGTTGAAATTAAGAGAAACCAAATTATGTTGTAACAATCATATCATTTAATATAAAGATCCATATCTTATATATAATGTAGAAAATAGACCGAAGTTCAAAAAAATCCGCACAAATGTAAATTGGAATCGGGAGATCGCTATCTTCAACTGAAAAAAGAGAAGATACAATTGGGCCCCAAAACATATCATTTAATTAAAAATTTCATGTCTTTAGAAAAGGTAGAAAATAGTCTCAAGCTAAGAAAAATCCGCAAAAATGTCTGTTGGAATAGGTAGATCGCTATCTTCAACTGAAAAAATAAGAGAAGACAAATATAGGCTATAAAAATCATATCATTTAATAAAAAGATTCTTATCTTTCAATAAATATAGAAAATAATACCGAGCTCATAAAAATCCGCAAAAATGTTCGTTGGAAGCGGTAAATCGCCATCTTCAACTGAAATATAACAGAAGACATAATTAGGACAAACATAATATCATTTAATAAAAAGATACATACATTCTAGAAAATTTAGAAAATAGCCCCGAGGTCAGAATAATATGCAAAAATGTCTATTGGAACCGAGAGATCGCCATCTTCAACCAAGCAATAAGAGAAGACAAAATTAGACCATAAAAATCATATCATTTAATATAAAGATCCATATCTCTCATAATATGTATACAATAGGCTGGAGCTCAGAAAAATCTATAAAAATGTTCGTTGGAACCGAGAGATCACCATCTTCAACTGAAAAAAAATATAAGAGAAGGCTAATATAGGCTATAAAATCAAATTATTTATTATAAAGTTCAATATCTTCCATAAAATATAGAAAATAGCACCGAGCTTAAAAATACGCAAAAATGTCAGTTGCAATCGGGTGATCGCCATCTTTAACTTAAAAATAAGAGCAGACAAAATTAAGCTATAAAAATTCAATCATTTAATAAAAAGATACATAACTTTCTAAAAATGTAGAAAATAGCCCCGAGCATAGAAAAATCCGCAAAAATGTTTGTTAGAATCGGGACATTGCCACTTCAACTGAAAAAATTACAGAAGAAAAAATTAGGTTAAAATATCATATCATTTAAAAAAGATCCTTAACTTCCCGAAAATATAGAAAATAGCCCCGAGCTAAGAAAAATAGGCAAAAATGCCCGTTGGAACCGGGGAGATCGCCATTTTCAACTGAATAATAAGAGAAGAAAAAATTAGGTTATAAAAATCATATCATTTAATATAAATATTCATATCAAACAGAAAATGTAGAAAATAGCTCGGAGCTCAAAAATATCCAAAAAAATGTCCGTTGGAACTGGGAGATCGCCATCTTCAACTAAAAAAATAAAAGAAGACAAAATTAGGTCAAAAATCATATCATTTAATAAAAAGATACTTACCTATCATAAATGTAGAAAATAGCACCGAGATCAGAAAAATGTGCACAAATGTCCCTTGGAACCGAGAGATCGCAAAATTCAACTGAAAAAAGAGAAGACAAAATTAGTCCAAAAAATCAAATCATTTAATAAAAAGATTCATATCTTCCAGGAAATGTAGAAAAAAGCCCAAAGCCAAGAAAAATCCGTAAAAATGTCCATTGGAACATGGAGACCGCCATCTTCAACTGAAAAATATGTGAAGACAAAATTAGGCTATAAAAATCTTATCGTTAATAAAGTCCATATCTTTAATTAAATGAAGAAAATAGCCCGGAGCTCAGAAAAATCCGCAAAAATATCTGTTGGGACCTGGAGATCGTCATCTTCAAATGAAAAATAAGAGAAGGAAAAATTTGGATATAAAAATCATTTCATTTAATATAAAGTTTCTTATCCTTCAAAAGTGAAAAAAACAATGAGCTCCGAAAAATCTGCAAAAATGTTCCTTGGAACCGGGAGATCACCATCTTCAACTAAAAAAAATAAGAGAAGACAAAATTAGGCCAAAATATCATATCATTTAATAAAATTATACATATCTTCCAAAAATTGGAAAATCCCGGAGCTCAAATAAATCCGAAAAAATGTCCGTTGGAGCCCAGAGATCGCCATCTTCAGCTGGAAAATAAGAGAAGACAAATTTAGGCTATAAAAATCATATCAATTAATAAAAAGATCCATATCTTTCATAAAATGTAGAAAATAACACCAAGCTCAGAAAATGATTTATAATAATTTTATCAGTCGAAGATGGCGATATCCCGGTTACAACTGACATTTTTATAGATGAACATGGCAATTTCTCGGTTCCGAATTTTGTCTTCTCTTAAATTTCAGTTGAAGATGGCGATTTCTCGGTTTCAACAGACATTTTTGGCATAATTTTGTCTTCTCTGATATCATTTAATAAAACGATCCATATCTTACCAAAATTTTGGAAAATAGACCGGAGTTCAGAAAAATCCGCAAAAATGACCGTTGCAACCGGGAGATCGCCATCCTCAACCAAAATATAAGAGAGGACAAACTAAGGCCAAAAATCATATCATTTAATAAAAAGATCGCAATCATCAACAGGAAAATAAGCGAAGACAAAATTAGGCAACAAAAATCATATCAATTAATATAAAGATCCTTCTCTTCCAAAAATATAGAATATAGCCCTAAGCTCAGGAAAATACGAAAAATTTCTGTTGGAACCGGGAGATCGCCATCTTCAACTTAAAAATAAGGGAAGACAAAAAAAGCGATAAAAATCATATCATTTAATATAAATATCCATATCTTACAGAAAATGTAGAAAATTGCCCCGAGCTCAGAAAAATTTGCAAAAAATGTCCGTTAGAACCTGGAGATCGCCATCTTTAACGAAAAAATAAGAGAAGGAAAAATTAGTCCAAAAAATCATACCATTTATAAAAAGATACATATCTTCTTGAAAATATAGAAAAATAGCATGAGCTCAGAAAAATCAGCAAAAATATCCGTTGGAACCAGGAGATCGCCATCTTTAAGAAAAATAAGTGAAGACAAAATTAGGCTTAAAAATTATATCATTTAATAAAAAGATTTATATCTTCAATAAAATGTAGAAAATAACCATAACCTCAGAAAAATTGGCAAAAATGTCTGTTGGAATCGGGAGATCGCCATATTAAACTAAAAAAATAAGAGAATACAAACTTAGGCTATAAAAATCATATCATTTAATAAAAGATACATATATTCCATAAAATTTAGAAAATAGCCCCGAGATTAGAAAAATCCACAAAAAATTCCGTTGGAAACAGGATATCACCATCTTCAACTGAAAATAAGAAAAGACAAACTTAGTCTATAAAAATCATATTATTTAATAAAATTAACCACATCTTCCATATATTGTAGAAAATATTCCTGAGCTAAGAAAAATCTGCAAAAATGTCTGTTAGAATCGGGAGTTCACCATCTTCAAATAAAAAAATAAGAGAAGAGAAAATTAGGCCAAAAATCATATCATATAATAAAAAGATCCATAACTTACCAAAAATGTAGAAAAATAATTACGAGCTTAGAAAAATCCGCAAAGATATCTGTTGGAACCGTGCGATTGCCATGTTCAATTTAAAAATAAGCGAAGACAAAATTATGCTACAAAATTCATATCATTTAAAAAAAGATCCATATCTTCAATAAAATGTAAATAATAGTCCTGAGCTCTGAAAAATCCGCAAAAATATCAGTCGGGAGATCGTCATCTTAACTGAAAAATAAGAGAAGACTAAATTTGGCTATAAAAATCATATCATTTAATCTAAATATCCATATCTTAAAGAAAATGTAGAAAATAGCCCGTAGCTAAGAATCTGCAAAAATGTTTGTTGAGAGCGAATAATAGCCATCTTCATCTTAAAAGTAAGAGAAGACAAAATTAGGCCCAAATATCATTTAATAAAAAGATCCATACCTTTCAAAAATGTAGAAAATAGCCTCAAGGTCAGAAAAATCCGCCAAAATGTCCGTCCAAACAGGGAGATTGTCATTTTCAACTGAAAAATAAAAGAATACAAACTTAGTCTATAAAAACCATATCATTTAATTAAACGATCCATATCTTTAATAAATTATAGAAAAAAGCCCCGAGCTGATAAAAATCCGCAAAAATATCTGTTGGAACCGAGAGATCGCCATCTTCATATGAAAAATAAGAAAAGACAATTTACGCAATAAATATCATATCATTTAATTTAAAGATTAGTATCATTAACTAAATAATACGCAAAAATGTCTGTTGGAACCGAGAGATCGCCATCTTCAACAGAAAAATAATAGAAGACAAAATCAGGCCAAAAATCATATCATTTAATAAAAAGATACATATCTTCCAGAAAATGTATAAATGAGCTCCGTACTCAGAAAATTCGCAAAAATGTCTTTTGGAACTGGGAGATGGTCATTTTCAAATGAAAAATAAGAGGAAAACAAAATTAGCCCATAAAAATCATAGTGTTTAATAAAATGATCCATATCTTCAATAAAATCTATAAAATAGCACTGCGCTCAGAAAAATCCGCAAAAATTTCCGTTGGAACAGTGAGATCGCCATATTAGACTTAAAAATAAGAGAAGACAAATTTAGACTATAAAAATCATATCATTTAATATAAATATACATATCTTCAATAAAATGTAGAAAATAGCTCGAAACATAGAAAAGTCCGCAAAAAAGTTAGTTGGAACCGAGAGTCGCCATTTTCAACTGAAAAATAAGAGAAGACACAATTAGGCCAAAAAATCATATCATTTAATAAAACGATATATATCTTCAATAAAATGTGGAAATTAGACGGGAGCTAAGAAAAGTCCGAAAAAATATTGGTTGAAATCGGGAGATCGCCATCTTCGACTGAAAAATTAAAGAAGCCAAAATTAGGCCAAAAAATCTTCTCATTTAACAACAAGATATATCTTTCAGAAAATGCAGAAAATAATCACGAGCTCAGAAAAATCCACAAAAATGTCCGTTGGAACCAGCAAATCGCCATCTTCAAATTATAAATAAGAGAATGCAAAATTAGGCTATAAAAATCATATCATTTAATATAAAGATTCATATCTTATGGGAAATTTATAAAATGGCCCAAAGTTCAGGAAAATTATCAAAAATGTGTGGAACCGGGAGATCGTAATTTTCAACAGAAAAATAAGAGAAGACAGAATTAGGCAAAAATCATATCATTTAATCAAAAGATCCATATCTTCTAGAGAATGTAGAAAAATAGTCCCGAGCTAAGAAAAATCTGCAAAAAATGTCCGTTGGAACCGGGAGACCGCGATCTTCAACTAAATAAATAAGAGAAGGCAAACTTATGCTATAAAAATCATATCATTTAATGAAAAGATCCATTTCTTACATGAAATGTAGAAAATAGCTCCGAGCTCAAAAAATCTGCAAACCGTTGGTACCTGGAGATCGCTATCTTCAACTGAAAATAAGAGAAGAAAAAACTATGCCAAAAATCATATCATTTAATAAACCGTTCCATTTCTTCCAGAAAATTTAGAAAATAGGCTCGCGGTCAGAAAAATCCCCAAAAAATGTCCGTTGGAACCGTGAGATCGCCATTTTCAACAGAAAAATAAGAGAAGATAAACGTGGTCTATGAAAATCAGTTCATTTAGTAAAAAGATCCCTAAAATGTCTGTTGGAATCGGGAGATCGCCATCTTCAACTAACATATAAGAGAAGACAAACTTAAGCTATAATAATCATACCATTTAATAAAAAGATCCATACCTCTAATAAAATGTAGAAAATACCTTCGAGCACAGAATAATTCCTAAAAAGTCTGTTGGAACCGAAAGATCGCCATATTCAACTAACAAAATTAATAGACGACAAAAAGTAGGATATAAAAATCGTAAGATTGAATATGAATATTCATATCATGCAGAAAAGGTAGAAAATAGCGCGGAGCTCAGAAAAATCCTGCAAAAATGTTTGTTGAAACCTGGAGATTGCCATCTTCAATGAAAAAAGTAAGAGAAGACAAAATTAGGCCAAATATCATATCATTTAATAAAAAGATCGATATCTTCGAGAAAATACAAAAAAATAGAACCGAGCACAGAAAAATCCGCAAAGATGTCAGTTGAATAGAAAGATCGTCATCTTCAACAGAAAAATAAGAGAAAACAAAATTAGACTACAAAAGCATATCATTTGATAAAAATATCCGTACATTCCATAAAATGAAGAAAATAACACCTAGCTCAAAAAATCAGCAAAAATGTTGTTGTAACCAGGATATCGCCATCTTCAACAGAAAAATAGGAAAAGACAAAATTAGGCTATAAAAATTCTATTATTTAATATAAAGATTTATATCTTATCGAAAATATGAAAATAGCCCGTAGATAAGAAAAATCCGCAAAAATGTCCATTGGAACCGAGAGATCGACGTCTTCTTCATAAAAATAAGAGAAGAAAAAATTAGGCCAAAAATCATATTATTTAATAAAAGAATCAAATTTTCCAGTAAATGTAGAAAATAGCCACGAGGTTAGAAAAATCCGCAAAAATATCCTTTGGAACCGGAAGATCGCCATCTTCAACTGAAAAATAAGGGAAGACAAACTTAGGCTATAAAAATCATATCATTAAATAAAAAGATTCATATCTTTTAGAAAATGTAGAAAACAATTCGGAGCTCAGAAAAATCCGTAAAAATATCTGTTAGAACAGGGAGATCGACATCTTCAATGGAAAATTAAATGAAGACAAAATTAGGCCAAAAATTAATCAGTTAATAAAAAGATTTAAATCTTCCAGAAAATGTAGAAAAATCGCCCCGAGTTCAGAAAATCCGCAAATAAGTCCTTAGAACCGGCAGATCACGATAATTAACTGAAAAATAATAGAAGACAAAATGATGCTACAAAAATCATATCATTTAATAAAAAGATCCATATCGTCAGTAAAATGTACAAAATAGACCCGAGCGAAAAAAATCCGCTAAAATGTCCGTTGGAACCGGGAGATCACCATATTTAACAGAAAAATAAGAGAAGACAAAATTATGCAAAAAATCATATCATTTAATAAAATGAACCATATCATTAAGAAAATGTAGAAAATAGTCCAGATCTTAGAAAAATTTGCAAAAATTTCTGTTGGAACAGAAAGATCGCCATCTTCAACTAAAAAAATAAGAGAAACAAAAAATCATATCATTTAATAAAAAAATCAAAATCCTTCAAAAATGTAGAAAATAGCCCCGAGCTCAAAAAAATAATCAAAAATGACCGTTGGAACTGAGAGATCGACATCTACAACTGAAAAAAAATAAGAGAATACAAAATTAGGCCAAAAATCCTATCATTTAATAAAAAGATCTGTATCTTCTCGAAAATTTAGAAAAATAGCACCGAGCTCAGGAATATAGGCAAAAATGTCCGTTGGAACAGGGAGATCACCATCTTCAATAGAAAAAAAAAGAGAAGAAAAAATTAGGATATAAAAATTATATCATTTAATGTAAAGATTCATATCTTACAAAGATGTGAAAATAGCCCGTAGATCAGAAAAATCTGCAAAAATGTTCGTTGGAACCGCGAGTTTGCATCTTCAACGAAAAAAGCGAAGACAAAATTTGGTCACAAAAATCATATCATTTAATAAAAAAATTTATATCTAACAAAAAATGTAGAAAATAACCCGGAGTTCTGAAAATCCACGTAAATGTCTGTTGGAACTGGGAGATCGACATTTTCAACTTAAAAAATAAGAGAATACAAAATTAGGCGATAAAAATAATATCATTTAATAAAAGATACATATCTTCAATAAACTTTAGAAAATAGCTTAGATTTTGAAAAAATCCGAAAAAAGTCCGTTGGAACTAGGAGATCGTTATCTCAATAGAAAATAAGAGAAGACAAAATAAAGCCAAAAATCATATCATTTTATAAAATAATCCATATCTTTAAGAAAATTTAGTAAATAGCCCAGACCTCAAAAAAATGCGCAAAAATGTCCGTTGGAACCAGGAGATCGCCATCATCAATAAAAAAATAAGAGAAGACAAAATAAGGCTATAAAGATTATTTCATTTAGTATAAAGATCCATGTCTTACAAAAAATGCAGAAATTGTCCGGAGCTAAGAAAAATTGGCAAAAAGGTCTGTTGGAACCGAGAGATCGTCATTTTCAACGAAAAAAATAAGAGAAGACAAAATTAGGCCCAAAAATCATATTATTTAATAAAAAGATCCATATCTTAGCCCTTCCTTGTAAAATCATTTTATTTTGTATGGTATCTTATAAAGATAAATGATACAGATACCGTACAGAGTAGAAACTAATAAAACTAATAAAAGATACCTTCATTGTATCTTATTAATTCTAACGAATGAGATCTTGTGATTTGTAAAAAAATAATAGGATATTTTGTTCTATGAAAGTAGATTCATATGAGCATTTCTTTCTATATTCAGATAGAAATACACTAGACTCGATTGCAAAAAATTGTTTTTTCGTCACGCCGGGAAAAGATTTTTTGCGAAAAGGGTCCCTTGGGCACCTAATCGTTATGTCATAATAGATCCGAACACTTGCCCCGGATCGACTTCAATATCATAATTGCTCTAGTGAATAACTAAATAAAATAGATGGATGGGAGATAGGAAAGAAACTTATCATAAATAAAATATCTATCTTTCAGAAGTTCACTAAAAACTTGACTGTTGGCGGGTCTCTTTGTATGTGTTGTCCGGAAAGAGGAGGACTTAATGATTATTCGTTCGCCGGAACCCGAAGTGAAAATTGTTGTAGATAGGGATCCTGTAAAAACGTCTTTCGAGGAATGGGCCAGACCCGGCCATTTCTCAAGAACAATAGCTAAGGGCCCCGATACTACCACGTGGATCTGGAATCTACATGCTGATGCTCACGATTTCGATAGTCATACCAGCGATTTGGAGGAGATTTCTCGAAAAGTATTTAGTGCTCATTTCGGTCAACTCTCCATTATCTTTCTTTGGCTGAGTGGCATGTACTTCCATGCGCCCGTTTTTCCAATTATGAAGCATGGCTAAGTGATCCTACTCACATTAGACCCAGTGCTCAAGTAGTTTGGCCAATAGTAGGCCAAGAAATATTGAATGGCGATGTGGGCGGCGGTTTCCGAGGAATACAAATAACCTCTGGTTTTTTCAGATTTGGCGAGCATCTGGAATAACTAGTGAATTACAACTCTATTGTACCGCAATTGGTGCATTGGTCTTTGCATTGTTAATGCTTTTTGCCGGTTGGTTTCATTATCACAAAGCCGCTCCAAAATTGGCTTGGTTCCAAGATGTAGAATCTATGTTGAATCACCACTTAGCAGGATTACTAGGACTTGGGTCTCTTTCGTGGGCGGGACACCAAATCCACGTATCCTTACCAATTAACCAATTTCTTGACGCTGGAGTTGATCCTAAAGAGATCCCACTTCCTCATGAATTTATCTTGAATCGGGATCTTTTGGCTCAACTTTATCCCAGTTTTGCCGAGGGAGCAACCCCCTTTTTCACCTTGAATTGGTCAAAATACGCGGATTTTTTGAGTTTTCGTGGAGGATTAGATCCAATAACAGGAGGTCTATGGCTGAGCGATGTTGCTCATCATCATTTAGCTATTGCAATTCTTTTCTTGATCGCCGGTCATATGTATAGGACTAACTGGGGTATTGGTCATGGCCTTAAAGACATTTTAGAGGCTCATAAAGGTCCATTTACAGGCCAGGGGCATAAGGGCCTCTATGAAATCCTAACAACGTCATGGCATGCTCAATTATCTCTTAATCTAGCTATGTTAGGCTCTTTAACTATTGTTGTAGCTCACCATATGTATTCCATGCCCCCCTATCCATACCTAGCTATTGACTATGGTACACAACTTTCGTTGTTTACACATCACATGTGGATCGGTGGGTTTCTCATAGTTGGTGCTGCTGCACATGCAGCCATTTTTATGGTAAGAGACTACGATCCAACTACCCGATACAACGATCTATTAGATCGCGTCCTTAGGCATCGCGATGTAATCATATCACACCTTAACTGGGCATGTATATTTCTAGGTTTTCACAGTTTTGGTTTGTATATTCATAATGATACCATGAGCGCTTTAGGACGTCCCCAAGATATGTTTTCAGATACCGCTATACAATTACAACCTGTCTTTGCTCAATGGATACAAAACACCCATGCTTTAGCACCTGGCGTAACAGCTCCCGGTGCAACAACAAGTACCAGCTTAACTTGGGGAGGTGGTGAATTAGTAGCAGTAGGCGGCAAAGTAGCTTTGTTACCTATTCCATTAGGAACTGCAGATTTTTTGGTCCATCACATTCATGCATTTACGATCCATGTAACTGTATTGATACTACTGAAAGGTGTTCTATTTGCTCGTAGTTCCCGTTTGATACCCGATAAAGCAAATCTCGGTTTTCGTTTTCCTTGTGATGGGCCTGGAAGAGGGGGGACATGTCAAGTATCCGCCTGGGATCATGTCTTCTTAGGTCTATTCTGGATGTACAATGCAATTTCGGTAGTCATTTTCCATTTTAGTTGGAAAATGCAGTCGGATGTTTGGGGTACTATAAGTGATCAAGGGGTAGTAACCCATATCACAGGAGGAAACTTTGCACAGAGTTCCATTACTATTAACGGGTGGCTCCGAGATTTCTTATGGGCACAAGCATCTCAGGTAATTCAGTCTTATGGTTCTTCATTATCCGCATATGGTCTTTTTTTCTTAGGTGCTCATTTTGTCTGGGCTTTTAGTTTAATGTTTTTATTCAGCGGCCGTGGTTATTGGCAAGAACTCATTGAATCCATCGTTTGGGCTCATAACAAATTAAAAGTTGCTCCTGCTACTCAGCCTAGAGCCTTGAGCATTGTACAAGGACGCGCTGTAGGAGTAACGCATTACCTTCTGGGTGGAATTGCCACAACATGGGCATTCTTCTTAGCAAGAATTATTGCAGTAGGATAATGGCTAGGAGGATTTGAAAGGCATTATGGCATTAAGATTTCCAAGGTTTAGCCAAGGTTTAGCTCAGGACCCCACTACTCGTCGTATTTGGTTTGGTATTGCTACCGCGCATGACTTTGAGAGTCATGATGATATTACTGAGGAACGTCTTTATCAGAACATTTTTGCTTCTCACTTTGGGCAGTTAGCGATAATTTTTCTGTGGACGTCCGGAAATCTGTTTCATGTAGCTTGGCAAGGAAATTTTGAGTCATGGATACAAGACCCTTTACATGTAAGACCTATTGCTCATGCAATTTGGGATCCTCATTTTGGTCAACCCGCTGTAGAAGCCTTTACTCGAGGAGGTGCTAGCGGCCCAGTGAATATCGCTTATTCCGGTGTTTATCAGTGGTGGTATACAATCGGATTACGCACTAATGAGGATCTTTATACTGGAGCTCTTTTTCTATTATTTCTTTCTGCTATATCCTTAATAGCGAGTTGGTTACACCTACAACCAAAATGGAAACCGAGCGTTTCGTGGTTCAAAAATGCCGAATCTCGTCTCAATCATCATTTGTCAGGACTTTTTGGAGTAAGCTCCTTGGCTTGGACAGGGCATTTAGTTCATGTCGCTATTCCCGGGTCCAGGGGGGAGTACGTCAGATGGAATAATTTCTTAGACGTATTACCGTATCCCCAAGGGTTGGAACCACTTCTTACGGGCCAATGGAATCTTTATGCCCAAAACCCCGATTCCAGTAGTCATTTATTTGGTACCTCCCAAGGAGCGGGAACTGCCATTCTAACCCTTCTTGGGGGATTCCATCCACAAACGCAAAGCTTATGGCTGACCGATATTGCTCATCATCATTTAGCTATTGCATTTATTTTTCTCATTGCTGGTCATATGTATAGAACTAACTTCGGGATTGGGCATAGTATTAAAGATCTTTTAGAAGCACATACTCCTCCGGGGGGTCGATTAGGGCGTGGGCATAAGGGTCTTTATGACACAATCAATAATTCGATTCATTTTCAATTAGGTCTTGCTCTAGCCTCTTTAGGGGTTATTACTTCCTTAGTAGCTCAACACATGTACTCTTTACCTGCTTATGCATTCATAGCACAAGACTTTACTACTCAAGCTGCATTATATACTCATCACCAATACATCGCAGGGTTCATCATGACAGGAGCTTTTGCTCATGGGGCTATATTCTTCATTAGAGATTATAATCCCGAGCAGAATGAGGATAATGTATTGGCAAGAATGTTAGACCATAAAGAAGCTATCATATCTCATTTAAGTTGGGCCAGCCTCTTTCTAGGGTTCCATACCTTAGGTCTTTATGTTCATAACGACGTCATGCTCGCTTTTGGTACTCCGGAAAAACAAATCTTGATCGAACCTATATTTGCCCAATGGATACAATCCGCTCATGGTAAGACTTCATATGGGTTTGATGTACTCTTATCTTCAACAACTGGGCCGGCATTCAATGCAGGTCGAAGCATATGGTTACCCGGTTGGTTAAATGCTATTAATGAAAATAATAATTCACTCTTCTTAACAATAGGTCCAGGAGATTTCTTGGTTCATCATGCAATTGCTCTAGGTTTGCATACAACTACATTGATTTTAGTAAAAGGTGCTTTAGATGCACGTGGTTCCAAATTAATGCCGGATAAAAAGGATTTCGGTTATAGTTTTCCTTGCGACGGCCCAGGGCGTGGGGGTACTTGTGATATTTCTGCTTGGGACGCATTTTATTTGGCAGTTTTCTGGATGTTAAATACCATTGGATGGGTTACTTTTTATTGGCATTGGAAACACATCACATTATGGCAGGGTAACGTTTCACAATTTAATGAATCTTCCACTTATTTGATGGGTTGGTTAAGAGATTATCTATGGTTAAACTCTTCACAACTTATCAATGGATATACCCCTTTTGGTATGAATAGTTTATCGGTATGGGCGTGGATGTTTTTATTTGGGCATCTTGTTTGGGCTACTGGATTTATGTTCTTAATTTCCTGGCGGGGATATTGGCAAGAATTAATTGAAACTTTAGCATGGGCTCATGAACGCACGCCTTTGGCTAATTTGATTCGATGGAGAGATAAGCCGGTGGCTCTTTCCATTGTGCAAGCAAGATTGGTTGGATTAGCACACTTTTCTGTAGGTTATATATTCACTTATGCAGCTTTCTTGATTGCCTCTACGTCAGGAAAATTTGGTTAATTTAGTTATTTTTTTATTTATTTTGTACTGTATGTATCAGCAACAATCTCATTTCTTTCGATGAAGGGGGGATCTCTCTTCTTATATTTTTACATCTAGGATCCGAATTGTATCATTGATAATAATAGGAACTGAACATTATGGCAAGAAAATGTTTGATTCAGAGGGAGAAGAAGCGGCAGAAATTGGAACAGAAATATCATTTGATTCGTCGATCCTCAAAAAAAGAAATAAGCAGGGTTCCATCGTTGAGTGAAAAATGGGAAATTCATGGAAAATTGCAATCCCCACCACGTAATAGTGCACCTATACGTCTTCATCGACGTTGTTTTTTGACTGGAAGGCCTAGAGCTAACTATCGAGACTTTGGGCTATCCGGACATGTACTTCGAGAAATAGTTAATGCATGCTTGTTACCCGGCGCAACAAGGTCCAGTTGGTAAGGATAAAAATTTCGTTTCTTGTTTGTATAGATCTCTATGATCTATGATCATAGAGGGGCCCTCTTTACCATTTGTATAAATAGGCTATTCTATTTGTATAGATATGGTAGAGGGGCGTATCCAATCTTTCTTCGCCCATTAGTTCTAGTTCTTCAGCGCGGAGTAGAGCAGTTTGGTAGCTCGCAAGGCTCATAATCTTGAGGTCACGGGTTCAAATCCTGTCTCCGCAACATTTTTTTTGACAAAAAAATCCAAATTTGGATTTTTAGATGTGATTCTGTTAATTAGTAATTAAATTAATGATTATTTTGGTTTTTGGATGAGAGGTAAAAAAGGGGGAAGATAAAACTAATATAGTATCATAATCAACTATGACCAAATTTTTTATCATAGTACATTATTTCATCATGGGCGGATAGCGGGAATCGAACCCGCATCTTCTCCTTGGCAAAGAGAAATTTTACCATTCGACCATATCCGCATTTTATTCGTTCCTAATACGTACGCATATGTCCACACATATATGACATATATGATATATCATATATGCGTCTGGATCATATTTTCGCAGGGCTAGATATAATATAAATACTATAGTATATATAGTAAAGTAAGATAGTAAAGTGAGATTCCAATTAAGATAAGATTATTATATATATCCAAATATCCAATTAATAACAAATTCAATAGAAATTTTTTTGGAACTCAGATTGAATCTTAATGTGTCTCACAATCCGCATTTTTGAGAAAGAATGGTATTTTAGGGATCAGGAAAATACCAAAGAAGTTCAAGAGATAAGAGAATTAAGGATAGCTACCAGAAAGACTAATCCAATCCATAATGATGTACCGGAAAATACAACATTTTTATTACTTGACCAACCATCAGAAGAAGCAAATACAACAGGTACACTAATCAGTAAGATTGATGAAGTCACAATTAATGAAAAAACAGCTAATTGGAAAGCAATAGTCATATTTGTAATCCTCTAAGCTACCAACAAAAGAACTATACCATTTGATCCCCCACTTAATCAAAATTGGAATAAAATGCATCGCGGAGGGATTTGACCATGAATCAATTGATTCTTTAGAACTTATTACCACTTTATTTTATTCGGACATGGAGTCGAAGGAAGTTTAGTAATTACTTCGCAAACAGATATACTATATCGTGCCGTGCATATACTGTATATATAGTATACGGGTAGATATATCGAAACATAGATTCGATCTGGGATGTTTCTACAGATAGTTATTGTATCATATCTCATATGGTCATGTTCTATTCGTAGGGATAAAATAGGGATTATCTCTGGGAGAGGTGGCTGAGTGGTTGATAGCTCCGGTCTTGAAAACCGGTATAGTTACGATAACTATCGAGGGTTCGAATCCCTCTCTCTCCTTTTTCTTTTTTTCTTGTTGAATAAATTTCTTTCTTTATTCGTTTGGCTTGACTTATTCTATTATCTTTCATAAAGGAGAATGGCTCGGCTAAGTGGGATAGCCGAGCCAGAACAGAAAAACAATAGAATAGATATAAATAAAAAGATCTCAGCTAAGAGGAGTCATGGAAAGAACGGGTTCCAAATCACGATCGATTCCTTTTTCAAATCCTGCTGCAGCTGCACGGGCCCTTCCCGCATGCCATAAATGACCCACAAATAGGAAGAATCCTAGAACAAAATGAGAAGTAGCTAACCAACTTCTAGGAGAGACATAATTGACTGCATTGATCTCGGTAGCTACGCCACCTACAGAATTTAAAGAACCTAAAGGGGCATGAGTCATATATTCTGCTGAACGTCGTTCTTGCCAAGGTTGTATATCTTTTTTCAGCCTACTCAAGTCCAAACCATTGGGACCCCTTAGAGGTTCTAACCAGGGAGCGCGGAGATCCCAAAAACGCATAGTTTCTCCTCCAAAAATGACCTCTCCAGTGGGGGAACGCATTAGATATTTACCTAAACCAGTAGGTCCTTGAGCGGATCCCACGTTGGCCCCAAGACGTTGGTCTCTAACTAGAAAAGTAAATGCTTGAGCTTGCGAAGCTTCTGGTCCGGTGGGTCCGTAAAACTCACTAGGATAAGCGGTATTATTGAACCAGACGAAACAACAAGCGATGAAACCAAAGACAGATAAAGCAGCTAAACTATAAGACAAGTAAGCCTCTCCAGACCATACAAATGCACGGCGAGCCCATGCAAAAGGTTTGGTTAAGATATGCCAAATTCCACCAAGTATACAAATGGAACCTAACCATACATGCCCCCCAATTATATCTTCTAAATCGTCCACACTAACAATCCACCCTTCTCCCCCAAAAGGAGATTTTAGTAAATAACCAAAAATAACACTTGGGCTAAGGGTCAAGTTGGTAATTTTTCTTACATCTCCCCCCCCGGGGGCCCAGGTATCATATATGCCCCCAAAATAAAGAGCCTTGAGTACTAGAAGAAAAGCACCTATACCTAACAAAATTAAGTGAATACCTAAAATTGTAGTCATTTTATTTCTATCTTTCCATACATAACCAAAGAATGGAAAGGATTCCTCAAGAGTCTCAGGTCCAAGAAGCGCGTGATAAATACCGCCAAAACCTAAGACTGCAGAGGAAATTAAGTGAAGTACTCCAGATACAAAGTATGGAAAGGTGTCTATAACTTCCCCCCCCGGACCTACCCCCCAACCTAGAGTAGCTAGGTGCGGAAGTAAAATCAATCCTTGTTCATACATGGGTTTCTCTGGTACAAAATGAGCCACTTCAAATAGGTTCATTGCTCCGGCCCAAAATACGATTAATCCGGCATGGGCTACATGAGCCCCAAGTAGTTTACCGGACAAATTGATAAGTCTGGCATTCCCGGCCCACCAAGCGAAACCGGTAGTTTCTTGGTCACGACCAGCTAAAGCTAAAGTTCCATTAAAGAGCGTTTCCACGGGTAGAACCTCCTCAGGGAATATAAGATTTTCATGAGGCTGATCCTGAGCCGCCATCCAAGCACGAATACCTTCGTTTAAGAGAATATTTTTGGTGTAGAAAGTCTCAAATTCAGGATCTTCCGCTGCGCGAATTTCTTGGGAAACAAAGTCATAGGCACGTAGGTTCAAAGCCAGACCGACTACCCCAAGAGCACTCATCCATAAACCGGTTACTGGTACAAATAGCATAAAGAAATGTAACCAACGTTTATTGGAAAAAGCAACCCCAAAGATTTGGGACCAAAAGCGGTTAGCAGTGACCATTGAATAAGTCTCTTCGGCTTGAGTTGGGTTAAAAGCACGGAATGTATTTGCACCGTCACCATCTTCGAATAAAGTATTTTCTACAGTAGCACCATGAATAGCGCATAACAGAGCAGCGCCTAATACTCCGGCAACTCCCATCATATGAAACGGGTTCAACGTCCAATTATGAAACCCTTGGAAGAAGAGGATGAATCGAAATATAGCTGCTACACCAAAACTGGGTGCAAAGAACCAACCAGATTGACCCAGCGGATAAATCAGGAATACAGAAACAAAAACCGCAATTGGACCAGAGAATGCAATTGCATTATAAGGTCGCAGTTGAACAGATCGAGCAAGTTCGAATTGGCGTAACATGAAACCTATTAGTCCGAAAGCGCCATGGAGAGCAACAAAAGTCCACAGCCCCCCTAATTGACACCAACGAGTAAAATCTCCTTGTGCTTCGGGGCCCCATAGTAGCAACAAAGAATGTGCTAAACTATTCGCGGGGGTAGAAACCGCAGCGGTTAAGAAATTACAACCTTCCAAATAGGAACTGGCCAATCCATGGGTATACCATGAAGTTACAAAAGTTGTACCTGTGAACCAGCCCCCTAAAGCGAAATAAGCACAAGGAAAGAGCAATAGGCCGGACCAGCCTACAAAAACGAAACGATCTCTCCGTAACCAATCATCCATAATATCAAATAAATCATTTTCTTCTTTGGCAAATTTACCAAGAGCTATAGTCATAGTGATCCTCCTATTTAACTACTTCAACCATTTCCGAGCACTTCATCTCATTTCCAGGGCATGCGACAGTTCGATTATCTATGGACGTTTCTTCGTTCAATGCCCCTTACAATACAATGGGTTTCGAAGATACAAATTCTTCTTTTTTCTTTTTTTCTATTGGTCCATAAACCGACCTAGGTAAATCCATGAGTTCGATTCGATTAGTCCTTTCCTTACTATATAACCATTTGAACCCTGAATTGTCCTTTGACTCATATTCCAGAGTATATCTTTTAACGGGTCAAACAAAAAAAAGAAAATTCCTTTTTTCCTACCCCCAAATTTCATTTAATATCCTAAATGAAATTTAATATAATATTAAATAATGGTAGACTGGAAATGAAAGCCCCTTTTCTCGCATTCCTTCTCTATTACATTGCTGGAACAGAACAACAAAACAATATCGGATTCTGAAATCAAGGAAAGATATTGAAAAATAGATTTTCGAAATAAATATACTTTTTTATACGTATCGGAAAAGAATAGCGATTTATTCCTATGGAGCATCCATTAACAAGAAGATAAAATCAGAAATATCGACAAATTCTTGTGTGGTCTAAGGAAATAAAAAAACCGCTTTCTACAATTTAATATATATCGAATTTAAATATCAGAATAGCTGATATAGTCACGATTCAAGGGGTCAGGTCCACTTACTTTTTTTATTTCAAATTTTATGGTGGATTTGGTAGGAACAATGGGAAAGTAGGAATACTTTGGTTTGTCGATTAATTAAGAAGTATAGGGGTATTGTATTGGATATCTAGAATATTTATGTTATGTCCCAGGACAAAAAAATGGAATATAATAATAAAATAATAAGATATGAAGAGAACTACTATGTCACTACAGGGTAGGGTGGAATCCCCCCAATAAGTTCAATTAGTCATTATGATAATGACTAAATGTTCAACTTTGCAACTGTAACTCATAATGATAAGAACTCACTATAATGAGCAGTTGTCCTTTTTTTTATATATCAACAATATCTGTATTCTCCGCTGAAAAACGAAGACTAAGACTTGAGTTTCATGAAAAAGCCCTTTATCGGATTTGAACCGATGACTTACGCCTTACCATGGCGTTACTCTACCACTGAGTTAAAAGGGCCCTATTCAATTCGCGAATTAGCCATTTTCCATTATGAGTCTACTGAATATATACATATATGTAGTAAACTCATAATGGAACAAGAAATTTTACCCACTTTCTAGGTAAATAAAATTTCTTGTTTTTTCATTTTCTGGCTTAGTGTGAGATAGTGATAGGCATATTTATTATATTCCATCTGAAAGAGAAAGGAAGCAATGATGAAAATGGAAGAAAATAAATTAAATGAGGGTTTACCCCCACCCCCTTTTCTGAAAGACCAACCATTGCCTGAACTGAAGGAATCCTAGACTTCCTTTCCTTATATCGAATAGTATGGGATGCTTCATTCATGAAGCATCAAACCAAAAAAATGTGAAAAATTCTACAGAATCATAACATGGAAAGACTCTTCGGATCTAGCCATACCCTTAGATTATATTGACAATTCCAAAAAACTGTTCATACTATCATCATAGTATGATGACGGTCGGGCGGATATGCCGCCCCCATCGTCTAGTGGTTTAGGACATCTCTCTTTCAAGGAGAAAACGGGGATTCGACTTCCCCTGGGGGTAGGGTACTACGAAAGGAAGTTGATCATGGATTATCAATAAACCTAGAATGAATTCTTCCTGGGTCGATGCCCGAGCGGTTAATGGGGACGGACTGTAAATTCGTTGGCGACATGTCTACGCTGGTTCAAATCCAGCTCGGCCCAAAAATTCGCCGCTCCATGAGTCTGATATAACCAATTTATCCTACAGAAAAGAAACAAAAATGCCTGATCCGTAGAAATTTTGAAATAAAGAAAAAGGGTCTTTTTTTTTTTATCATCTCATTGAAAAAAGATTGATTATTTATTTTATTGTTAAAAAATAAATAATCACTAGTTACTAAATATCTGCGTCACTCTCACTAAAGTCTGTGTTTATGTGGATATGATATCCATATATCATTCACGTACCTGTTACGTTACAACATGACAAGTAGAATGTTCTTATGAAACCATAAGAATATGTATGCTATACACCTCACTGGGATTGTAGTTCAATTGGTCAGAGCACCGCCCTGTCAAGGCGGAAGCTGCGGGTTCGAGCCCCGTCAGTCCCGAACTAGGATCCGACAAATTTCTCAATTCATTTCTCTATTTTTCGCGAAAGGGCAGATGAAGAGCAAAATCGAATCTCTGATGCGGAAAGGGGTTTTTGATTTCTTTTGTTTTTTTTTTCGCATTTATCATCAGACAAATACGGGTACGGGAATTTCAATTTCTTTCACTAGTACTCATTGATAAGGGAGAGACATATGTAGATTGGTACAATCGGTAGTATTGCTGCTATATTCAGACTGACTATATCAGTATTTTAAGTTTAAGAGATACCATACTCATCTTGATCAATGAAATGGAATAGAGTGCCCATATTTTTATGGAGAGTACAGACACAAATTGTCTTCGTTTATTGTACGATACACAATGAACTTAATATAATTTAATTACCCGGCGGAGTACTTTTCAGGTTCAAGTGCATCCTTTCTAATTCCGACTTTTTTTGTGCATCCTCAATTATTAATACTAATTGGAAACAATCTATTTCATTCTCATTCAAATTGCATACTGAATTTTTCATGTATACGTTCCAATCTCAATTCACTAAAGAAAAGAGGATACTAATAAAATAAAAGACCAACCAAGCAAGGCCCTTTTCTTATTCTTAGTAATTTGCATTTGTTCGAAAATTCGATTTTTTATACTGAATCCCTTCTTTTTTCCATCTCACTTATACTGTTTGGATCTGTGTATGACCCAGAGAATACCGGTCATATGAGACCTCATAATTTTATGTACATAATTCTATGTACTATGTATAAGTAGGAAAGTTGTATAAGGAAGATAATAGGTTATAGAAAAGAAAAAGGGAATGAAAATCTAATGATGGGTATTTCTGATCCAATCGGTATTTTTGATTTAGTATGGATAAAAGATCTTCCTATGTTATACTATTCAATTCTCGACGACGAATTCATTTGATAGATCAGAAATTGTTATTCATAATATTGATCTGATTCAGTATCATCAGGATGCAATTCATCCTATTGAATCTACAGGAGTCAAATTTATTATCTCTATGGGATTAGATCCCGAGTTATTGCGAAACAAAAAAGAAGATTAGGTTATGGAAGTCAATATTCTCGCACTTATTGCTACTGCACTGTTCATTCTAGTTCCTACTGCTTTTTTACTTATAATCTATGTAAAAACAGTCAGCCAAAATGATTGATTTGAATGAAACTGGAATTATTAGTTCTTATCAATGATTCAAGAAATGAAAGAAAGGGATTCAAACTCTAAGTCTTAAATGAATGATTGGGCTGGAATCAGAAGTATCTTAGTAAGTATTTACTAAGCTAGCGTGGTAGAAGTAGAAAGAACTATATATAGTTCTTTCTACTTCTACCACGCTAGCTACTAGTATTGTATACTATTTTTTATTATATAAAGTTGTATTGTATACGAATCTAGGCTTCATATAGATCAAATTACAATATGTATGTACATATATTAGATTTAGATGTACATAATAGATAGCACTCTAATTAATTCTATTTCTTTTATTTTGATTTCCCATCTCAAGAAGTCATTGATTGAACAATTAACAAGCGATCCGCGGAGTTATACGGTAACTTCTTCGGATTTGGAAAAAGAGTAGACCCTGTCCGTTTTTCATGCTTAAACATGATGAGATGATTCAAAAAAAGCATAAAAACATTTCTAGGAATCTAAAACAAATATTAAATGTGTGATATGTGGATCGCTCAACAACAGAAAGATCTAATTTTATTATGTGTAGGACCTCTTTTCTTTGGACAATCATTAATCGCTTCGTTTCCAGTAGAAAGAAAATATGTATTGTCGTAATAGAGGAACTACTTTTTTTTAGCTTTTAGAAATGTAAAAGTAAACAAAAAGGGAAATAAAGAAAAAAATGAGTATTGGGTTTCTTATTGTAATATCCATATTCTGATAAGAGCGGATTCACCAAAATAGAATATTTTGGAAAAGTTCGGTTGGAAAAAATCTCCTATCATGCGTAGATTTGAGTTTCGAAATAAAATTATGGTCATTCATTATTCTATTCCAGTACAATTTTGAAGACATTTTGATTTTTGGCTTCGCAAAACGATCAATAAAGAATTGATACAGTTCGATTAAGCAATCGATTACTCAATTAATAGTGTTCCCAGCTCTAGAGCCCACTCCTTCCCCATACTACAAGTGAAAGGGAAAACGTAAAGACTACCATTAAAGCAGCCCAAGCAAGACTTACTATATCCATGTGAATTATGCCCCCTATTTCTATGAAGAATTATTCTATTATTGAATAATAATCATAGTGGAATCAATGGCGCAGAGTCAAAAAAATAGGATTCTGACTTAAGAGATGAACCAAACCAATTTAATGAATATACTCATAACAATTTTCTATATTTTAGGGTTTTCGGTAGAATCGGGAAACATTAAGTACAAATACGATGATACACATGCCTTTTCTTTGGAAAAATATCAAAGTTTTTCTAATGGCATATGTGAAAATAGTAAGACCTATTGTTTATTTTGATACCTTTTTTGACTAAGCAAAAAGCATAAAAATATACTATCAAGATACATTCTTTTTTTTTTTCAACTTCGACTTTACTCTATAAGAATAAGAGTCGACCAACCATTCCATTCTGATTGGTTGTCTGAGCACCCATAACTCATTGCCTCTCGCGAGTCGGATATCTTCGGGCCTTTCCACAACTCCTAAATGGATTTTCCATCATCGTATGCGATCTAATTTAATAGCAGACGGAGAGAGTCGCGAGACACTACTTTAAGTAAGGGTAGTTTAAGAGGTATTGATATGATAGTCTTTCGTATAATCTCTTCTTCAATTTTAGTAGCAAAAACAGAGTGCCTCTTAGGAACTTTTGGATACCTAGATTTCCTACCTTAGTTCTGAATCCCGGAATTGACTCTCACCATTTATTTGATTTTTCAATTGAATCGCCTGAACCCAATCATTAAATTAATAAAATTAATAAGACGAATTGTTTCATCCCGGATTTGGGCTACACCCAGACTCAGATTTTGAGAAAAAGATTACAGTCTTTATATAAAACCAAAACCTATGCTATGGGTTATAAAAATCAAGTATTGACAGACACGCCCGCTTAGCTTAGTCTTTTGTCTCTCTTTCTTGCGGAACAAAAATTCATCGAATTAGATTGACAGGATAAGAAATCTGAAATCTTTTGTTGATCAGGCGACACCCGGATTTGAACTGGGGATAAAGGATTTGCAGTCCCCTGCCTTACCACTTGGCCATGCCGCCAAATTCGATCCAAAATGGATAAAAAAATATTATCATTATCTATATTCTATTACTATTACTAACTCTTTCTTTTTTTATCTCGAATCCCGTTGTACTTATCCTTTCTTAAAAAGAAATTCCTATTTTTTATTGGATCTGGATCTAGTTTATATTATTCTCTTCGATTGATTGTATCTCAAAATATACATCGCTTAAAAACATCCCTTCCCTTTTTTTCTATTGAGAATAGGAAAAATATATTTCCGGTCACAGACCGAAAAATTCAGGGTAAATTGGAACCATTAACAATTTACTTTGAATTTGTGAATGGTTCTTCAATTTTGATATCCAACGATATTTTGTTTCCTTGAATGGCAAAAGAAAATCAAATTGATTTATATGACTAACAAATTGATTTATGACTAATCAGTATTCATTCATTTTTTTTCAATAATCAATCCTTTTCAATTATAACAACATATATGTGTATATGTAAACCCTAGAACAGAAATTGTTATCCAGATACCAAGCCAGATCTCTCTCTTATGTACATATTCCTATATAGAATTATCCTGTTTCAATTTTTCATTGAATATATTGATATAGAAAATCCGAATTTTGATGGAGTGTGACCATGTTGCCCCAAGTGAAATTACAATAAAAGGTGTGATATATGGATAGATAGATAGCCGTATTGGCATGTACTTAATAAATACAATACTATTCTTAGTATATTTATATTACGAAATTCCATCGTATTTTATAAATGAAATTTCACTCACTACCAAAAAGAATCCGCGAATTCTTTTTTGAACATGAAATTTAGTGTGTTAAAAAAAAAAAAGGAAACTCTATACTACTTCTGATTATTCTGTCTTTATCTCATTCATAGAGAGGAGATTGAATCTTGAACTGAACCCATTTTATTTTTGTGGTACCCCAGCGGATCGTAATATCATAATAATAGGTATAAATTGGATCCATTTTAATATTCTATACAAGACTCCATAAGTGTAAGTGACAGACAGAATTTTTTCCAGGAATATTTTATCAATTTCTTTCTATTTGTACCTGTCGCAAATTCGAACTTGCGTCGAAAATGCTCTTCATTGCTTCGTCTCGTCTCCATTCATACGTATAAAATACATATATGGAGTTGGCTAAAATTTTATGCGATTCAGTAAACAGAATATACATTCTATCTATTATTGCTAAATCGATCCGTATGGTTCGATGAATAGT